>JAZKJV010009069.1:0-600000 GCA_037367405.1 Ottelia alismoides | reverse complement strand
AGCACCTGGGACCTTCTTCTTCAAGAAGAGGTTGCGCCCCAGCTGCTCGACGGGCCTACTTCAACTAATTACCCCGCGCGATTCTCAAAGCTTCCAACCGATCTGAACCTTCCATCTTCTTTTCCCAACAACCTTCTTCACCGCCAACCCTTCATCTCGACTTGGAGCCCAAGCTACTCTCCTATAAAAAGGCTCCAAGTCCGCCATATCCAACAGCTTTTCCCAACTGCCTGAAGCTCCAGCTCCAGACTACCGACCCCCCACCTTCCTAACTTGATTCCGGCCAAACCACGGTGGTGACAGCACCAAGGCTGAGCCCGCGAGGAAGAGGAGTCGACGGAGGAGGTTCCAAGGCGTAGCTTCGCCTTGCATCGCCGCTATCGCGCGTCCAGCTCCGGCCCAAAAGTCGACCGTCGAGCAGCTCGTCAAGGTAATATACCTTGACATTCCCAGACTTTTTCGTCCACTTTAGTCGTTTTGTTTCTCGATCTTCGTGCCACGATTAGCGTGGCTAATTGCGCTTTTAGATAGGTTAATGATCCATCTTTAACGCATCTTCAAAAGCAACTCTCGATTCGACTCATTTCTCATTCAAATCAAATCGCATTCCATCGCCGTTCACAAGCAACTGGTTGTTTGGCTGGAACTTAAGCTTTTTCATCATTTTTGGGGCTTGAAATCTTTCATTTGTTGGCCGATTCTACACGGATCGAGCACATACATGTGTTCATTACAGATCCATCGCGAGCCATTTGCATTGAACTTGGAGCATCTGTTCATCGTCGATCTTCTTCTCCAAAGTCGGACATCAGCACGGCTCAACCTCCAGGTGTACGGAACCACCATCTTCCTCGCGACGCCACCGCCGCTTGGAGAACCCTCCGCCGCTACCCTACCGCGGGCGAGCTCGAGGGGGGGAGGAGCCACCCCTCTGGCCCCACCGGAGCGCCAAAGACGTCGCCGGACGGCCGAGATAATTCAGAGAAGAAGCCTCGGTGGACTGGAGCTCAACAACTTCAAGAACAGCCGACGCACAGTCTTGCGACACGTGTCAGTGCCAGAACCATCAGATCGCGTCCGGATCTTCTAATCTCAGTCGTTTAAGCCGAACCGGTGGAAAATTTACATATTAAGCCCAGCCGACTTCCAGAGACTTCAACCCGCCTCCAGACTTTTGTGTAATTGCATTTAGGTCCCTCCGTAGGGACCTAAATGTAAAGATTCTTGTATTTCTCTTTCAAAACAGTCCTCCAGGACCAAATTGCAAACAATTTTAATAAGTTTTCTTGCGTTTATGCCCCTAGGCTGTAGGGGTTGTTTCTTGTTCTTGTGACCTCGGATTTCGACGATTTCTTGAGGGTAGTTGCACAACTACCCCAACTACTTAGTATAAAATTTTGGCGGCTTTTTGACGAGTTTTTGACGTGTTTTGATTTTATCGAAAGCCGCCTCGTTTTGCTTTGTTTTCTTGTGTAGTTCGAGTTCGCGGCTCGAACCTCGTTCACCCTACTATATAGTATCACCTACATATTATATCCACCTTTTATATAATTAGTAAATCTTTTGAAAAATATCCCTTTTTGAAAATTAAATAAAAATTTGAAAAGAATAAAATCAAATAAAAATAATAAAAACAAAAATCAATAAAAAGAAGTTTTGACATAGAGAAGAATTACAATAAGATTACGAATAGGAAAATCTAGGGAATTTATTCTGCCTCCTTGAGTTCAACCCAGGAACACTTGCCTGGTTAAATATTAGTGAACGGTTTTTCTGACAGAAAACCGTATTTGTTTGATAGGTTCAAGAATCGAATTTCTCGTTTCGCAGCTTTCTGCTACAACCGACAATCTACTTTCTTTCTTCAATAAAAAGTGAAAACCGTGAAACTCGATTTTTAGCCTCATCAATTACCTTGTGCACGGTTCTCTTTCCTGAATGGTGTCCTCCAGTCTTGAGAGAATGACAATGTGTGAGGACACTCTAGCATTCCTCCTGAGGAGAACATATTCGCCAGACGCAATCCAGCCCTTCATAGAAAAAGAAAGGATCGCCCCAATGGTATTTTCTCGAATCCGACTTCAATCGATCAATCATTCTCTTGGTCCAACCAAAGGGAACCTTCTTGGAGACAAGATTGTTCACGACGTTTGAATACCATGGGGTTGAATCAATAATGCAAACTAATTCGTCTGGAAAAGTCTCCTTAATTGGTCCAGTGTCAGGATAAGCGTTTTGTTCAATTCAGGGAAGGAGATTGACAATAACATTCTCTATTCCAGGTTTATCCTTGATATCTAAATTAAATTCCTGGATTAATACGATCCATATCAAAAGTCATGCTTTAGCGTCCTTCTTATTCATAATATATCTTATTGTCATATGATCAGTGAAAATTGTCACCTTGGAGCCCAATATGTATGATCTGAATTTTTCAAGGGCCCGGACCACCGCGAGCATCTCCTTTTTAATTACTGTATAATTTCTTTGTGCAGGATCAAACACTTTGCTTGCGTAGTGAATCGCGTAAGGAATTCAATCTCGTCTTTGTCCAAGCACAGCTCCGGTAGAAAAATCCGATGCATCAGTCATGATCTCAAAGGGAAGAGACCAGTCGGGAGCTTGTAATATCGGAGACTCACATATTTTCCTTTTCAGGATCTCAAAGCCTTTATACACTTGTGATTTACAATAAACTCGGTGTCTTTTCTTAAGAGCTCAGTCAGTGGTCAGTCGATCATTAAAAAATCTGGGATAAACCTTCAATAAAATCCAATATGCCCTAAGAAAGACCTCACTGACTTGGCGTTGGTTGGTGGCTCAAGTTTCTTGATTACATCCACCTTGGCAGGGTCGACCTCCATTCCCTTTTTGGAGATGACGTGCCCCAACATGATACCCTCTGTCACCATAAAGTAACTTTTCTCCCAGGAGAGTACCAAATTAACCTCCCTACATCTCCGGAGGACTCGGTCCAAGTGCGCTAAACATGTATCAAATGAATCACCATGAATCGAGAAGTCATCCATGAAGACCTCTCAGAAATCACCAACCATTTCGGGAAATATGGCAATTATGCACCGCTGAAATGTGCCTGAGGCATTACAAAGCCCGAATGGCATGCGCTTGAATGCGTAGGTACCCAAGGGACATGTGAATGTGGTCTTTTCCTTATCCTCCAGAGCAATAGCTACTTAATTGTAGCCAGAGTACCCATCAAGAAAACAGAAGAATGCCTTCCCTGCAAGTCTCTATACGATTTGATCAATACATGGCAGTGGAAAGTAATATTTCTTGGTCCCAGCATTCAGGCACCTGTAATCGATACAGACGTGCCACGACGTAGGTACTCAGGTCGCGATCTCTACCCCCTCCTCGTTGGTGACCATCTACATTCCCGACTTCTTCGGGACGACATGAAGGGGGGCCACCCACTTGGAGTCAGAAATGGGGTATATAAATCATGCCTTGCACCATTTCTCTATCTCTTTCTTAACTACTTTCTAAATACTGGGGTTTAATCTTCTCTTAAATTCACGGGAAGGCCTTGCGTTATCCTCGACATAAATTTGGTGCGAGAAGATAGCGGGATTGATTCCTACGAGATCCGACACAGTCCAATCGATGGCTTTTTGATTTCGCTCAAGGACTTTGAGTAATCTAGATTCCTAGTCTATGGTTATTGATGAGCTAATGATCATAGAGAATTTCTCTTTGGGTCCATTAAGAAATGCATAATTCAGAGTAGGTGGCAGTGGTTTCAGCTCTGGCAACAATCTTAATCATCAATTAAGTCTGGATGAACGACTTTTGCATTTGGCTCAGTGTTGGTTGGTGTGAATCACTCTGTTATGTGCTAGCTACCAATTCCGAAGAAAGGTGAGTCGGATCGCTAAAGTAGTGCGGTAATTAGGTCAAAGATGCATCCGACTCGTCATCGATATTTCTTGATTGTCTCGAAGAAGATGGGACTGACAAATCCGAAATGATTTCTGTGTCGTCAAGGTTATAGGCATCTGGGTGTCTAGATATGTTTGGCAACATCTCGCAAACTGCAATATGCATTGTTTCTTCTTCTGATGAGGTGCTTTCAATCTGAATATCTGGCAGTTGGTCCCACAACCCAATAGAGCTGATGAGATTGCATTATGATGTTTCGACATAATTAGTGGTGGATTCGAAGTCTGGTCTTTGCCACTTTGTTTGTTTCATCTCCAAGTCCACTTCTCCACCTGGAGAGCGGAATTTCATCATTCTAGTACTGTAATCGAATACGGCTTTAGCAGATCTTAAGAATGGTCTTCCAAGAATGATTTGGGATTCCTTCCAATGGTTTAGGGTCTCCAAACCAAGGACAGTGAAGTCCACTTTGTATTCCGTACCTTCGATCACGATGATTACATTTTTCACTTCTCCCTTAGGTCTTTTAGTGGATTTATCAGCAAATTGGAGTAGAGATCATGATTTGTTGAGAAGACCTAACTCCAATTTGTAATATAAGGCTAAGGGTATAAGATTGATTGAAGAACAATTGTCGAGAAGTGTGTGTGCGAACGCAATGCCGCCAATGAGACTCTCCAAATAATGAGCAGCCATATCCCTTTTCTTTCTTGGTAAATGCTGATTTCTGACATATTTGGTCGTGGCAACTATCAAGATATGAGTCTCCACAAATTGACTTGATTTTTTTGAACGAGTCCCAGTGGGTGTGCATTTCACCATCAAGTACTTCTAGAATGCTAGATTGCTGGCCACATATTGATCAAAGGGTACTTTGACTATGATATTTTGCTGGCAAAACCGTTCCATTTATGGGTTATCTTGAATGTTTTTCTTTTGTTTTCCTTTCTTAAGAGCATGGGGGAAAGGAATGGAAGCATTTGAGACAGGAGATAGAGAGCCAGAATCATAAATAAGAGCATCTTTATTAGAAATGGAGTTCTTATTTGAATCACTAGTTTTCTGTAATAATCAAAATCAGGTTGCTAAAAAGGTGACAAAGGTATTTTTGCAGCAACTAGAGGTCCAAGGTCCTCTGCAGACTCCATAGATGCTTTTCCCCTTTCGCGTGCTGGGATCTTCAGGCGTCCTTCTTCTTCTTTCTCGGAAGCATCCTCCGGTTGATCTTACGAGTTTTCATTATCCAATTCCCGTGCCCAATAAGGTACGACCATGGTCCTTCCGCTCCTAAGTGACATAACATTGATATTATCAAACGAAAGGATCTCATGTTCAGAGGTAGAAAAATCTTAATAGTATACATGGCCATTGTGTTGGGAAGATTGAGATGTGTTCAAGCTATTAGGGTTAGCTTGAACTTGGGCGAGAATGGTTGTAGCCGAGGCTGTCTGTTCATCCTTCCAACGGGACAGGCGATTAACATCAACCTGTAGATCTTGTAGCTCATTTCAAAAGTTGAGAATTTCCTCGAGCATTTATCTATGGATATCTACCGGTTCTTTTGGAAGGTTGGATGGTTGAGATGATTGTTTTGGAGCTTGATATTGCTGACGGTATTGCTGAGGTTGGTTCTGGCGGTTGTATGGCTGTTGCTGTTGCTTCGGATGCTGGAATAATGCAGTGTTTTGAGTGTGCTACGGAGCTGATGGAAATGTGGCATTATAGAATGTGGGCGGACGTTGGTAAGGATGACGGTCCCCCATATTACCCTGTCGAGTAGTGTCCTGAGTGTACCAAATGTCATTCACTTTGAATGTTAGAGGTGGGGCTTCTTCAACAATCTCAGCTGGTGGAGGTGACTGCTGGGAAGGTTGGGCATAAGATATGTTTTGAACCCATGGTTGCTGTTGTCCTGATCCTGGACATGATGTACACAATGGATCGGGACCGTAGGTGCAATAAGCATCCCCATATTGGATACCTTCTCAGTGATCTCCTCCATTTGCTTAGGAAATTGGGAGATCTTCTTGTCGATGTCATTCATACTCTTATGAATTTGATCCACAACTGTCAATTTATCGCCGATGATGTTCATGTTCAGAATCAAATCCTCTGCTATCTCTGCGACAATTTGCTTTCCTCCTTTGACTTGAAATGTATTCAGGGAATCAGTGTATGCTCTATTAGCGATATGTGAGCGGCTTGTCTCTACCATCTGCTCCAGTATTTTCCAGACGGTCTCTGCTCCTCGCGATGTGTAATTGCCTCCGTAGGAAACGCTGACTAACCCTTGAGTTTTGTAGTTGAGGCCAGAGTAGAATGACTGAACTAAGATGTTATCCAGGGCATCACAGGGACACTTTTGTAGCAGATCTTTAAATCTAATCCGGGCATCACAGAATGGTTCATTAGGCAGCGAAGAGAAACTGGTGATGAGGGTCCTCATTTGGTTGGCCAAACTCAAAGGATAGAATTTCTTCAAGAATAGGTTCTTGAACCTATCATAAGTGGTTACAGTTACTCCTAAGTTCTTCACCCAGTAATATGCCTTCCCTTTCAAGGCGAAAGTTAGTGCAGTAAGACGAATGTAGTCCTGGCTGACTTGTGGGTGCCTCGGATTAGAACATATTAGCTCCAAGTCTCGTAAGAATTCATATGGCTTCAGTCGCATTACCATGGAATTGTGGTACTTGACTCAGGACATGTGGCTTCAGTTCATAGTTGATCTCTAGCTGAGGTGGATGCAAATAATTCCTTACTCTGTACTGCCCAGGATTGTATGCAGCTACCATTGGCAGTTCTCCCCTAGCATTCAACTGCTCTAGCTGCAATAAAGGATGAAAAATGCAATTTCGGCCTATTTTAGGGACTAAAATGTAAATTATGCTCTCATGATGTCCGAAAAATATGAAAGTTGGCCAAGATGCAAATTATGATGAAATGAATGCACTGTAATTTTTTAGATGTTTTGGACGCAAGATGAATTTTTTTATAAATTTTTATATGCAAACAAAATGAATTTTTTATTTAATTATAATAAATACTAAACCTAAATATTTTCAAGGAATAAAATTATGTAAGATCTATCACTAGTTCATTGATCTTAGAAAAATCCTAAACCTCGAAAATACATGTTTCAATAACTATTAAAAATCAAACACTGAAATATTCAAAATGATTTTTACAAGGCAAACTACACATGCAAATGCAATTCTTTTTGGGCACAATGTTAAACACACTTAACTCTAAATCTATGTATTTTTGGGAATTTTTAGAGCAACGGTTAATCAAAAAAAATTCGGAGCACAAGATGGGCAAAATATGCAATTTTCAACAAAGTAATTAATTATTCATTCACCATCGATCACAAAAATATCCATAATATGTCCAGATGTAGAGAATTAAATGAGGAACAAAATGCTATTTTTGGATAATCAAATAATGCAATGTAGAAGTCTAAAATAAAGGGGAAGGACATGGGTATTTCTGCAATTACAATAAATAAAATAAATAAAAAAATGCAGAGGGAGGGCCTATTTGTAATTACCGATAATTATATGGGCTTCTTGCAAAATCTCCAGAGGGGCACGTGCGCTGCACGTGCCCTCTGGTCGGTGGGGGCTGGATGGCGAATAGGAGGACCTCCAGGGGGCTGATCACAATTCCACCACCTTACACGTGCGCGGTGCCTGTTTTATCTGAGGCTCGAATCTGACGTACACATGGCAGCTTGGCATGTTTTGGGATTGATCCGAGGTTCCTGGCTTGGAAGTTGATCCGAAGCTAGCTTTCAAGCAAATCTGACCGTCGATGGCGATAATCCATGGGTTAATGGTTGGGCTTTCTAAGCGAAGATGGACGTCTTGGATCTCGTGAGTTCTTTATCCAACGACTCTCATTGCTTGATCCTGGGCTGTCGCGATCAGCGGTGGTGGATGGACGACACAAGGCCGACGGACGTTGATGGAGAGGCAGAGCGTCGGAGGTACGGGGCGGAGCGGGTGAAGAATGCCCTCTGGTGAAGTTATCGGAGCTGGAGGCTCCTGGAAGCTCTAGCAGTTAATGGCAGAGAGGCAAGGTTGTTGACGTTGGCTCAATGTTCGGAGATGGGCGTTGCAATACTGGAGCTCGATGAAGGCGATGGAGTAATAAGAGGCTCGAGGTCGATCGTAAGTGGAGAAGATTGTCGTAGTGAGGTGTCGATCGAGAGATAGAGAGGCGAAGATTGGGAGAGAGAAAGGCGAAGTGGATGAAAGGTGGAGCGGGGGAGGGATACCTGGAGGGGCTCGACGACCGACGATTAGCTGGAGCGGAGCATCGACGCATGGTGTGGCAGTGGTGAGGTTTGAAAACCTCGGATCACGCCTGCAGGAGGGTCGATTGGTTGTCACGTCTGAAGTGGAAGCTCCTGATGATGGATCGGTGGATGAAGGTGATTAGGGGTGGCAACGTTCTATAGGGAGAGGTGATGTGCTGGAGAAGGAAATCAGGGGAGATCGGGACGATTAGATCCGATCGAGGGTTGTTGGCAATTTGATTGGATTTGGATGGAGTGATCGGAGATGTCGTGAGGCGAATCGAGAGTGGATAAGTTTGATTTGGCCGCGAGATTCGCAGAGAGACGACGATTTGGTGGTGGAGAGATCAACGGAGTCGGCGACAACGGAATGGGTAAGGTGCAGGGGAAGACGAAGGGCGCTAGGCCATTCGATCGGCCGAGATCGGACGGCCGAGCGGGCGACACGCGACGATAGGAGAAGGGGGCAGGCGGTGGATGTGCGCGACACGTGCGCGAGGGAATGTACCTCGCATGTACGAGATTTTATTTTATTTTTTTTAATAAAAATGGATAATAAAAAAAGCCAAAAACGTCTGACACGTGGCGGCTCCAGGAGCGGCCACGTGGCAGCACCACAAAATTCAGAAAATAAAAACATTGTAAAATCTTAAATAAATAACAAATGACCTCGGATCAAAAAAGTTTTTCACAAAAATTGCTCGGCCTCGATGAGCTCTACAATTTTCATGAACACATCAAAATCAAAATCGATCAATTGCACAAAGTGATATTTTTGGGGTATCCCATGTACATAGAATACCATGATTTTTGGGTTTTATATTTTTCTATCATTTTTAAACCAGATAAAAATCCGGAAAAAATGGTAAAATCAAAGATAAATAATTACACATTAATCTTTTTTTTTTGGATTTTTATTGATTAAGAAAAAGAAGGAATAAAATAAATCACGAAAAAGACCAATTTTATATAGACAGATTGCGAAGACTCGGACTCAATTTGTTTCTTTGATTTCAAGCTCAGTTTGGATTTGTATTTTTGCGCATTTTAATAGAACTTTCATAAAAGAAGACAAAAAAAGAAATGAACTAAAATAAGTTAAATATAATAGGTAAAAAACCGATAATGTACAAAAGTGGCCCAAAACTCAACATTCACAAATGAAATCTGATTCACTTGAACTTGGTCTTGTTTCGAAGGTAATTGAATGTACATTAGTTCAAAAGTGAGTGAAATTAAAACGGACACCGGATGAGGAAGATATGAGGTTTTTAGTCCTGAAATTCTCGAACTAGGGTTTGGGTTTTTTGTCCACTTATTGGGTTAGTGATTTTTTGTACTTTTCATTTATTCTTGTTAGTGATATGTACATAGTGGAGGTGGTTTTGGGTCATTCGGTGTTAGGATGGATGAGTTAAAAATCAGGGAAGTTAGGCTATTTACAGATCAATTTTGGTTGGATTTTTGGCTTCTTATTTGTGCAAAAATAAGGGATAAAAGGCAATTCTAATGAAAACATGCATGAATGCTAATTATGCAGAATAAATGAAGAAATGCTGATGATTATGAGGGAATTGAGCTTAATTAATGAGATTTAGAGTGATGAATCCGAGATTCATTAGTCGATTAAGTGGCTGAGAGGCATTTTAGAGGATGTTATTATAATGGTATTGTGAATGAATTCCCTGTTGATTTTGTCGTCATGGATATTGACACATCTGCACCGTTACTACATATCTTAATCATACTAGGTCATCATTCCTCCGAATGGTTGTAGCAGTAGTTGATTACGGTACTAGAGAGCTCATCTTTCACTCTAGTAGTGACAAGGTGAAAATAGAGACGATCCTTGAAGACTGTGATTTTCTTGCAGAATTTAGAGAGAAATCTTTTTACCAATTCCATAGACACCCAGGAGTTCCTTTCCCAGAAGGACCTTCTGGAAAGCACAGTCGACATGAGTCCCTTTGTTGGTCCTATTAATGTGTTTGCTTATGGGCAGTTTGAGCTGATTTCTAAGGATCAGTCTGAGTTTTTGGAGGTACCTTCTGATATTACTTTCATACATTATTCTAAGATTATTGATAACATGCCTCCTTCTAAGAGTTCTGAGGATCAGATATCTGAGCCACATGTTGATTTTCCTAATATATACACTGATGAGAGACACATTTCCAAGATTATTACTAAGATATCTGGACACTTTCTTGATGACATCACAGAACATCTTGATGAGCCCCTCCTTTCTAAGCAGAGATCATTCGTTGAAGATCTGTCTGAGATTTTATTTGTTGAGCCGTTAGTAGCCATGGTGGGAAGTTCACATAGTACATATCACATACGTTCTACTAGAAAAGTTACAGAAGTCGTCAAAGAGCCGATTCAGAACCCACCTGAGCTTAAGGTTTTACCATCAACGTTCAAATATGCCTTCCTTATGGGTCCTCCATAGATGTTTCCGATCATCCTCATCTCGCAGTCGACAAATGAAGAATCTTGTGTGCAAGAGGATCATGAGAGAAACCGCAAGGCCATTGGATCAAACATTTCATATCTCCGTGGGATTAGTCCAGCTTTGTGCTCGCATCATATCTACTTAAAGGATGACCGTAAGCCCTCCTATGACTGTAAGCATTGTCTAAATCCAAATCTGAGGGAGGTTTATATATATATATATATATATATATATATATGAGAAAAAGGAGCCTACACCCAGGGATGTAGGTAACTACCTACACCCGACTCATTTTTTCATAGATTTTTGATTTTTTTGAAATGAAATATTGGGGGAATTAGATCACTATGTAAAACCATGGTGTCATTCAAAATTCAACTTAATTCGATACTCCTATCATCTTCATCAATACTATCAAATTTTAACGGTCTCAGAATTACTGAAATTGACCCCTTCTAGATGAATGTGTTAGGAATGCTTGTTTTGCATGAAACTCGAAACACATATTCCTATCAATATATAAAGAAAATCCCCCTAAGCTTTCATTCAAAAAAACACAAAAGTCATGCAAAAAAAAAGGCCGTGTGTAGGCAGTTACCAACACCCTGGGCTTAGGCTCCCAGCTCTATGAGCTGGGAGCCTAAGCCCAGGGTGTTGGTAACTGCCTACACACGGCCTTTTTTTTGCATGATTTTTGTGTTTTTTGAATGAAAGCTTAGGGGATTTTCTTTATATATTGATAGGAATATGTGTTTCGAGTTTCATGCAAAACAAGCATTCCTAACACATTCATCTAGAAGGGGTCAATTTCAGTAATTCTGAGACAGTTTAAAATTTGATAGTATTGATGAAGATGATAGGAGTATCGAATTAAGTTGAATTTTGAATGACACATGGTTTTACATAGTGATCTAATTCCCCCAATATTTCATTTCAAAAAAATCAAAAATCTATGAAAAAATGAGTCGGGTGTAGGTAGTTACCTACACCCCTGGCATATATATATCCCATTTCGGGTTCCAAGTGGGTCAACCTTTGCATGTGGTCCTGAAGAAATCCGGGATTACTGTTGTGATGAATGATTGTGGTGAGGAGATTCCGACTCAGGTACCTACATCATGGCGTGTCTATGTAAATTACCAATGCATGAACTCAGCTACCAAGAAGGATCACTTTCCGTTACCCTTAATTGATTAGATTATTGAGAGCTTAGTAAGGAAGGAGTTCTTTTGTTTCTTGGAAGGGTACTCGGGGTATAAGAAGGTTTCTATCGCTCTTGAGGATTAGAAGAAAACTAATTTCACTTGTTCGTTTGGTACGCACACCTTTAGACGGATATAATTTGAATTGTGTAATGCCCCCGCTACGTTTCTAAGGTGTGTTGGTTGTTTTTGCCAACATGGTGGGTAGCTTTCCAAAGGTCTTCATGGACGATTTCTCGATCTAGGGGGATAACTTTAGCACATGTCTTGCTCATTTATACGGAAGTCCTTCAACATTGTTACTAGGTAAACCCTAGTGCTCCTGTGGGAGAAGAGTCATTTTATGGTAACTAGTGGGATTGTATTGGGCCACGCCATCTCCAAACATGGTATAGAGGTTGAACAAGCTAAGATCGATGTGATATCTAAGCCTTGTGCCACCGTAGAATTTGAAGCAGTTGAGGTCATTTTGGGACATGTTGTATTCAATAGGCTAAGGTCTTCAGTAAGATCACCTGACCATTGATTGAGCTTCTATGCAAGGTGAGTGAATTAGTTGTTTATGAGAAAGTCTTCCATGCATTTCATCAGATGAAAGATATGGTTAGTAGTGCTCCTGTCCTACAACCGCCTGATTGGTCTCTTCCTTTCGAGATCAAGACGGATGCCTCTGATTTTGTAGTTGGAGATATTTTAGGCCAGGGAAGGGATGTGATACCAATTGCTATACACTACGCTAGCAAGACTCTTGATGAGCACAATGGAATTATACAGTGATAGAAAAGAAGATGTTAGCAGTTGTGTTTGGGCTAGAGATGTTTAGATCTTACCTGCTTGGTTCCAAGTTATTTGTATACACGGATCACTACCACATGATACTTACAGGCAAAGAAGGATGCCAAATGACACCTTCTCAGATGGATCCTTCCTCTCCAAGAATTTGATTTAGAGTTTCGAGATAAACCTAGAGTCAAGAAAGTTGTGGCAGATCACCTTTCCCTTATTACAGATGTAGAGACCTTTGAGTAGAGCATGATCCCTTATTTCTGAGCCATTTGCAGATGAGACCATTTTGTTTGTGGCCTCACTCCCATTGTATGTTGATATTGTGAAAAAACTTGTCTTCAAGAGAGTTCCACAAGATTGGATAACACACAAAGAAAACAAACTTTGGTCTGAGGTTCATTATTACCAGTTGGAGGATATGTACTTATTTCACGAGGCGGATTGTATCTGGAGAAGATGAATTCCTCAGGAGGAACATACCAGTGTTCTGGGACATTATCACAACCTAGAATCTGGTAGGCATCATTCAACGAAGCGTACTTAAGAAAAGGTTTTACAGAGTGGCCTATGGTGGCCAACATTATTTATGGATGCAACAAAGTATGTTCTAGGTTGTAATAACTGTCAGGAGATGGGAGGAACCATTAGATCCAAAGATACCATGCCCTTGAGATATATACATATTTCTAATGTTTTTGATGCTTGGGGATAGACATCATGGGCTCATTTCCTATCAGTCAGGGATATAAGTACATCCTGCTTGCCGCGACGCACGCTAGTCGTCGGGTGGAGGCTATCCCTACCGAGCCACTGATAATCATACAATGTGTTCCTTTCTCAAGTACCATATTATTGTGCAGTTCGAGCTCCCCAAGATACTTATTTAATATGGGAAAGCGATTTCATATAAAGAAATAAAGAAGCAATTGAAGGAGTACGCCATTGAGCACATGGTTGCATCTCCTTACCACCCATAGACTAATGGCTTTGATGAAATTTCAAATAAGGAGATAAAGATTATATTGCAAAAACATGTATGTACAGATAGGAAGAACTGGTCCCAGATGCTTGACTCATTTCTATGGGCTTATCATACGGCGACAAGTCTCCTTTGGGTATGTCTCCCTACAGATTAGTGTACGGAAAGCCTTACCACCAACTAGTGGAATTAATTCAAAAATCATTATGGGCACTCCGTGTATGCAATCTTGATTATGATAAGGCAAGAAAGGATAGGAAAGTTGGATTTGAAAAGATTATTGGAATTCTGAGACCTTGCATATGATAACTTACTCATGTATAAGGAGAAAGTCAAACGTTGGCATGATAGGCACAACAGAAGAAAGACATTCTCACTTTATCAGAAAGAGTATAGTTATTTGATGCTAAGTTGATGTTTTTTCCAGGGAAATTGAAAAGCAAATGGTCAGGACCGTTCATTGTGAGAGTTGTGTGTGACAATGGAAGTATTGTCATATCTTGGTTGCTATCTGATGCACATTCATTTGCCGTGAAACGATAGTTGCTGAAGCCATATCTAGATCATGATACATTCATGTCCGTGATTGATTCTATATCTGTGGTATCTGATGATAACTTCTTGACATATATTGCGTCTGATACATGAGTTGATTTCTCTTGTACCCTTTCATTTTATTCTTCTTCTTATGTCGGTATCATTCATCTCCTTTCCCGTGTGCTGCATGCTTTACTTAGGATGTACTCTATCCTAAGTATAGGGGAGGTGAATGATTAGAGTTGTTCATATTTGTCCTATTTCATCACTCTTGATGTTTCTTGTACTTAGAGATCCCTTTACCTAATTATAGGGGAGTGATGTTGTTTATACCGTCTTTTTGTTTTTATTTTCTCTTCTTCGGATCTCTCGCTTGTCCTTCAACTTGTTGATATTCCTTTTCTATACATACGGATCTTTTAGCCTAAGTATAGGGGAGGACAAACGATTCATTGCGTTGTTCATCCTATTCATCGATGCTCCCTGTTTGTATAGTCTTCTATACATAGGATTATTTGATCCTAAGTATAGGGGGGATCACCGTCTTCTACTCCTTTCATATATTCTTTGAGGGCGTTGTTGTATAGTATTCTTTCACTTTTCTATACCTAGTACAAGTTATGTCTTCCTTTGCAGCTCTTTTATAACTATGAGTACATAGCTCAAGCTAAGTATATGGGGTGTCGTATATATTGTATCTATACTTTAGCCATAACTCGTACATCTACAAATAAGATGGCTATAAAATATTTGTAAAATTACTCTCTTTATAAAAACTAGGTATATTGTCCAAAATATTTGTAAAATTATTTTCTCATAAGGGATGTAAACGGGATGTATATAAATACCTAAAATCCATATGTTTATAAACTAAGATAACCTTCCATCCTGTAAGTAAAATTTGGTATTATATCTACAAACATTTTATAGAACTTGTATATAAAAATTGTATATAAATCCTCTGGTAAAATATTGTATAAAATTTGTATAATCCTCATATATACTTGTATATATATTTTACTAACCCTTTTTTGTATTAAAAAAATATTTTGTATACACTTCTTGCATCTGCATGTGCATTGACATTTAAACTAGTCTCGAATAAAATTGAATAATGAAGCGTGGTTATGACCTTAATACACTTAACTTCGGAGGAACTTTATAAAATTAGAGTTGAGACTTTTCAGAACCTGTCGACTTAATTCTTAGAGTCCATAAGACTATGTTCACATGTCCTCATGATGAGTATAAGTGGAATATTTAACAGCAAACATATGATTCTTCTAGACTATGGCTTAACTTGGACAAGCACTTGATGAATACCCATTCATCACTCTTTATTCTTTTATTTTAGCTACAAAACCCTTGCAAAATACATGTAGATATGTGTAAATAACAATATTTGTCAAATAGCATGTATTGTGTAAATATGTATATTTAGCATATTTTTGTTCATAAATAAAAGAATAAAGAAAAAGAAGGATATATTTAGAATAAATATTGAGCGACCTAATCCCAAGGGAGGACTCAACATGGGCCTGACCGTAAAAGATCCCAAGTAGATAGAGATAGGGAAGCTCATGTATTTGTACATATACCTATGAAAATAAATAAAAATTATTTTCCTCTTAATAAAAATAAAAATGGAAAAATAATAAAAAATAAAATTCACTTCATCCTTGCATACAAACCATGTACATAGAATCACTCACCTATTTATTATCACCTTGTAAATATTAATAAAAATTTAATAAAAATATTTTCAAATTCCACATTTTATGGAGTAAATAAATAAAATAAAAATTAGAAAAATAAAAATGAAATAAAAAGAAATAAAATAAAAACCCAAACCCACCTTGTATATATACCATGTATATATGTAAATACAAGTATTTATTTCACCCTTGTAAATAAATAATAAACGTAAAATAAAAATACCCTTTTACCCCAAATTTTTTTCTATAAATAAATAAAATATAAAATTGGAACAAATTGTATGAAAATAAATAATTAAAAATCAAAAATAAAAATACATATGTATATACCTGTATATAATAATAATATTTTGTAAATACCTAAATTATATTCCAAAAAAATAAATAAAAATCACTAAAAATTAATATAAAAATAAATGAACATTTTTCATGTTTTGACTTTTTTGAAATAAGGCCATTTACTATTTTAAATTGAATTTTCAAATAATTATCCAATGGTAGCCTCTGATTGGTCCACGGAGGATTGTTGACCCCCGATCAACTCTCCCCCTCGACTAGTCCACTCGGATATGTGCGCACGACCCGACTTCACTTATATTTCTAAGCCAGATCTGAGCCCCAAATAATCAAACCCCGGGTCCTAATCATATTAGATATATCCGAGATCCACGCTCGGTGGTTTTTCCTCGGGATCCGAACTCCGACAACACGCCCGACCTTCTTCTTCTCGGACCCCTAGCCGTATAAAGCTCCAACTTCGACCGTAATATCACGCCATCTTTGGCGCTACTCCTTCATCCCAGGACCTCCATCCCCTTCCTCTTAGTGACAGCATTGCGAGGGTGGTGTCGAAGAGAGGAGAGGACGGTTGCACCACTGATCCGATGACATCAGCCGCGGTGCGCCGCTGCGAGGAGCGCTCAACCTCGGAACTCGACGCTTCCTCGAGGCCAGGATCCCCAGAGCTCCGCGAGCTCATCCCCAGTTGACTGCACCAGCCAGATAGACCCGATTCTTTCTATCTTTCTTTAATTTCCGATTACCCCCAAATCGACCCATCGTCGTCTCCGACCAATTGCACCCGCACCGATCATCGTTTCACTCATCTGACCCGACCATCACGACCACGAGACCCCTCCTCACATTCTCCACCCACTCATCCACTTTGGCTCGCCCCGGATCCAAGGCTCGACCTCCCTCACCGTAGCTTCGCTGGAGGTCCTCACCGTGAATCACCCACACACCCATTCCACCTCTGACAGGGTCGAGGCACTTTGCCCTCGACCCAACGTGCTTTATGTGTTGTTTTTCTGGTCGAAGAGACCTCATCTGGAGGTCTACAGCTCGAGCATAGGAGGTCAGCTCCACCTGCATCGCCGGAGCTCCTCGGAGCTTCCCGGCATCATCGGAAGAGCTCAGTAGCTGCGGAGTACCTTGGCGATTCTTTTCCATATATCAGCAGCAGTAGAGGAAGACCCCAGCGTGCACACTAGGCCGGCGAACTTCGCCGGCGACCTGTTCTTGGAAGATCCTCCGTCACCGTCAGATCGTGCTCCTTCTCCTAGTTCCCATCCTGATCGTCCGTCTGCGAGGAGCTTGCAGCCGTCGGATCCTGACCAGGAGCTCATCTGGAGCGTCCATCGCAGAGGAGAGGCGTGCACTAACCAAAGCCATCAGATCATACACGTGGCACGCCTCCGTCTGTCAGATCCGAGCCAGGGTTCTTCGAAGAGGTGCCAACGATCCTACATCGTTCGATCATCCACGTGGCGTCGTCTCCGCCTACGTTTCAATAAAGGGGTAAATTGTTCTTAGGCCCCTTAGTTTATAGCATTTACTATTTAGTCCTGTAAATATTTTATTACGTTGTTTTTATTTTGGTCATTTTGTACATTGGACCTTCATGTTTACCTTATTTGCAATTATGTCCCTGTATAGGTGAATCACGTGTGTCGGCACATGAAGTTCTGGGTAATTTGCACTGTCTACCTTGTATTCCTTGTGTGTTATTGTTTGATACTTTTTAAATAGGAATTGCAAATATACCCCTCTGAGTCTGACACACGTGCGTCGCACGTGATTTTCTGGGATTTTTGGATAAGGAGCCCTGCATTTTCTTTGATTGTTATTGTTTGGCCCCCATACATGTTATTTATGACGTATAGGTCCCTATGAACTGTGGGCCTTTGTTTGATTTAGATAAAATATCAAATCCAATCAAAATCATTTGAAATTTGGACATGTGGCTCCTGCCACTGTGTAAAAATCTCCCTAATTTTTGGGTACATTTTTTAGGCTTTTTATTATTTTTAAAATTCAAAAACCGTTGTTTTTGTGTCTATCTAGTTTATAAAATTATAAAAAAATTGTTGTGTTTGATTTTCTGTGCATTTTTGGCGATTTTTGGATATATAAAAATCTTAAAAATTAAAAAACACTTAAAAACTTATAAAAATTCTAAAAAATTATAGAAAACTCAAAAATCAATAAACTCTTTTTCTGAATTTTCCTTTTTATTTGTATTTTTCATAAAAATTACCTCCAGGCAGTTATAGGACCATTTGATATGTTTCATGGTCCTTTGAATCCTGGCTGGATAGTACCCCACTGTTTCTGTCTTCTTTTATTTTTAGAAAATTCTATAAAAATTATAAAAATCTCAAAAATTCACCAAAAATAGTAAAAAACCTAGAAAACATAAAAATATTTTTGTTTGAATTTTTGGAGCTTTTTAGAGTGTTTAAATAATTTGTTGATTGTGATTGTTTTTGTCTTTTTATTATTTTCCTTCATTCTTAAAAATCCAAAAAAAATATAAAAATATTTAAAAACCACCAAAAATACTTGTTTTTGATTTGTTTTCTTTTTCGACTACTTCCTAGGCCGCTAGGCCAACTCGGGCACCCTGAGTCTGATCTTTATTTTCTTGATTGACTGAATTTCTCTATCGATCCGGGTCGCAACGACACGAGAGTGATTATTTATATATGATCCCAGATTGATTGAGAGATTATTAGCTCATCAGAATGGCGCCGTTGCCGGGGAGCACGACTTAGTAGTCGCATATTTTTTTCATTTTATTTTCTTTTGATTTTCGCAGCTTTCCGCGGCTTTTTCTTTGTCCGCGACTTTTCGCGGCTTTTTGTTTTTCTTTTATTTTCATTTTCTTTTATTTTCTTTTATTTTGGTTTTTGGTTGTTTTGAGTGTTTATTTTTATTTCACATTTTTTCACATATACCCTGTTTTATTTTATTTGCTTTATTTACTTGGTCTGTGACACTTTGTTGTTTACTTGCGAGGGCCTGAGGACCGAGGCAGCTCCTCTCGAGGAGCCGACGCAACCGCGGGAATCGGAGGTGGCTCCCTTCTGTACGCAGCCGCAGGAGAGCACGAGGAGGCAGCAGAGTGTGAGAGTAGTGTAGTAGTAGTTTAGTTTCTTTTCAGCACTTATTTGCACTGTTGTAATAATACAACGACAAGCCACTCGGACAGATACTTAGACTCTCAGGGTCTATTTCGCCGAGCACCGGTGTGCTCGGGGGACCCCATCAGATTTTTCGCGGTTTTCACACGGTTTTTATCGTTTATTCACTGCCTTTGTTTCTCGCGAATTTCAGCCGTAGCTTAGGATTTTTGCTTGATTGCACCGTAAATAGTAGGATCCACTGATGAATCTCCATTTCATCACCTTTATTCTATCATTTTGGCCTTAAAAACCCCAGCAAATGCATAAAAATAGCTTTAATTTGTACATAATATCATTCATTAGTTATTGTATTTATTGTACATAGAATAAGGTTTTTAATGCCAAAATTATAGAATAAAGAGGAGAAAATAAAAAGGAATAAAATATTGCAAATATTTTATGACCCGAACTCCGAGACCAAGGCCAGCATGGAATTGGTCGACAAGGAATAAAGTAGGGGAAGATAAGGGCCAGTATACAATAAATACCTCATTTATTTATGCATTTATTTATGCAGTTTTGACACCTATTTTGTATATAATTATTCATTCATCAAATAAAGAAACTTTGTACATGAAAGTTGTAGATAACAATGTAAAAAAAATACAAAATTGAGTTTGTGCAAAAATAATACTCAGTATACATTTTATACCCAGAATAAAAAGCCAAAATCTCAACTTCACAGACCCATATCTTGCAAATAAAAACTCCAAATGACCCAAACTCACCTTTAATTGTATATAGCTTTCCAAGAACTATTTAATAAATTTGGTTTCATAATTTTTGGGGTCCATCTGTGAAAGTTAGGTTTTTGGCCCCCATTATATAATCTACCCGAATAAAATATTCAATTTATTCTGCATTCATTATTTCTATAAACTTATATTTTTAGAATTTTGTAAATAATGTATAGAATACATGTATATATTAAAATTAAAAGAAAACCAAAAAGAAAGAATTTGTAAAATAAAGTAAGCTTATGTAATACATAGGCAAAATACCTATGTTAAGTATATACATAAATAAAAGGGATTTAATTATTTTATTCTTTATTCATCTATATTTTTTATAATAATGTAAATATTACATATAACTTATTAAAAATACAAATTCTAAAATAAAAAGAAATAAAATATATTAAATAAATAAAGTATACATAATATATAGGTAAAATACCTATGAGTATAACTACATATACATATACCTATTTATTTAAAAATGTAACTAAACTCATAAAAATTAAATAAAAATATATTTATACTCATAAAAAAAGTTAAAAATTTATAAAATAAGAAAATAAAATATTAAATGACAAATAAATAAAATAAAAATAAATACATATAAATATACTTATAAATACATTATTAAAATAAAGGCATAATAAAATACATCAAAAAAATAAATAAAAATCATAAATAAATACTACATTATTTAATGAACATTTTTTATTTAATAAGCAAAATCTAATTAATTCATATATTACGTGTAATAAATAAGTCAATATTTGGCCAATGTGGGACCAATCAGAGGCCATGGAAGGTTAACCTCCGGTCAACTCCCCCTACGCCTCTGACTCCCGTCAGAACTGTCCATTCCCCCGTTTTCCTCCATATTTCCTGCTCGATCTGATGCTCCATTGACAGTGATCCCTTCACGGAATTTCCTCCCAGAAACATCATGATCCTCGCCACACATTTTGTTTGCGTGTACATAGCCCAGATTCTTCGAGATTCGTCGGTCAATAAGGGTGCCCCCTCCTGTTTATAAATAACTCCATCTCCTTCTTCCGAGTTTTTTGGCCATTTCCCGAGCCCTAGAGCCCACACCTTCAGTCTAGTGTTCATCCAGGTAACAATTGGAGGTCTCCTGGAGGTTGTGGAGGCTCGCGGAGGAAGAAGATGCGCCCACGGCGGCGCTCCGACAGTCGTCCTGCTCCTTGGCCCTCCAGCCAAGTTCGAGCTATGCAATTCACATTTCTTAGGTAGATTTTATTCCTGCATTTCATTTCTGCATTTTAATTAGTGTTTAGTTATTAGAATTGGTGTAATTTAGTTAAATCGATGTTCGTCGGAGCTCAGCTCCAGCGACTTCTCCACCGTACTCCCGCCTGTTTACCGACGCCCTTTCACCATCACTTCTTTCCCCACCGACTTCTCCACCTTCAGACCACTCAAACCTAACCAGATCCTCATTGGTCTGCGAATCGATGCTCGTCTCCTCCGCTTCGCCGGAGCATCGCCTCCCTCATCCATTTCCGTGCTAACAGCTTCAGTTTTTGGCCGAGGAGCATCGCCTCGAGCAGAGCTTTCTTCCTGAGCTGGTTAGGTGCGCTAGCAGGCACCAGGAGACGAAGTTACAGGCTATCGGAGATACCTGGAGCACCTTGCCTTCTCCGACCTCGCAAGGGTGCTCCAGTGGTCCTCTGACCGATCCAGAACCTCCAGCAAGTAGAGGACCCTGCCAGGAAGCTTTTGGGACACCTCGGATCTGCAAAGACCGGCAGGGGCGGGAGATCTCGTCGGAAGAAGCTCGCCTCGGCGAGCCTTCTTCCCCTGCTCTTCCACGCTAGCCCCCTGCCGTTGGATGAAGATTATGGTCCCAGGTTTAATCACGGATGTCCGATGTCCCCGAGCCTTAGCCGTTGGATCATGTGAGTGATCTAATCTCAGACGTCAGATGTCGAAGCGTCATCGGCTCACGTGGAGGTGCCACGTGTTTAAATCACGCCTAGCAGCCGTTGGATCAGGCACCTTTGGGGGTAAATTTTCAGATATATCCCCCGCCTTTTTGTATTTATATTTAAATACCATAAATAAAATTTCACGTTGTAAATAAATTGTAATATTTGCAGTAGGCCCCCTGTGGTTTTTATTATTGCAGTTTGGTCCCTCCGCGCCTCACGTGTAGTCCCACATGAGGCACGTAATTTTTGGCACTTTAACCCTGGCGGGTTTTGGAAATTGTAAAATTAGTCCCAAAAAATAAAAAATAAATGTTTATTTCTGTAGTGATTTTTGCACTGATGCCCCTGAAAATTATTTTATTTGCAAAAATGCCCCTGCCAGGTTGTTTAATTTTTGTGTCTTTTATATATTTATTAAAAGTACCTATGGTGCTCCTAAAAAATTCAGAAAAATTTGGATAAATGCTTCATGTAGTGTTCTTCCATGCCCATATTTTATTTTGCATTTTTTGCATTTTTCCTAATTATTAAAAATGAAAAAGGAGCCCTTTTTGTACTGTTTAAATTAGAAAATACAAAAAAATTATTAAAATGCTTTTGCAAAATTACAAAAAAAGTTATATATAGTATATTTATATATATATTGAGTCCATAAATTGAAAAACCCTAAAAACAAAAAAGAAAAATAAAAAAATCAGAAAGCTCTAAAATCCAACAAAAAAATAGAAAAACCCTTAGAAAATCCCAAAAATATATTTTTCTCTTTTATAATTATCTATATATTATTACTAATATATTAAAATTAATTTGGGTATTTTCGGGACTTATTTTATATTTTTAAAACCCAAATTAATTTCGGCTATTTAATTAGTCCTATATTAGGGACATTTTTGGAATTTAAAATACAAAAAAAATTAGCAAAATTCCATAAAAAAATAACAAATATATATATATATATATATAAAATATAAAATAATAAATAATAAAAATTATATTATATATATTGGGCATTTATATAAATATTAACTTTATAACACCCCTCTCTCTGCTTATATATATATATCTCTTTATATACACACATATATATATAGATGTACACATATCTATATTGTATAATTAAAAATAGAAAAAGAATATAAAAAAATGAAAATATAAAAACAAAATAAAATTATAAAAATTTAATAATTTTTTTTTTATAAAATAAAAAACCCACACAAACAATAAACATTGGACATGAACAATTAATTGAATAATTGTACAACCAAGTTCACCATACAACCTTTCTCCTCCCAGTGTTCGACCTCTACCTGTGCTTACACCTATACACACTTGCATGTAGAGTTATAATAAATTTTAACTCCACATTTTTTATATTCATTGCATATATTTTATTATGGGTTAATTGTTGATTGATCTGGGTATTTTGGAGCGGTCGACTCAGCGACTGGATCTCTCGCCTTGTGAGACATCTAGACCCTCTGAAAAACTCGGTCATCAAATGGCGCCATTGCCGGGGAGGCAACGGATTTTCTGTGGTTATTTGATTCATTTATTTAATTCTTTACTCATGTCCATGATTCATTTCTTTATTTGTTTTTATTGAGATTATTGATTGACTGTTCTGACCCATCTCTTTTATTTGTCTTTGATGCGAGGGACCGCCAAGCAAAGGAGGACTTCCTAGGAGGACCTATGCACCCCAGCAAGGCGGAGTTGGCTTTTCTACGCTAGCCAACGGGAGAGAGCATCAAAGGGAGATGAAGGAGAATTTTTGAAGACAGTCTCTATTTTTATGCATTTTATTTTTATTTTTATGTATATTCAAGTGAGAGAGTGACACTTGAATTGTAATAATACAGGACTCTCACAGGTACACTCCGACTCCCGAGGTCCAGTGCTCGAGGGATTGTTCCCTTGGGGGCCTCGATGGTTTTGATGCTTTTCAGTTCTTTATTGTATTTTTATTATTCTGTGTGAATGAGCCTTAGCTATAGGAGTTGCTTGCTTGTAGAGTTAGGTCCAAACACCCTAATGTAAATTTGCATGTACCTATAGTTCGTTCTGGACCTAGATCAAACTCTAAACAGTCGCCTCGCCATCGGTCAGCCCTTGTGCCACAGCGAGCCCCACAAAGCGCTATCTCCTAAACTCAAGTGTGTTGAGCAGAGGAGGGGTGAGCCAAGATCGGTCCTTTTTAGGCTAAAGATCAGCGAGCGACTTGTGTGCTTCACGATAATAGCAATTTCTGAACCTAGGGTGATTTCTTCAGTTTGCATTTGCATATAGCATAGGTTTCAAATTCGATAGGCACGAGCATTGAAAATACCCAAAAAAGTCATAACCTAAATAAAATCGGGACTGCTAACTCTATTGGACCTAAAAATAAACGTAATGGATTCCTTGTCTTGGGGAGCGCAACCCCCTCATTGTATGCGTTTAAATTGCTTACGTACACATTATGGAGTAGAGCCAAAATCCCATCAAGCCTCCTAAGTGTTTGTACAACTTTGTGACTCTTACCTCACTCTAAAACTGAAAAGATAAATGACCGTCACCAGACGGTCTTCACTATGTTGAGTAGGTGAATTGGGGGGGTTTGCCTTGTGTCTTGATTGTGACTTGGAGTCCATTGTGCGTTTCTTTCATTATTAGAGTAGTAGGTCCCCGTTCGTGTGAGTCATGCATTTTTCATCTTTGAGTCCCTCTATCTCTCTTATACATATATCTCTTCATTTTGCATTGAGTCATGATATTGGCGCTTGAGCTCAATCATTCTTCGCCAAGTCCTTTGTTTCCCTCTTCTTCACCATCTTCTTCGTATCCACTGTATCATCCACATCTTCTCCGGTTCGAGGAGAGCCTGCTCTTCGAACCACCATTTTGACGGTGTTCCCGCCCTGTGTGGAACACCCAATTTTATCTGTGTCTCGATCTTCTCGCCCGCCCTCCTCGTTCCCTCTGTATCACCCTTCTAGTTCCCATGATATTGGCACGCTCAATCAGTTTCCCCACCCCATTGTGTACCCTACTTATCCATCTTCTTCGTGTACCCGTATTACCCCTCCCTTTACCCGGGAATGCTGTGCATATTGATGAGGCCCGCATCAAGGAATATGTATACAGATTATTTGTGCGAGTCGGACCAATGATGTTGAGGATGCTGAGAGTGATTTGGTGGATTTGACTTTGGATACATGCATATGGGCTTCTCCAAGATTTTTGATGATGCATAAAGCATAGGTGTGATGCATTATTGAGGAATTTTAGTTCTCGCACACCGGGTTAAGGATGTGGTATGATGCGATGATTTGATGAAGATGTCATGAGTATTGATTGGTCTATCTATCATAAGGTTCCACCATCTTGATTTTGAGGTTGGATTGATTATTCTGATTTGGACTTCCTGATAAGGTGTGTGGATCCTGCATGATCTCACATCTTCCTGTCTGACCCATCCTTCATCTCTGACTCTCTAACCCACTTTGGCACTGAGAGGATTCCTGACTATTTTTCATGCCATCTCAGCTGATTAGATTGACTCAAGGGATGTTTTATGATTGGCCTGATGATTTTCTCCCTCACATGATCTTATGCCCTCCGAATGATTGAATAATTGAATGCTTTCGAGGACCTAAGATAACTTGCCATCATTCCCTTGACCTACATTGATCTAGCTCGCATTACTCTCCGAGGACTATTTACGGGAGAATGCGACCATTCTAGGACTGCAGTTTCATACACTACTTTGGTCGCCATTGTGATGGGACTCGGAATCGAGTCAGATGATATGCTTGATTGGCCTCCGCCGGTGATTGTTTAGCTGACCTATCAGTCCACGAGGCCAATATACTAGACTCATCTGAGTCTGCTCTCCTTGATGGTCCTCGCAAGGGAGAGCTCCACTTTTCTGATTATTCTATGCCTAGTTCATAGCTCTCCGAGGGTTATGCAAGAGGCTATGATGCATTATAGCTATGATGGTCTCCTCTGCTGGTAGGTTGTCTCATATTCTCTGTGGATCCGTCTGATGGATCCGGCTCCTTTGAGCCTTCTCTCTCCTTGACGACCCTCACAAGGATGAGATGTACTCTGATTATTCACTATGTAGCTCACATCACTTCTCGAGGTACTATCTGCGGAAGATGTGACACTTTCTTTATGATCGGCTTCACTCACTTCTGGTGCCTCCATTTGTTGAGGGATGAAGTCGATTCGTTTGATATAGGTAGTTGGTCCTCCCTTTCTGTTTATGCGCTCGATCTGTTGGGGCATGAGACCGACTTAGTCCGCTCTCCTTGATGGTCCTCGCAAGGATGAGCTATTTTCTGATTATTCCTTGACTAGCTCGTAGCTCCCCCGAGGGTTATCTGCGGGAGACTACGACATATTTCCGATCTGATTGGTCTCTTCTGATGGTAGCCGATTTGTCGACTACTGAGACCACTATGTGGGTCCGTCTGATGGACCCGGCTCCCTTCGAGCCCTTCTCTCTCCTTGACGACCCTTGCAAGGTAGAGACACATTCTGACTATTCCTTGCCTAGATGCAGTACTCTCTGAGGACTATCTACGGGAGACTGCGACACTCTCTTTACGCTCGGTTCCCACTGCTGACGGTGTCTCCAATCTGCGGAGCACGGAATCGAGTCGTCTGGTATACTTGATTTTTGGTCCCATCTTGAGTTGCCTACCCAATCTGTGGATCATGGGACCCATCTGATTAGACTCCTCTGAGTCTGCTCTCCTTGACGGTCCTCGTAAGGTTGAGCTCCTGATATATGTTATTTTCATGCCTAGTTGGCAGCACGTTCTCCGAGGGTTGTCTGCGGGACGCTGCCACATTCTGTAGACTTTCTGGTCTCTTCTGCTGGTAGCCGATGTGTCGCCTACTGAGACCGTACTTGATGATCTGTTCTGATGGATCATGCTCCTTTGAGCCCGCTCTCGTTGACAACCCTCGCAGGGGGTGAGCTTTTGTTCTAATTATTCATTGCCTACCATGTACCACTCCCCGAGGGTTATCTGCGGGAGATTACATCATTTTCTAGGTACTCGGCTTCATTTCTGGTGTCTCCCATTTGGTGGAGCATGAAGCCAGGTCTTCTGATTTGTATACTCGGTCTTCTCCCTGGTTGTGTCTCTTGTCTGTTAGAGCATGGAGCCGAGTCTTCTGATTGGTATGATCCCTAGCCCCTTTGTGCTTGCTCACCTTGACGACCCTCGCAGGGTTGAGCCATGTCCTGCGGTATTCGGTGTGTACTTATGATTTTCCTACCTCACGATCATCGGATACCATGGTGTCTCCTATTCTCTATCTTCCATATCTTTCTGAGACTCTGATTGACCGGAGACTCTATACTGTTACTTCTTCCTCTGGGTCTTACTAATATCGGCTCTGTTCCATCATGCTGACCTTATGAGCTGATTGACTGCTTCACGCTACCGTACACGATATCTTTACTTTCTAATCTATTTGTTCCCGATAGCCGACACTCACCTGATTGCATATCCGGGTTTCTTTTCTCAATTTGAATGCGTCACTGTTCTCACAGGAGACAATGGCGCAAGTACAGTAATTCACTTGCCCGATACCATCCTGTACTTCACCAGTCTCTTTACCGCTTGGTATATATGTGTACCTTGTTCATTCTTTTTCCCCTATGTTTTAGTGTGCCCCAGATCTATCGCCATATCTTTGTGTCTACACTTAGGACGGTACCTTGGTCCTAAGTATACGGGGGTACACACCGCGTTGTTCTTTCGTCGTTCAGTTTCGTCACTCCTATTGTTGCCTATACTTAGGGATATCTCACCCTAAGCATAGGGGGAGTGATGCGTATATTCTCCATGATCTTTTCGATATATATCTCTCTTTTCTTCTTTTACTTTTCTATCTTCTGTATCTAAATAAAAGGTGCCGCCCCCTTTGTATCAGTTTTCTGTACTTAGGACGGACTTTGTCTTTAGTATAGGGGGGTCCACCCCAGATTTGTTTCATTCATTTGATCTATTTATTGCCACCCTTGACCCTCCCTGCGTTATGTATTGTCTGCTATACTTAGGATTACTTGATCCTAAGTATAGGGGGACGGTCAACTTCTATTTCCTTCATCTCTTATTCTTATAGTATTTAGACTTGTCTATACTCAGTACGATTATGTCTTCTCTTTCCTTTTCCGATCTATGAGGACATAGCTCAAGCTAAGTATTGGGGGTCGTATATACTCTGTATATACTTCAGCCATAACTCGTACTTTAGTATTCTCTTAATAATATGTCTAAGTAATTTTTTAAATTCATTAAAACCGTAATAAAAGATGTGATAATTCCTCAGATTCTTTTTGTATATACTGATTAATAAATCAGGTAAAAAAATATTTTTGCAAAATGATTTAAAAAATGGGTGAACTGTTTGGAAAACTTTTTGTGAAGTATTTTCAACCTTTGTAAAAATGTTTTAATTGCAAAAATACTTCTTTTGTGTGAAATAAAGGATTTGAAAATCTATTGCTTATGGTTTTGAAACATTTTGTAAAAATATTTTGAAAAATGTACATATAGTGTTTGCAAAATCTTTGCAAAATGCCTTTCAAAATATTTGTAAATATTTGCAAAATTATTTTGTACTAGAGTTTTCAAAATGTTTTCTAAATAAATTTGAGGAATAAAAGCATCTAAATAAATAAAATAACATAAAAAAAAATAATACATAAAATTCTTTATTAACTGTATATACACCTGAATAAGTCACTTGTTAAAATATGTAAATTCTTTAAAATTCTTTAAAGTTATGTAAAAATAAAGCGGCAAGCCCGTGTAAATAGTTGTACATACTTTCTTCTTTTTCAAAAATTCTTTGTGTAAAATTTCTCTCTTTGTTTCAAATTCTTTGGAAATTGCCTTATTCTTTGCATATTTGTAAATAGCATTTGCATTGCATCTATATTCTTTGACTGAGTGTTGATGATTGAACTACTCCCAATAAAGTCAAAGATTGGAGCTTGGTTGGACCTTACTGCACCTAATTGCACTGGAATCTTATGGGAACTAGGTTTAGGGCACTTCAGGTCTATTCAGACTTAATTCTTTGAGAAATCAGGGCTGGGTTCAAGTCACCTCAGTGGACTAACTAGAACTTTTCGAAACACACGTATGACTCTTGCCGACCGTGACCTAACTTGGACACTTGCACCTTTCACTTTGCTCAACTCAGTTGGAGTGGTGAGGGGGTTGGATTTGCCAGTCTGAGACACACACGGGTGGAAACATTCGTCATCGTCTAGGGAGGGAAGTGCACCCTAACCTGGTCCAGTAGCCATGAGGTCTAACGACAGGAGAGTGTGGGTTGCAATAATAGCTTCAAAAGAGGGATAGTCTTCTGGCTCAAGATGAAAAACTCCTTATGTAAATGCTGCTGTATATAGTATGTTGAGAAAAAAGAAAAGAAAATCTCTAGAAAAAAATGGACAGGCTTGAAAATAAAATAAAGTGCCTGCAGGAGAATGTATATATGTCGTATAGAAAATAAGCAAGCTTGAGCATCAAAGTTATACCATGTGAGCATGCAGCTGGATGACTTGACTATGTTCTTGCATCCCAGGATAGGTAGCTACACTGGCTACCGTCCATTCTTTTCGCTACCTCCTCCTCTTGAGTTGGATGCCACTTAAACTTAGAAGGGAATACCCGCTCCTCGAGGAAAGAGCTGTTGGATTGGCGAAATCATTGGGTTGTCATTCTGGAGAAGCTAGTCTCTTTGTCATTTCAGATGGGGAGAGCCACTATCACTTACACCGTACAAGTCAGGTTCATAGTCATAAGGGTTTGCGTATGATGTAGGCTAGTTCTGACCTGGTTATTGAGGTGATTTGAACCAAGTTCTGTGACTCTCGAAGGCTGTTGTGCTTTAAGTTTGGTTCCCAACAAGGTTCCACACACATTTACACATCAAGGTCTAACCTTAGCTCCAAACTTTGATTTTGTACAGATGAGTTTAGTAATCATGATCAATTCAATTTATTCTTTAAATTCTTTATTGCTGCTTTTTCTTTTCTTCTTATTGTTTATTCCTTTTGTACTTATTGCATAAGTGTTTGCTAGGGACTAGCAAAGGCAAGTATAGGGGGGTGATGAATCTCCATTTCATCACCTTTATCCTCTCATTTTGGCTTTAAAAAACCCCAACAAATGCATGAAAATAGCATTAATTTGTACATAATAGCATTCATTAGTTATTGTATTTATTGTACATAGAATAAGGTTTTTAAGCCAAAATTATAGAATAAAGAGAAGAAAGAAAAAGGAATAAAATATTGCAAATATTTTATGACCCGAACCCCGGAGACCAAGGCCAGCATGGAATTGGTCGACAAGGAATAAAGTAGAGGGAGATAAGGGCCAGTATACAATAAATACCTCATTTATTTATGCATTTATTTATGCATTTTTGACACCTATTTTGTATATAATTATTCATTCATCAAATAAAGAAACTTTGTACATGAAAGTTGTAGATAACAATGTAAATAAAAATACAAAATTGAGTTTGTGTAAAAATAATACTCAGTGTACATTTATACCCAGAATAAATGCCAAAATCTCAACTTCACAGACCCATATCTTGCAAATAAAAACTCCAAATCCCCAAACTCACCTTTAATTGTATATAGCTTTCCAATAACTATTTAATAAAATTGGTTTCATAATTTTTGGGGTCCATCTGTGAAAGTTAGGTTTTTGGCCCCCATTGTACAATCTACCCGAATAAAATATTCAATTTATTCTGCATTCATTATTTCTATAAACCTATATTTTTAGAATTTTGTAAATAATGTATAGAATACATGTACATATAAAATTAAAAGAACAACCAAAAATAATTTGTAAAATAAAATAAGTTTATGTAATACATAGGCAAAATTACCTATGTTAAGTATGTATATAAATAAAAGGGTATTTAAATATTTTATTCTTTATTCATCTATATTTTTATAATAATGTAAATATTACATATAACTTATTAAAACACAAATCCAAAATAAAAACAAATAAAATATATTAAATAAATAAAGTATACATAATATAAGGTAAAATACCTATAAGTATAATTACATATACATATACCTATTTATTTAAAAATGTAAATAAACTCATAAAAACTAAATAAAAATATATTTATACTCATAAAAATAATTTATAAATTTATAAAATAAGAAAATAAAATAATAAAAGACAAATAAACAAAATAATAATAAATATATATAAATATACTTATAAATACATTATTAAAATAAAGGCATAATAAAATACATCAAAAAAATAAATAAAATCATAAATAAATACTACATTATTTAATAAACATTTTTTTATTTAATAAGCAAAATCTAATTAATTCATTTATTATGTGTAATAAATAAGTCAATATTTGGCCGATGTGGACCAAACAGAGGCCAGGGAAGGTTGACCTCCCGGTCAACTCCCCCTGCGCCTCTGACTCCCGTCAGAACTGTCCATTCCCCCATTTTCCTCCATTTTCCCCCTCGATCTGATGCTCCATTGTCAGCGATCCCTTCACGGAATTTCCTCCCATAAGCATCATGATCCTCGCCGCACATTTTGTTTGCGTGTACATAGCCCAGATTCTTCGAGATTCGCCGGTCAATAAGGGCGTCCACTCCTGTTTATAAATAACTCCATCTCCTTCTTCCGAGTTTTTTGGCCATTTCCCGAGCCCTAGAGCCCACACCTTCGGTCTAGTGTGCATCCAGGTGACAGCTGGAGGTCCCCTGGAGGTTGTGGAGGCTCGTGGAGGAAGGAGATGCGCCCATGGCGGCGCTCCGGCAGTCGTCCTGCTCCTTGGCCTTCCAGCCAAGTTCGAGCTGCGCAATTCACATTTCTTAGGTAGATTTTATTCATGCATTTCATGTCTGCATTTTAACTAGTGTTTAGTTATTAGAATTGGCGTTATTTAGTTAAATCGAAGTTCGTTGGAGCTCAGCTCCGGCGACTTCTCCAACGTACTCCCGCCTGTTTACCGACGCCCTTTCACCGTCACATCGTTTCCCACCGACTTCTCCACCTTCAGACCACTTAAACCCAACCAGATCCTCACTGGGTTTGCGAATCAATGCTCGTCTCCTCCGCTTCGCCGGAGCATCGCCGCCCTCATCCATTCCTATGCTAACAGCTTCAGTTTTTGGCCGACGAGCATCGCCTCGAGCCGAGCTTTCTTCCTGAGCAGGTTAGGTGCGCTACCGGGCACCAGGAGACGAAGTTACAGGCCGTCAGAGATACCTGGAGCACCTTGCCTTCTCCGACCTCGCAAGGGTGCTCCAGTGGTCCTCTGACCGATCCAGAACCTCTAGCAAGTAGAGGACCCTCCCAGGAAGCTTTTGGGACACCTCGGAGAAGCAAAGACCGGCAGGGGTGCGAGATCTCGTCGGAAGAAGCTCGCCTCAGCGAGCCTTCTTCCCTGTTCTTCCACGCTAACCCCCTGCCGTTGGATGAAGATCAAGGTCACAGGTTTAGTCAGGGACGTCCGATCTCCCTGAGCCTTTGCCGTTGGGTCACGTGAGTGATCTAATCTCAGACGTCAGATGTCGAAGCGTCATCGGCTCATGTGGAGGCGCCACGTGTTTAAGTGACGCCTAGCAGCCGTTGGATCAGCCGCCTTTGGAGGAAAATTTCAGATATATCCCCCTCCTCTTTGTATTTTTATTTTAATACCATAAATAAAATTTCACGTTGTAAATAAATTGTAATATTTGCAGTAGGCCCCCTGTGGTTTTTATTATGCAGTTTAGTCCCTCCGCGCCTCACGTGCAGTCTCACGTGAGGCGCGTGATTTTTGCACTTTAACCCTGGCGGGTCTTGGAAATTGTAAAATAGTCCCAAAAATAAAAATAAATATTTATTTCTGTAGTGATTTTTGCATTGATGCTCCTGAAAATTATTTTATTTGCAAAAACTCCCCTACCAGGCTGTTTAATTTTTATGTCTTTTATCTATTTATTAAAAATACCTATGGTGCTCCTAAAAATTCAAAAAAATGAGGATAAATGTTCATGTAGTGTTCTTCCACGCCCATATTTTATTTTGCATTTTTTGTATTTTTCCTAATTATTAAAAATGAAAAAGGAGCCCTTTTGTACTGTTTAAATTAGAAAATGAAAAAAAATTATAAAATGCTTTTGAAAAATTACAAAAAAGTTATATATAATATTTTTATATATATATTGATTCCAGAAATTGAAAAACCCTAAAAACAAGAAAAAGAAAAATAAAAAAATCAGAAAGCTCTAATATCCAACAAAAAAATAGAAAAACCCTTAGAAAATCCCAAAAATATATTTTTCTCTTTTATAATTATATATATATTATTATTAATGTATTAAAATTAATTTGGGTTTTTTTGGGACTTATTTTATATTTTTAAAACCCAAATTAATTTCGGCTATTTAATTAGTCCTATATTAGGGACATTTTTGGAATTTAAAATACAAAACAAATTAGCAAAATTCCATAAAAAATAACAAAAAAAAATATATCTAAAATATAAATATTTAACCTTATAACACCCCTCACTCTCTCCTTATATATATATATCTCTTTATATACATATATATATGTACACATATCTATATTGTATAATTAAAAATAGAAAAAGAACATAAAAAATGAAAATATAAAAATAAAATAAAAATTATAAAAAATATTAAATAAATTTTTTTTATAAAATAAAAAACCCACACAAATAATAAACATTGGACATGAACAATGAATTGAATAATTGTACAACCAAGTTCACCATACAACCTTTTGCCTCCTAGTGTTCGACCTCTACCTGTGCTTACACCTATACACACTTGCATGTAGAGTTATAATAAATTTTAACTCCACATTTTTTATATTCATTGCATATTTTATTTGTGGGTTAATTGTTGATTGATCTGGGTATTTTGGAGCGGTCGACTCAGCGACTGGATCTCTCGCCTTGTGAGACATCTAGACTCTCTGAAAAACTCGATCATCATCCACACACCTAATAAATTTGCCTGTACCTATAGACTGTTAATTGGACCAAAATAAAAACTTAATAAAAAGACTATTTGGTCACTTGCGGGGTCACGCACCGCTAGAGGTCGTATACAGCGCTAGCAGGACCCATTGTGGCAGGCACCGATCGGCATCCGAGACCGGACACCGACCCCTCCTGACTGACCACTTAGCCACTGTTCTTTCGAGTAGAACTGCTTGTTAGGGCTCGGATTTCCGCTTGCATCATTTAGGTAGTTTTATTTCTGTCTTTCAATTATGCGCGGATCATATTCCATGTAGACTACTGGAGTCAGGTACGTCTTCTATCTCATGCATGCATCATTGATTTCATGTGCATCGAGTTTTTCAACTTCTCCCCCTGTTTTTGGACTTAAATAACTAGGAGAACCGAAAAATTCGTTAGGCAATTGTTTGTTACTGAAAAATACCTAAAAAAATTAAAACCATAAAATTGGGACTGCTAACTCAACTTGACCCTAAAAGACACTCACCAGAAAAATTTGTCCTGGGGAGAGCAACCCCCTCCTTGTCTGGTTTGCATGTGCGAGAGTGACTCGTACCCTAGGATAGAGCCACATATGGACCTCTTTCAGACTACTGTTTCTGGGCTAGTCGTTCTCCAGTGAGGATCGCTCCGATCTCTGGTAAAGCGGGCCGCGATATCTGACGAGTCGCTAGATACGGTGTTTAATTAGGTCACGTTGTAGCACGTGTACTTAGCGATTCGGTCAGAACCAAGAGAAGATCTCCGTGAGGAGTGTCTCGGCTTTAATTTATATCCCGGGCAAGTCCGGGGTCGAACACAGGGAGGAAAAGGAACAACTTAGGTTTTAATTTGCAAATTTAGGTCTAGATATCCAATGCGTATTTTTTTAGATTTTTTTTAATGCAAGAAGAAATGCTAATGCAAGTTGCGGTTGAATTAAGACACTAAGAAAGCATACAACAAGGCCAAATTAATTTTAATGTTAAATTAATCCAATTCAGCCAAATTATATTTTTCCTAAATTCCTAATCCAGTAGAGAACACAAAACACATTTTTTTGGAATTTTAGGGGTTAAAATGCAATAACTAAAAATACACACTTTTTATGGGTTTTTTCACAATTTCTCACACAAACAGTAAGCAAAAATTATGAAAAAAATACTGGAACTAAAACATCATGCAAGGAGACTACAGTAATTTTTTTGGATTTTTCTTACAATTTATGACTTTTTTGTGAATTTTTTAGTGAAATCAGAGTGACAACGAGTAAATAATTTCTAATAAATCCACATTATAAAATTAATCCGAGTGCGAATTATCCCAGAAAGATATTTTCATGAGCAATCCAGTAGAGGTGAAATTTCGTAAAAAAGATATTTGTGGATTTAATTAAAAATCGATTACTAAAATCACTCTATAATTTATTTAAGGCACAAGACAACTCCATTTTGGATGAAATTTGGATAGTAATTACATCACATACCAAGCATCATATTTATTTTTTTGTGGAATTTTTAGAGGAACTATGTGTGAGATATAAATTTAAGAGCACGGAATTGGTAAAGTGTGCAAAATTTCAGTTAACCATTTTTAATTAATTATCTAATTATTCAAAAAAATATAAATAAACAATCACATGATAGAGGATAAGTTGCTCCACATAATGCCAATTTTCATTAAATAAAAGGATGCCAAAATGAGGTCCAAATTAACGCATGAACACAGGGTTGTACTTGCAAATTCAGAAAACTATCTACAACTTGAACTTATGTACAGGGACTAAACGGTAATTAAAGAAACATGAAATATTTACAATGTAATTTTTACATTAAAAAAAAATGAGAAAAAGGACCTTCTTCTTCTTCCAGCACCCGATGGGATAAACCCAAAAGGGAGGAGGAGTCGGCGGCGGCGCGGCTCACCGCCAGGCGGCCGTGCGTAGCCTCACGGCGGAGGAGAGGAGGTGGCGCCGCTGAGGAGGCGGAAGGCGGAGGGCTGGTCGACGGAGGGGCGCGGGTGGCCGCGCGGTGGGAGGCGGTGGCGCCGCGAGCTAGCAGCGGCCCCCGCGCGGGCGGCGCGGCCGCTGTTGGCTGCGCGGCCGCGAGGGGAGACCGCGGCCGGTGGCAGTGAGGGTGCGGCAGCGTAGAGGCTGCCGGCTGGCGGCGGTTGGAAGAGGAGATGGGGGGGGGGGGCGGAGGCGGTGGGCTGGGGCCGCTGCTCCCTCCGTTTTTTTTTTTAATTTTTTTTAATTTTTTTTGAACTTTTTACTGCTGTAATAAAAAGGTTTTTTTTTGTTTTACTTTTTTTTATTTTTTTTAAATTTTCTTTAGACAGGGATTGAACATGATAAAAAAAGAAAAAAAAATTAAGATGGTAATAAGATGGAGTAGAAACAAATGGAGGAAGGGGGTGATATGATGTGCTAAAAAAATGCAAAAAAAATGACAAGATGATAAAATGAGATGAAAAATTTACCTACGATGATACGGTCGCCTATGGAGTGCTCGTGAGAGCACGGTCTTCGCTCGAATCGCCGGCGTGCGATGAGCTCGAGCAGCGCGCGGTTGCGGCTGCGATGTTGGCCAAAAAACCAACGGATCACACCGGAGAGAGGGTCGTCGTCGCTCGACCGCGGTTGCGTCGCTGTCACCGATTCAACTCAGGGAACTAGGCTCTCCTCACATAAAGATGGATCAAGGGCAATTTGAGGAGGATGGAATGTATATATAGATGATGGAATGAGAAGTTATTATGTGGGTGGAGTTGAATGGGAAGTTGGATTATTAATGGAGTTGAATGGGAGGTTTAAGAAATGGTGGAGTTGAATGGGAAGTTGGTGGTGGAAGAGAGTTGAATGGTGGTTATTGTAGAGAATGTAAAATAATTAAATAAATAAAATGAAATAAAGTAGGCTACTTTAATTACAACAAAATAAAGAAGGAAAAAATAATGGTGAATTTACAAGTGAATACAAAACACCATGTACACATTTTTTTACTTTTCTAATATGTAATTTTTTTGTCTTTTTAATAAGAGATATTTACAACGGAAAAATACAATAAAATACTACAATTAAAATACAACACAAGTATAATTTTTTGTAATTTTAGTAATTAAGAAAGATAAAATAAAAATTAAAGAAAGAATGAATATATACATGGTATACAATGTACATCTAGGTCCCAAAACCCAACTTTTGCAAATGAGCTCCGATTTTAATGAAACCACTTCCGTTGGATAGATAATTTTCTAACTTGAACTTTAAAAGTGAGTTTGGTGAATTTGGAGTTCATACGGAGCGGGAATTTGGCTTGGAAGTTGGACTTTACGGCTTTTTCTCTTTAGGATCTAGGAGCATTTATTTGAGGTAAAATTTATTTTGTATTTTTGTATTTTTATATACATTTTTATAAACAAGTTAGAGAAAGAATTAGGTAAAAAGAAATTGAAATGAAATTAATAAAAATACATGAAGTTTTGGGCTATTTACAGGTATAAAACTCCTTATTTTTACGGCTTTTTATGTGTAATTTATTTTGTACAATCTAATATACAATAATTAGTGTGTTTTATTTACAAGAGTCATTTTGTTAGTTTATTGATTTTATTGACATTTATATGGGATTTTACTCATGGATTTTGCTAGGATTAAGATATTAAGATGATGAATCGTGGATTCATCACCCCCCTATACTTAAACTTTGCTAGTCCTCGAGCAAATAAAGAATGAATAAGTTGGGTTAACCCCTGACTGTGCATGTGAATACAAGACTTGATCCGTTCAAGAACTCTCGGTTTTAGAGATCCTAAAATTCTAAGCTGAACCAAGCTCTAGTCAAAAGGTACCCAATTTCCCTAATCATCAGACTCTCTTTGTATACATATATAGTAGAGATATGACTTTAAGTGTTGACCGTAGTTATAAGAGTAGAGTCACAACGTCACCCAAGGTTCCAGTCCAAGAGACTCTCCTATGGACCCGATCCTCAACACTAGGGAATAAATCATTTCTTGCATCCAATCCACCGTCTCTTTAGTTGTCAGACTTGAAAGTGTAGATGGAAGGCCAGTCGATGGAGGGCATAGGATTGTGTCATTTCTTCTCTCCCTCTCATTGGAACAAGGATCCTCTCAAGTGCCTTATTACGCAACACATTTTTTTGGTGTTGATCAGTGCGTCCGTCAAGAGAAGTTGGAGCCGTCTGCACTTGTTTTCCTGGGAGTACACCGGGGTGTGCCTTTTTTGAGTACCTATCGTACCTTCTACACCCAGACTTGTAGCATTTACGATGCAGAGCCCTTTTTTGGTGCAAGCCCGACTCCTGGTCCTAATAGCGGTGGTCCAAGTGGACACTTTGAAATGGTTGGGAGCGCTCGCCTTTGGTGGAAGCTCTTTTGATATTTGACTTTGTGGAATGAGAGCTTTTCTTTGACATTTCATTGCTTTGTAGTATTTGTGGCTAGCTCCACTGCTTTTACCAAGAGTTGGCGCACACTGATCAACATTTTTTTATTTTATCACACCCTGGCACATAGGTAAATATCAAGAGATAGTACAAGAACTATGTTCTCATACTGGCTAAATGTGCTGACACTCAGGTTTCATGAAGCCTTCATTGATTTTATCCCATCCTCGAGCATCATTAAATCAAGTCCAAACTCAAATCCCTCATCCCATTTCCTCAAGTGAAATTTCAACTCATCTCATCATAACTGCAGTCGTGTATGTGAGGTGCAGATCATATTCTTAAGGTAGAGACTAAGCATGCAATATAGCACACACATCTTTCAAACTAGGGAAATGTGAATAATTAAGTCAAGGACCCTAATGACTAAGGCTGGTTAACTCAAAATCTAAAGACCTCATAAACCAAGTGTTCTTGAACATCACTAGTCTTGTGTGAAAGTGAATTGTGTCAGGGATTAAACCAACTTATTAGTTAGTTTTTTTTTAGTTTTTGTTTTTTGTTTTTTGTTTTTTGTTTTTTTTTTTTGACAAACAAAGGCAAAGAAGAAGTTTTTTTTTTGTTAGAAAAGTTTTGCTTTTTTTTTCAAGAGTTTTTTTTTTGAAAAAGATAGGTAAGTAAGAAAAGATTCTTTTTTTTTTTGAAATTTTTTTGTTAGCAAAAGAGGATTTTTTTTTGAAAAGTTTTTTTTAAAGCAAATAAAGAAAAAGAGTTTTAATTTTCTAGAAAAAGTTCTTTTTTTTACTTTTGTTTGTTTTTTTTACCACCCCATAATTATTGTATAATATATACAAAGATACATGAAAGTACGAGCTATGGGTAAAGTATATATGTAATATATACACGCCCCCCTATACTTAGCTTGTGCTATGTCCTCATGGCACTAGGTGACAAAAAGACATAGCTCGTACTAAGCGTAGGAAAGCTAAAATAATAAACAGTATAGAAGTCGATCCGCCCCCTTATACTTAGGCTCTGGATAGCCTAAGTGTAGAAGAAGAGCAAAAATGGGGCGGACGAGGTCAAGAGGAGAAATGATGAGTAAATACACATGGTGGGCATCGGTTCCCCCTATACTAAGGCTTTGGTAAACCTAAGTATAGGACAAGAGTAAGTGTGTGAACCGACGTGATCTCGAGAACATACAAAGAAGGGAGAATATGTACAAGAGTGATGGAATCTTCTAAGATGTTGAATCTTGATGCTGCATCTTCATGAAGAGTAATAAGATGTATCTGCTCTGTGCTTACTCTGTATGAAGTTGATGACCTCGACTTGGACTAACTGCTCTTTGGAATCAACAAAATGCTTCAACAGTTGTCCATTCACCACATGAGATTGTGCACCATCTGTGAGATCAACTATCTCTACACTTCCATTCTCGTGCACTTTCTTAACCACAAAGGGACCCGTCCATTTAGATTTGAGCTTCCCATGAAACATCTTCAACCTGGCATTGAACAACCATACCTTTTGTCCAGGGACAAAGTCTTTGCACCTAATGTGCTGATCATGCCATCTCTTTACTTTGTCCTTATAAATCAAACTGTTGTCATATGCCCTGTTTCGGATTTCCACGAGCTCGTTCAAGTTCAAGTCTCGACAAAGTTTCCCTAGGTGACAACTCCAATTAATCTTCTTAATTGCCCATTCGGATTTATGAATCAACTCTGCGGGCAACTGACATGGCTTGCCATAGATCATTCTAAATGGTGAAGTACCCAATGGTGTCTTGTAGGCTGTCCTATAGGCCCACAGAACTTGGTCCAAGAGCTGAGACCAGTTCTTCCTATCGGGACGAACCAATTTCTGCAAAATACTCTTCACCTCTCTGTTCGAAACCTCTGCCATGCCGTTGGACTGTGGGTGGTAAGGACTAGTAACTCTATGATCAAATCCATAGTCCTTAGCTAAAGATCTCATATCTCGATTCACAAAATGGCTACCCCATCAGATATCAAAACTTTTGGCACCCCGAACCTAGCAATAATATGGTCTTTCACAAACTTACAGACAGTCTTGCTGTCTGCGGTTCGGGTTGGGATAGCCTCCACCCACCTAGATAAATAATCAACCGCCAATAAAATGTACTCATGTCCTAGGCTGTTGGGAAAGGGACCCATAAAATCTATGCCCCATGCATCAAAAACATCACAAATAATCATCGGTTGCATGGGCATCTCATCTCTCTGTCCAACTGTCCCTCCCATCCTTTGACAAATCGGGCACGACCCTACAAAATCTATGGCATCTCTAAATAAGGTCGGCCAATACAATCCACATTGAAGTACTTTGTGAGCGGTTCTCTTTCCCGAATGGTGTCCTCCAGCCTCAAGTGAATGACAATATGTGAGGACACTTTGGTATTCCTCCTGAGGAATACACCTTCTCCAAACACAATCCGATCCTTCGAAGAAAAGGAAAGGATCGTCCCAGTGGTATATCCTCGAATCCGACTTCAGTCGATCAATGCTGCTCCTAGTCCAACCATGGGGAACCTGCTTGGAGACAAGATAGTTCACCATGTTGGCATACCACGGGAGGGAGTCAATAACACAAATTGACTCATCTGGGAAGGTCTCTCTAATCCGCTCATGATCAGGAGAATCCTTAAGTTCAATCCGAGAAAAGTGATCAACCACAACATTCTTCACTCCAGGTTTATCTTTTATCTCCAAATCAAATTCCTAGAGGAGTAAAATCCACCTAAGAAGACGCGCCTTCGCATCCTTCTTTTCCATTAAGTATCGAATGGCTGTGTGATCAGTATAAATTGTCACCTTAGAGCCCAAAATATATGATCTGAACTTCTCGAGGGCCCATACTACCGCGATCATTTCCTTTTCAGTCACTGTATAATTTTTCTGTGTAGGATCTAAAACTTTGCTCGCATAGTGAATCGCAAACGGAATCCCCTCTCGCCGTTGTCCTAAAACAGCTCCTATAGCGAAATCTGAAGCGTCAGTCATGATCTCAAAGGGAATAGATCAGTCAGGAGCTTGTAGAATAGGCGAGGTACAAATCTTCCTTTTCAAGAGCTCAAAGGCCTCCAAACACCTGTGATCTACAACGAACTCTATGTCTTTCCCTAAGAGCTCAGTCAGTGGGCGGGCGATCTTTGAAAAATCTTGAATGAATCTCCTATAGAATCCAACATGCCCTAAGAATGACCGCACTGACTTCACCTTGGTAGGTGGATCCAGTTTCTTGATCACCTCCACCTTGGCAGGGTCAACCTCCATTCCCCTTTTGGAGATGACATGCCCCAACACGATACCCTCCGTCACCATAAAGTGACTCTTCTCCCAGGAGAGTACCAGATTCACCTCTCTACACCTCGTGAGGACTCGGTCCAAGTGCGCTAAACATGTATCAAAAGAATCACCATGGACCGAGAAGTCATCCATGAACACTTCCAGGAAATCTCCCACCATCTCGGCAAATATGGCTATCATGCACCGCTGAAATGTGCCCGGGGCATTGCAGAGCCCGAATGGCATGCGCCTGAAAGCATAAGTACCGAATGGACATGTGAATGTGGTCTTTTCCTGGTCCTCAGGGGCTATGGCCACCTGGTTGTAGCCTGAGTACCCGTCAAGAAAACAGAAGAACTCTTTCCCTGCGAGTCTCTCCAAGATCTGATCAATAAAAGGCAAGGGAAAGTGATCTTTCTTGGTCGCAGCATTCAGGCGTCTGTAGTCGACACAGACGCGCCACGATGTGGGTACTCGTGTCGCGATCTCTACCCCCTCCTCGTTGGTGACCATCTGAATTCCCGACTTCTTCGGGACAACATGAAGTGGGGCCACCCACTTGGAGTCAGAAATAGGGTATATAAACCCTGCTTTGCACCATTTCTCAATTTCATTCTTCACCACTTCCCGTAGATTGGGGTTAAGTCTCCTCTGAAACTCACGGGAAGGTCTCACGTTATCCTCAGTAAATATGTGGTGCGAGCAGAGAGCAGGGTTGATGCCCACGAGATCCGACACTGTCCAGCCTATTGCTTTGCGGTTCCTCTCTAAGACCTCTAACAACCTAGACTCCTGCTCTAAAGACAAGTCTGAGCTAATGATGACAGGATATCTCTCTTTGGGTCCCGCAAGAAAGGCGTACTTGAGTGTAGGAGGTAGTGATTTCAGTTCTGGCAATGTGGTATCATCAAGCAGATCTGGCTGAACTGAATCTGAATCTGGTTCTGTGCTGCATGAAGGTGGGCTAAGCTGAGTAGTACTCGCCACCAAATCAGAAGTATCGGGAGTCGGATCGTCAAAAGTATCCAAACAATCGGCAAAAGACACGTCCGACTCGTCATCTATGTCCCATGATTGTTCCAAAGAGGATGGAACTGACAGATCCGGATGGATCTCTAAGTCATCATGAGAATAGGTTGATGCATCTCTAGCAAGATCAGACAACACCTGGCAAATTGCGTCATGCACTATATCCTCTCCAGATGAAAGGGTCTCGCTCTGTCCTGAAGGAATCTGTCCCCAAATCCCAACTGTGCTAATCATACTGCAATCTGCCTCTGAAGATGAGTACTCTGTGCTACTCTCTGAATCGGGTCGCTGACACTTGGTTTGCTTCATCTCAAGGTTCACTTCTCCGCCTGGAGAACGGAACTTCATCATTCCCGTACCATAATCGAAAGCTGCGCCTGCGGTCCTAAGGAAGGGTCGCCCGAGAATGATCTGAGATTCTCTCCAATGATTGGGGGTCTCCATGTCCAAGACTGTGAAGTCCACCTGATAGTTCTGCCCCTCAATCGAGATAACGATGTTCTTCACTTCTCCCTTAGGTCTCTTCATTGAACGATCTGCGAATTGGAGTAAAGCTCTAGATTTGCGAAGTGGTCCCAACTCCAATTTCTGATATAAGGCTAAGGGAAGTAAGTTGATCGAAGAACCGTTATCTAAGAGTGTGCGTGCAAACGCAATGTCGTCAATACGACTCTCCACATAGTGAGCACCCATGTCTCTCTTTTTCTTTGGCAAAGTCTGATTCTTGAGACAATAGGTTGTGGCTACTGATAAGACATGTGTCTTTATATTTCGGTTATCTTTCTTCCTGCTAACCCTTGTAGGTGTGCATCTCACCTTAAGGTATTTTTGGAAGGCAGGATGGTTAGCCACATATTCATCAAATGGCACCTTAACTGTGATGTTTTCTTTGCAAAACCGTGCCATATCGGGGTCATCTTTCTGAATCTTTTTGATGCGCTTTCCTGCCGTAAGAGCACGGGGGAAAGGGATTGAAGCTAGGGAAACAGAGGATGAAGAATCTGAATCATGAACTGAAAGATCATTCTTTGACTTAACGGAAACAGAGTTCTTCATACAAGAATCTTTTTGATGCAACATGGACTCAAAATCTAAACTATCTACTAAAGGTTGTGGAATAGAATCTGGAGTGGTATCCGCCACAACCGGAGATGCAAGGTCCTCCGTAGACTCAGAAGAATATCCATGCTGACGATGCTGCATACGTGCTCTCCTCCTCCTCTCGGTTCCCTGAGTGGAAATCCTCGAATGGTGCTGATGGGGCTCTGAAATATGATGCCTCTCCTCCTCGTCCTCTGAAGACTCCTCAGGTAGAGCTCCAGAGATGCCCCTCCTCGTGTCCCTCGCCCGGTCAGGTACGACCACGGTCCTTCCGCTCCTGAGTGACATGTGGTTAGCCTCGTCACACGAAAGAATCTCATGTTCAGATTTAGGAGATGCTGAATAGTATACCTGACCAAAGTGCTGCTGAGAACTAGAACGGTTCAGGCTATTGGGGTTAGCCAGAACTTGGGCTGGGATCGAGGTAGAGGGTGCAGTCTGCTCGTCTCGCCATCTTGACAGGCGGTTGACATCCACCCATAAGTCCTGAACCTCGTTCCTGTAGGAACGTAGCTCGTCGAGTATCTGCTGCTGAATATCCATGGGACTAGACGATGAAGGAAGTGGATAAGACTGGGAAGAAGAACGGGAAGACTGGCCCTGCTGGCCAGTGTACTGCCTCTGCTGCTGCTGTTGCTGGGGTTATGGGCCCTGCTGGCCCGTTTGGTAATGGCCCTGTCGGCCATACTGCTGGTACTGCTGCCTCTGCTGTTGGGGCAAATGGAATCCAGGGCTCTGCTGTAATGGAGGTGGTACGGAGGTGAATGCGGTGTTGTGAAAGGTCGGGGGACGCTGATAGGTCTGTCGGTCTCCCGTACTTCCCTACCTGGCAGGGTCCTGAGTATACCATATCCCATTCACCTCCCAAACTGGCGGAGGCTCCTCCTGGACTGTCTCTGCTACTGGAGGTGGCTGCTGGAAAGAGTGGGTGTAGGATTGGTCCTGCTCCCACGGCTGGGGTTGCCCTGAGACCAACTGCTCCTGAACATGGTGAACTCGGTAAATGGGAGCAGCGGGTGCAGTCACGCAGGTATCTTTATCTTAGATACCTTCTCAGTCAACTCCTCCAACTGTTTTGGAAGTTTGGAGACGCTCCGGTCTAACTCATCAATCCTCCTGTCGATCCTCTCGACTACAGTAAGCTTGTCAGCCAGAAGTCCCATGCTAGGGATCACATCCTGAGAGAGATCGACTACAGCTGATTTTCCCCCTCCAAGTGAGAGTGAACTGGGGGATGGTGTATAGGCCCTGCTGGCCATCTGTGAGCGGCTAGTTTCAGCCATCTGCTCGAATACCCTCCAGACGGTATCCGCTCCTCGTGATGTATAGCTGCCTCCACAGGCAGCGCTCACTAAACCCTGCATCTCAGGGTTGAGACCAGTGAAGAAGGATTGGACCAAGATGTTGTCATCTAATCTATGACAAGGGCATTTTTGCAGGATGTCCTTGAATCTTTCCCAAGCATCACAGAAGGCTTCATTGGGTAGCTGGGAAAAACTCGTAATTCGCGTCCTCATCATGTTAGTTCTACTCAACGGGTAGAACTTCTTTAGGAATAGGTCCTTGAACTGGGCATAAGTGGTGACGATGATCCCAAGATTCTTTACCCAGTAATCGGCTTTTCCACCCAAGGCAAATGGAAGGGCTTTGAGACTAATATAATCCTGGCTAACATTATTATGTTTGAGGTTAGCACAGATGAGCTCAAAGTCCCTTAGGAATGCATATGGCTCCTCAGAAGCATTCCCATCAAAATGTGGTAGCAGGTTCAGGAAATGCGGCTTCAATTCAAAATCAACCTCGGGTTCGGCCGGACTCAAGTAGTTATGAATTTGATATTGTCCGGGGTTATATGCCGCATCCATTGGTAGTTGGACCCCAACATTTAACTGTCCTAACTGAGCTCTCAGTAATGCTTGTTGCTGCTCAGATGCAGCCAATCGGGCTAGTATACTTCTCATCGAGTCTTCATTGTTCTCTTCTTCCTCTTCTTTCTTCTTTGGAGGCATTTTACTTGTGTCTTCTATATGGCCTGAATCAGCAAGGTTTTCTTGATTAGAAGAGGATTTATGAATCATGATATTCTCACCAAGGCGATGGTCTTCCTCGGTGAGGTGGGAAGAGAGAAAGGGAATGGTTTGAGAGTAACCATCCCGAGAGTGAATGATCCTGGGCTCAAGAGGGTCATGAGTCCAGGTTGATCCAAGTTGCGCTTGGACCTTTGAAGATGTACTTTTTGAAGGGTTCAATGAGAGATTCGCAAAGTCCGAATAAATATCCCCCCAATCAGTCATCTTCGATGTCAAAAGAACCGATTAGAACACGATGTTCAATGAGGCGCTAGTTCTACGGTGCACGTAAATGTGCGGAGTGAACTCACACAATTCAAACGCAATTCAAACCCCCAATTTCACCAACTCAACACGTGATGGCCGTAAGAGTTCGGCCGATTTATCTGGTCAATTTTAGTTGGTGAGAATACAATCTTTGGAAAGATTAACGAGCTGTTAGGTGCCCGTATTTTCCTACAGACTGGCCCGGTTCTTACGACTAGTTTGACCTACTTTCAGCCAGTATAGGAGTAAGTACGGACCGTATAAATACGGCTACCCGTTCCTTGAGGACTAAGGCGTCCTCTAAACCTCCCACTCTGCTAAGGAAGTCCGGACCGTTTACCGGCTACCCGTAAATCCTCACTGAAAAGTAGCTAATCGCCTAAAATGAAAGAACCAGTAGTAAGTAAGAAATCCAGACTTGGCTCTATCCTAGGGTCGTCTCTCTCTCACTTGCAATTTAAACAAACAATGAGGGCTTTCTGCACCCGAGAACAAGGGTTCTTTTTATTCCAATTAATTAGATCGATCTGCTCAATTCAGTCCCAATTTTAGAGTTAGGTTATCACTTGAAATTTATGTGAACACACAAGCACGTCTACCGTTCAGTCCCAATTTCCTTTTGACCTTAAGTTTTAAAACAAGATGGGAATCGGAAATCAGAATGCAAACGAGAAACTATGATGCATGCTCAGAAGAAGGTATACTTACAGTGAATCCCAGCACTCTTCATGCGTTATGCAAAACTGTATTTGTAAATATTACACTAAATGCATGCAGATCGAGGAAACCGCACCTAAACAATATACTATTAGCGGGGAAGAATTGATTGAATTTGAGCTAAGTAGTACGTGTCTATGTGCGTCTCATTATGAATCTTATAAGATATGTGAATCTTCTAAGATAAGTGTGGCCTAAATTACGATGGGCACAAAAAAGTTTGAATCTAAACTACCGTGTGCCTAATCCTTAATTTCGCCACTCAAGTCAAGCCCCACCCTCGCCGGAGAGTGAAACAGGCTCGACACACCACAAATAAAGTCCAAGTCTTTTTACATGCGCGAGCTCTCAAACAAGAGCCGCTAGAAATGAGCAACTACCTAAATAATTACAAGAATTTACAAAAATTTCTCTCGAAGATAAACTAGTTCTCCTCGCTCTTCACAGTCAACTCGCGTCGCTTCCATCGACCTCCGATGCACTCCAAGTCCACCGGGCCCTCGCAAGGAAACAAAGATTTATATTAGAGAGATAAACAACAAGATATATACAAAAATGTGAAGAGAAATAATTGCAAAAAAAATGGAGTAAATACAAGTGGCTCGGGGGTCAGACTACCCGAGTAAATGGAAAACTAAATCCAAATTTTTAAATTAGTCCCTAAGCCGTTTGCCTCCCCGGCAACGGCGCCATCTGACGAGTCGCTAGATACGGTGTTTAAATAGGTCACGTTGTAGCACGTGTACTTAGCGATTCGGTCAGAACCGAGAGAAGATCTCCATGAGGAGTGTCTCGGCTTTAATTTATATCCCGGGCAAGTCCGGGGTCGAACACAGGGAGGCAAAGGAACAACTTAGGTTTTAATTTGCAAATTTAGGTCTAGATTTCCAATGCGTATTTTTTTAGATTTTTTTTAATGCAAGAAGAAATGCTAATGCAAGTTGCGGTTGAATTACGACACTAAGAAAGCATACAACAAGGCCAGATTAATGTTAATGTTAAATTAATCCAATTCAGCCAAATTATATTTTTCCTAAAGTCCTAATCCAGTAGAGAACACAAAACACATTTTTTTGGAATTTTAGGGGTTAAAATGCAATAACTAAAAATACACACTTTTTATGGGTTTTTTCACAATTTCTCACACAAACAGTAAGCAAAAATTATGAAAAAAATACTGGAACTAAAACATCATGCAAGGAGACTACAGTAATTTTTTTGGATTTTTCTTACAATTTATGATTTTTTTGTGAATTTTTTACTGAAATCAGAGTGACAACGAGTAAATAATTTCTAATAAATCCACATTATAAAATTAATCCGAGTGCGAATTATCCCAGAAAGATATTTTCATGAGCAATCCAGTAGAGGTGAAATTTCGTAAAAAAGATATTTGTGGATTTAACTAAAAATCGATTACTAAAATCACTCTATAATTTATTTAAGGCACAAGACAACTCCATTTTGGATGAAATTTGGACAGTAATTACATCACATACCAAGGCATCATATATATTTTTTGTGGAATTTTTAGAGGAACTATGTGTGAGATATAAATTTAAGAGCACGGAATTGGTAAAGTGTGCAAAATTTCAGTTAACCATTTTTAATTAATTATCTACTTATTCAAAAAAATATATATAAACAATCACATGATAGAGGATAAGTTGCTCCACATAATGCCAATTTTCATTAAATAAAAGGATGCCAAAATGAGGTCCAAATTAACGCATGAACACAGGGTTGTACTTGCAAATTCAGAAAACTATCTACAACTTGAACTTATGTACAGGGACTAAACGGTAATTAAAGAAACATGAAATATTTACAATGTAATTTTTACATTAAAAAAAATGAGAAAAAGGACCTTCTTCTTCTTCCAGCACCCGATGGGATAAACCCAAAAGGGAGGAGGAGTCGGCGGCGGCGCGGCTCACCGCCAGGCGGCCGTGCGTAGCCTCACGGCGGAGGAGAGGAGGTGGCGCCACTGAGGAGGCGGAAGGCGGAGGGCTGGTCGGCGGAGGGGCACGGGTGGCCGCGCGGTGGGAGGCGGTGGCGCCGCGAGCCTGCAGCGGCCCCCGCGCGGGCGGCGCGGCCGCTGTTGGTTGCGCGGCCGCGAGGGGAGACCGCGGCCGGTGGCGGTGAGGGTGCGGCAGCGTAGAGGCCGCCGGCTGGCGGCGGTTGGAAGAGGAGATGGGGGGGGCGGCGGCGGTGGGCTGGGGCCGCTGCTCCCTCCGTTTTTTTTTTAATTTTTTTTGAACTTTTTACTGCTGTAATAAAAAGGTTTTTTTTTTGTTTTACTTTTTTTTTATTTTTTTTAAATTTTCTTTAGACAGGGATTGAACATGATAAAAAAAAGAAAAAAAATTAAGATGGTAATAAGATGGAGTAGAAACAAATGGAGGAAGGGGGTGATATGATGTGCTAAAAAAATGCAAAAAAAATGACAAGATGATAAAATGAGATGAAAAATTTACCTACGATGATACGGTCGCCTATGGAGTGCTCGTGAGAGCACGGTCTTCGCTCGAATCGCCGGCGTGCGATGAGCTCGAGCAGCGCGCGGTTGCGGCTGCGATGTTGGCCAAAAAACCAACGGATCACACCGGAGAGAGGGTCGTCGTCGCTCGACCGCGGTTGCGTCGCTGTCACCGATTCAACTCAGGGAACTAGGCTCTCCTCACATAAAGATGGATCAAGGGCAATTTGAGGAGGATGGAATGTATATATAGATGATGGAATGAGAAGTTATTATGTGGGTGGAGTTGAATGGGAAGTTGGATTATTAATGGAGTTGAATGGGAGGTTTAAGAAATGGTGGAGTTGAATGGGAAGTTGGTGGTGGAAGAGAGTTGAATGGTGGTTATTGTAGAGAATGTAAAATAATTAAATAAATAAAATGAAATAAAGTAGGCTACTTTAATTACAACAAAATAAAGAAGGAAAAAATAATGGTGAATTTACAAGTGAATACAAAACACCATGTACACATTTTTTTACTTTTCTAATATGTAATTTTTTTGTCTTTTTAATAAGAGATATTTACAACGGAAAAATACAATAAAATACTACAATTAAAATACAACACAAGTATAATTTTTTGTAATTTTAGTAATTAAGAAAGATAAAATAAAAATTAAAGAAAGAATGAATATATACATGGTATACAATGTACATCTAGGTCCCAAAACCCAACTTTTGCAAATGAGCTCCGATTTTAATGAAACCACTTCCGTTGGATAGATAATTTTCTAACTTGAACTTTAAAAGTGAGTTTGGTGAATTTGGAGTTCATACGGAGCGGGAATTTGGCTTGGAAGTTGGACTTTACGGCTTTTTCTCTTTGGGATCTAGGAGCATTTATTTGAGGTAAAATTTATTTTGTATTTTTGTATTTTTATATACATTTTTATAAACAAGTTAGAGAAAGAATTTGGTAAAAAGGAATTGAAATGAAATTAATAAAAATACATGAAGTTTTGGGCTATTTACAGGTATAAAACTCCTTATTTTTGCGGCTTTTTATGTGTAATTTATTTTGTACAATCTAATATACAATAATTAGTGTGTTTTATTTACAAGAGTCATTTTGTTAGTTTATTGATTTTATTGACATTTATATGGGATTTTACCCATGGATTTTGCTAAGATTAAGATATTAAGATGATGAATCGTGGATTCATCAATATCCTTAACAGAGCGAGCCGATCGGGTAGCTGGTAAACGGTCTGCAACTTGTACTGGCTGGGGAAGATCTAGTTTGGGATCGGGCCAGTCTCCTGTGGGAATCAGATTCCCATCATGTCACGTAACCGCTCTGCTATCTTGACTTGATCACCTTATAAAAACTGATAAGATAATAGACCGAACTCTTACGGTCTACAACTTGCATTGAGTAGGTGAATCAGGGGTTTTGTTTGCTCATCATAGTTTTTACCAAATCCCATCCGCCCGACTCGCCAGATCATGATGATGGGCAGGAGGTCGCTTAGGCAGCCTCTGACTGCACAGCTTTTCAGCACTCCCGCCCATTCATCTTGGTCGGTTTGCGAGAGCCGAGACCCGCTCTCCGAACCCGAGTTCGATTCCACCCTGTTCCCCCTCGACCACCCTTCTACCACTCCAGAGATACCTGTGCTAGATGAGAGACCACAGTCAGATTTATCGTCACCTGAGTTTGGGTCTTTTGCTTTGTAAAGACCATGGCCGGCATCAGTGACGACCACACCGGAGGTCCCCGAGCCGAGCAGACATTCATCGTGGACCAGGGTGCGATCAACTCCACCCTGATCGCCACCCTAGAGATAGTGCAACCGTTGAGGGATCAGGGAGCCTTTATGATTGAGATGAGGCGAGAGATGGAGCAGATGAGAGCCGACCGCGACCAGCGCAGGCCTGGAGACGGCCCCAGGAGACTCGACGATGCAGCAGCAGCCGCAGCAGCAGCAGCCGCAGCAGCAACTGCCATAGCACCGGCAGCACCGGACCAGCCGAGACCGATGCGGGAGTAGCACAACCTCGGATCGACTTTGACGCACCGTTGGGTAGTGCTTCCAGCCATCGTGGGGGACTTTAAGTTCCCACCGAACACCTTGCAGCTCCTCCCCCGGTTCCATGGGCTCACCACTGAGGAGCCCCATCTCCACCTCCAAGAGTTTCTGATGTTCTGCAGCACAGTCCACGACATAAAGGTGGACGAGTATACCATCCGTATGATTGCCTTCCCCTTCTCACTGGCTGATAGAGCAGCCACCTAGCTGAAGCACTTGGGGAAGTTCGTGTACACTTGGGAGCAGCTCCGCACCGAGTACTTGAACAAGTACTCTCCACTCGAGCTGACGAACGTAGCGAGGGCCCTGATCAGCAACTTCTCTATGTTCCCCAATGAGCAATCCCACGAGGCATGGGAGAGGTTCCGTGAGTTGACCGACAGATGCCCGCACCATGAGATCTCGAAGCCGAACTTAGTTCAGAGCTTCTTCTGCGGGCTGACACCAGAGCTGCAGGGCCTGGTGAATGCTTCATGTGGCAGGTCCTACTTCGCCAAGGACGAGGATCAGGTCTGGGCCATCTACGAGGAGATGACCGAGAACTACACGGTGATGTCCCAGACCCGACTCTACACACAAGGACGCCCCCAGCCACAGTTCGTGTAGTACTAGAGGATCGCACGGGTCGATACCGGTCCTTCCACTTTATTAGCAGCAGCCGCACAGGCCGAGTCCACAGACGCTGACATGGGCATTATCAGCGAGAAGCTGGATCAGATGGAGATTATAGAGAAGAAGCAGTGCCAGGGTATCACGTAGATGGAGCAGATGGCACAGACACTGAGAGACATGAAGACACAACTCATGCGTCTCCAGGAGGCACAGACGGCTTCTCAGGCCCGTCTTCAGTCGCGAGGAGATCCGAGCAGCAACGACAGTTCGTCCCAGTGCTCCTAGCAGCCTAGATAGGTTCACCTTGTACAGGCGGAGCCGTACTAGCAGCCGCAGCCACACTACCAGTCGCCACCATCTCCAGACACGCAGATGGTGGTCTACCAGCCGGATCAGCCTCTGTTCGTACTCCCACCAGCCACGTATGAGCAGGAGCCGTTGATGGACGTCAACGGGATTTTGTACGACCGTCCCCAGCCCGGTATCCGACGAGACCATCCTAGATTCCATTGATCTGTCGGAGGTGCCAGTTCCCAGCAGCAGCCTCCAGTTCAGGGTGGCCAGTACGGCCATCAGCGAGATCACCAGCAGTAGCAGCCCCTAGTGTACCAGTAGCAGTAGCAGCAATCATCTCAGTATGGTCCTTGTCGCTATCAGCAGAGACATTCTTGGAGGCGTGATCAACCTCAGCAGCAGTTTCATCCACAACAGTACCCCTCTCACCCGCAGCACCAGCCACAGCAACAACCTCACTACCAGCGAGGCCACTGTCAGGTTCTCATGGGCCATCTTATGAGAACCCTGCCTTAGACGACATAGCCCGCCTCTTGACCGATCAACAGGTTACTTTCAGACGGGAGATGGATGAGTTCCGCCATGAGATGCGGGAGATCGTGAGAGGAAAGGCCGCCATACCTGCCTAGATCAATCCGAACCAGAACAACCTCAAGAGGAAGTCGGAGCAGGTAGATTTCACAGAGTATGCCACTCCGAGTGATTCATTTGGTGATATGTATGCCTATCATTTTGATACTGACTTTGTCACACTTAGGAGCGGTAGGATGCCAGAAGGCGGCGCCTCATCTTAGCGACACCCCCAGGCCACTTCCAGAGGGCCAGGCGGGGAGGAGCGCGGTACTGACGCTGCGAGATATGATGACGGTGGTACCGATGCCACCATGGATGCTAATGCCACCGACTGTTCTTATGACGTCGCTTCATCGGATGGAGGAGGTGATACTTATGCCACCAGTGTTGCCGAGCCAGAGCGCGATGATGATGCCGCGAGTCGACATGCCGAGGGTGGTGCTGATGCCACCATTTTTACTTCTGATAGTCCTGTAGTCTTTCTTTCTGTTCTTGTATCTCAGGACACTTCTGGAAATAAAGAAAAGGGTTTATTTTCTTTTGATCCACCTGTGGTGCTTGATGTATGTGTGGATTCGGCCGGACTTGAGTAGCCTAGACCCTCTCCTAGTCCTTCATATGAGAAGGACCCTGTGATCCCCTTCCCTAGAGCACTTCACATGGGAAAGGGGAAGAAAACCGAAAATCCCAAAAAGAAGCAGCAGGAAGAGTTCAGCCAGCAGATGACCGACATATTTCACATTCAGATGACTCTTCAGGAGGCCTTGGAGCACATCCCTCGACTCCAGAGATCACTCAGAGACAAGACCACAGATAGGAGGAAGAGGAGGAACCACTAGTCTGAGATCCATGTGCTAACCAGAGCCACTTCTTTCGTGATTCAGAACCGTCCGTCGGCCAAGAGGCCAGATTCAGGAGCCTCGTATGTCAGATGCCACATCAGAGAGCAGAGGTTCGACCGCAATCTATTAGACAGCGGTTCTTTGATCAACCTATTTCCGATAGCCCTGGGCACTCTACGACAGAGTAGGACAGTCCTTCAGTTTGTTGATCGATCTGTCAAGAGGCCGAAGGGGTTGCTGAGGGACGTTGTCGTCACGATTCAGAGCCTGCAATTCCCCGTGGACTTCGTTGTGTTGGACATGGAGATCCTTGAGTCAGTGACCGATACCCCCATCATTCTAGGTCGCCCGTTCTTGGCCACAACCAAGGCAGTGACCGACCATGATAGCGGGAAGGTATACTTTCGCGTCGAGGGCGAGAGTGTACAAATATGGACGGTCGAGGACATCAGAGTCAAAGATTCAGCATGCTCAGAGCCGACCACTGATTCAAAGCAGATGACAGATGCAGTGCCAGACATCCACCAGGACTGCAACTTTGTGATTACAGATGATGAGACAGTTTGGGCAGATCCAGCCGCACAGGCCATCCTCTCACCTTCAGAGTCCGCTGATGCGGAGACTCCAGCAGAGGAGAGCTTGGAGAGTGCATTCCTGGTCCAGGATACCTTTCAGGCAGCAGAGCCGGTTCTCGACCGCGAGATCGATTGTTGTGAGTTTGATAAAGATCCCTCGGAGTCAGATGTTGATTGGGCAGAGTTAGATGATTTCATACCATGTCTGACTTCCAATGAGCCTGCAGCTAGGGAGGAGGTAGATGCCATGCAGAGCAGAGACAGTCTAGTAGAGCAGCCTTCTCCAGATATTTATTGTGAGCAAGAGTTTCCATTCTCTCATGCAGATTTGGCAGGGTTCACTCAAAGCTTTCAGAGGCCAGATCCGCCAGCACCTACTTGTCCAGAGCTGAAGCCACTTCCTGTGTCGCTGAAGTATAGGTTCCTTGCGGGTGAGCATGAGATGTACCAGTCATTATCTACGCCGATTTGACTGGAGAGCAGGAATCCCGATTGATGAGGATTCTTGAAAAGAACCGCAAGGCGATAGGATGGAGCGTAGCCGATCTCCAGGGGATAAGTCTGGACCTGTGCTCCCACCATATCCATCTCGAGGAGGAGGCGAAGCCGTCGCGTGAGTTCCAACGGCGGCTGAACCCGAATCTGAGAGAGGTTGTCATGAAGGAGATTTCGAAATGGTGGAGCACCGATTTTATCTACCCCATCTCCGACTCCAAGTGGGTCAGCCCGTTGCATGTGGTGCCCAAGAATATGAGCTATACTACAGTAGTCAGCGAGTCTGGAGAGGAGATCGCTACCCGGGTACCCACTTCTTGGCGAGTCTGCGTGGATTACAGACGACTCAACCAGGCCACCAAGAAGGATCATTTCCCCCTACCCTTTATAGATCAGATCATTGAGAGACTGGCAGGGAAGAGCCACTACTGCTTCTTGGATGGGTACTCCGGCTACAATCAGGTGGCCATCGCGCCCGAGGACAAGGACAAGACTACCTTCACATGTCCCTTCGACACATATGCTTTCAGACGCATGCCATTTGGGCTACGCAACGCCCCTGCGACATTTCAGAGGTGCATGTTGTATATCTTTTCGGACATGGTGGGGGGTGCTTGGAGGTCTTCATGGATGATTTCTCAGTCCACGACGATGGATTCAACTCCTGTCTTGACTGCCTAGACTGAGTCCTTCAACGATGCATTGAGGTTCACCTTGTGCTGTCTTGGGAGAAGAGTCACTTCATGGTGACTCAAGGGATGGTGCTTTGCCATATCATCTCCAACAGGGGCATGGAGGTTGATCCGGCCAAGGTAGTTGTCATTAGAAAACTCGCACCACCGTCCAACTTGCGGCAGTTACGGTCTTTTCTGGGGCACGTCCGTTTCCAACGACGCTTCATTCATGATTTCAGTAGGATTGCCCGACCGTTGACTGATCTGCTGATGAAAGACACTGAGTTCCTTGTCGATGACAAGTGTCTTTCATCGTTCGAGACTTCAAGAGATGTGTTGTTGAGACTCCTGTCCTTCAGCCGCCAGATTGGTCTCTCCCATTCGAGATCACGATGGATGCCTCCGATTTTGCCGTAGGGGCCATGCTAGGACAAAGGAGGGATGGAGTCCCATTTGCTATTCACTACGCTAGCCGTACATTGGATGCCGCGCAACGGAACTACACCGTCACTGAGAAGGAGATGCTAGCCGTAGTTTTTTCCCTAGATAAGTTCAGATCTTATATTATCGGATCTAGAGTGACCATTTACACTGATCATACCGCCATCAGGTACCTCATGGCAAAGAAGGATGCCAAAGCCAGATTGACCAGATGGATCCTTCTACTCCAGGAGTTTGACATAGAGATTAAGGATAAGACTGGAGTCAAGAATGTGGTGGCGGATCATCTCTCCCGATTAGAGCATCTTGAGGATTCTGAGCAAACTGAGCCTATTTATGAGACCTTCCCAGATGAGGCGATCCTTGTTATCGCCTCGCTCCTGTGGTACGCCGATATTGTGAACTTTCTTGTTGCTAAGAAAGTTCCACAAGATTGGCCCAGGCAGAGACTTGAGACCTTCCTCGCGAAGGCCAAGTCCTACCACTGGGAGGATCCCATCTTTTACCATGAAGGAGGGGACAACGTCTGGCATAGGTGCATTCCTCAGGAGGAGCACCATAGCGTCCTCACTTACTGCCACAAGCTTGAGGCAGGGGGACATCACTCTGGGAGGAGAACGGCATAGAAAGTGCTTCAATCCGGCCTATGGTGTCCTACCCTCTTCGAGGACTCTGATGAGTTTGTGGAGAGGTGTACTGATTGTCAGAGGATGGGCACTTGAGGACATCGTGATATGATGCCAATGCAGCCCATTCACTTCTGTGAGGTTTTTGATGCATGGGGCATCGATTTCATGGGTCCATTCCCTAACAGTCCGGGATTCGAGTACATTCTGTTGGCCGTGGATTATGTTAGTCGTTGGGTTGAGGCCATCCCCGCCCGAACCGTAGATGCTAGGACTGTTTGCAGATTTTTGAGGAAGCATATCATTTCACGGTTCGGGGTACCTCGAGTGTTGATATCTGACGGGGGGTCTCATTTCGTCAACGACAAGGTAAAGGCCCTTGCTAGCGAGTTCGGCATAGACCATCGAGTTGCCACTCCATACAATCCTCAGACGAATGGTCTTGCCGAAGTGTCGAACAGGGAGATCAATACTAAATTGCAGAAAGTCATCCTCCCTGACCGAAAGGATTGGTCAAAACTTTTGGACTTGATCTTGTGGGCATATAGGACGTCTTTCAAGACACCTTTGGGCACATCTCCCTTTCACCTCGTTTATGGCAAGCCGCGCCATTTACCTGTTGAGTTGAGACATAGGTCACTTTGGGCAGTCAGTGATATACTTTTGGATCCAGATAGCATAGGAGATCAGAGGAGGACAGAGTTAGCAGCCTTGGAGGAGCTTCGTGATACCGCCTTCTCAAACAACCTACAGTACAAGGAGAAAGTGAAGGAGTGGCATGATTCTCATATCAGCCACAAGCATTTTGAGCCAGGACAGAGAGTATGGCTATTTGATGCTAGGCTTCGTCTATTTCAAGGGAAGCTACAGAGCAAATGGAAGGGTCCGTATTTGGTGAGAAAGGTACACGACAATGGGAGTATTGACATATCTGAGTTGTCTTCTGAGAGTACCTTTCGAGGGAACGGCCAGTGGCTCAAGCCATTTCTAGATCATGAGCCGCGGGTCGCTGATGTTGCCCCAATTCACTTTGCGTGAGATGTGGTCTCTTGACTCACATCTATTGCATCTCACGCCTGATTATCACTGTTCCCCCGACTTGTATAGATCCAGTTGTCCATATCATTCCATTCTTTAGTCCCACATCCATTTTCTCATCTTATGATTGTGTTATACTTAGGGTGTACTTTACCCTAAGTATAGGGGGATGTAGGACTTTCAGGTATTCTTTTGATTCATTTCTACATCTATTTTTGCTGCCTATACTTAGGGATATTTTACCCTAAGTATAGGGGGGTAGACCATGTACATTCTCACTCGGATTTCCCTTTGTGTACATCCTGCTATACTTAGGATTATTTGATCCTAAGTATAGGGGGAAATGCCGAGATCCTCTTGCATTTCTATTCTTTCATTCGTCTTTGTATTTAGCCTTCCTTTTCACTTCCCTATACTAAGCACGAGTTATGTCTTCTTCATCGCTCTTGACTCTGAGGACATCATTCGAGCTAAGTATAGGGGGTGTGTATATATTTCATATATACTTTAGCCATAACTCGTACTTTGTGTGAGTGTGTTTATAAATAAAAATGGCTAAAAACCCAAAAATCCATAAAAATAAAAAATTTTTCCTTGTAAATACACATTCTTTTATTGCACATACATAGCTATTGTACAAAATTATTTTTGTAAAAATGTTTTCAAAAACTTTTTGTGTAAATAGTGTGTAAATATGTGCATATCAAAATTATGTATATAGTACAAAATGTTTCCAAAATGTTTTGAAAATCAAAGGTTTGCAAAAACCTTGTGTAAATTTGTGAAAATAATTTGCAAAACTTGCATTCATGCATACATCCATGATTTCAAAACCGTTTTCAAAATTTTTGCATGTTTGTAAATATTTGTGTAAATAGCATCTTTGTAACTACTTGTATAGTTCTTCCTGGATTATAGTTGACATTTAAACTAGCCTGGAATTAAATTGGGGAATGGAGCTTGATTAAGATCTTAATCCACCGATTTATAAGAGGAACCTTATAGGGCTTAGGGTTAAGGCTTTTCAAGTCCATGGTGACTTAATTCTTTGAGTCCACTAGGCTATGATCACATGCCATCTCAATGAGCCTAAGTAGATCACTTAACAACACACACATGACTCATATAGACAATGGCTTGACTTGGACCCGCACTTTACACCGAGCTCTCTACGGATGAGGTGGTGAGGAGGCAGTCTTCCTTGACTTGGGGTAGCATATGAGGGTAGTACTTCTAGGCAGAACCTCTCTTCTTCTTATAGTGAAGGAAGTGCGTCTCAACTTGGTCTGGTTGCCATGAGGTCTAACGACAGGAGTTGTGGGTTGCAATAATGCTTCAAAAGAGGGATAGTCTACTGGCTCAAGAGGAAAAACTCATTATGTACATATGTTGCACCTTGTAAATATGTTGTACAGATGCACTTGAAAAAAAATGCAAAAAGAAAATAACTCCAAAAAAGTGGTGGGTCTGATAGAAAATGATAATCCCACCGAAGTATGTATATAGTGCAATAAGCAAAGCTTGAGACTCATGTTCCTTCTTATGTAGCTTCAGCAGGGAGACTTAGCTACACTGGTTGAGCTCCCAAGGATACATGGCTACACTGGCCATGGTCCAGTCTCTTCTTCCCCCTCTTCTTGAGCCGGTTGAACTTGAACTTAGAAGGGAATACCCCGCTCCTCGAGGAAAGAGTGGCCAGATTGGGGTCATAGAGTTACCTTGTTGGGGAGGGTTGTAAAGTTACTACTTCTGAGGTGGAGAGTTATACTTCACATACACTGTACAAGGAAAGATTCATAGACTTCAGGGTTTGTGTATGTAGACTTGTTCTGATCTGGATTGTTGAGGAGTCTTGACTATAGATTAGTGGATCTTAGAGGCTGTTGAGTTTTAAACCTAAGTCTAAATAAGGTTCCAACAAATTAATAATCCAAAGATCTGATCGAGCTCCATATTTCAAATTAATGAAGGCAAATTTAATACTCAGCATTAATCCATGCATTTTCTTCTCCTTTTCTTTTTCTTTTTCTTTTTCACTTCTTTTTTTAAATAAGTGTTTGCTAAGGGACTAGCAAAGTTAAGTATACGGAGTGATGAATACCCATTCATCACTCTTTATTCTTTTATTTTAGCTACAAAACCATTGCAAAATACATGTAGATATGTGTAAACAACTATAATTGTCAAATAGCATACATTGTGTAAATATGTATATTTAGCATGTTTTTGTGCATAAATAAAAGAATAAAGAAATAAAAGAAAAAAAGGGAGATATTTAGAATAAATATTGAGCGACCTAATCCCAAGAGAGGGCTCAGCATGGGCCTGACCGCATAAGATCCCAAGTAGAAGATAGGGAAGCTCATGTGTTTGTACATATACCTATGAAAATAAATAAAAATTATTTTCATCTTAATAAAAATAAAAATGGAAAAACAAAAATAAAAATAAAATTCACTTCATCCTTGTATATAAACCATGTACATAGAATCACTCACCTATTTATTATCACCTTGTAAATAATAATAAAAATTTAACAAAAATATTTTCAAATTCCACATTTTATGGTGTAAATAAATAAAATAAAAATTAGAAAAATGAAAATGAAATAAAAAGAAATAAAATAAAAACCGAAACCCACCTTGTATATATACAATGTATATATGTAAATACAAGTATTTATTTCACCCTTGTAAATAAATAATAAAAATAAAATAAAAATACCCTTTTATCCCAAATTTTTTTCTATAAATAAATAAAATATAAAATTGGAACAAATTTTATAAAAATAAATAATTAAAAATCAAAAATAAAAAATACATATGTATATACCTGTATATAATAATATTTTGTAAATACCTAAATTATAATTCAAAAAAATAAATAAAAATCACTAATTTTCATGTTTTGACTTTTTTGAAATAAGGCCATTTACTATTTTAAATTGAATTTTCAAATAATTATCCAATGGCAGCCTCTGATTGGTCCACGGGGGATTGTTGACCCCCGGTCAACTCTCGCCCCCTTGACTAGTCCACTCGGATATGTGCGCACGACCCGACTTCACTTATTTTTCTAAGCTAAATCTGAGCCCCAAATAATCAAACACTGGGTCTTAATCATATTAGATATATCCGAGATCCACGCCCAATGGTTTTTCCTCGGGATCCGAGCTCCGACAACACGCCCGACCTTCTTCTTCTCGGACCCCTAGCCGTATAAAGCTCCAACTTCAGCCGCAATTTCACGCCATCATTGGCGCTACTCCTTCATCCCAGGACCTCCATCCCCTTCCTCTGAGTGACAACATTGCGAGGGTGGTGTCGAAGAGAGGAGATGACGTCTGCACCACTGATTCAACGACATCAGCCGCCGTGCGTCGCCGCGAGGAGCGCTCAGCCTTGGAACTCGACGCTTCCTCGAGGCCAGGATCCCCAGAGCTCCGTGAGCTCATCCCCAGTCGGCTACACCCTCCAGGTAGACCCGATTCTTCCTATCTTTCTTTAATTTCCGATTACCGCCAAATCGACCCATCGCCGTCTCCGACCGATTCCACCCGCACCGATCATCATTTCACTCATCTGACCCGAGCATCATGACCACGAGACCCCTCCTCACATTCTTCACCCACTCATCCACCTTAGCTCGCCCTGGAGCCAAGGCTCGACCTCCCTCATTGTCACCTCATCGGAGGTCCTCGCCGCGACTCACCCACGCACCCATTCCACCTCTTACAGGGTCGAGGCACTTTGCCCTCGACCCAATGTGCTTTCTGTGTTATTTTTCAGGTCGAAGAGACCTCATCTGGAGGTCTACAGCTCGAGCACAGGAGGTCAGCTCCACCTGCGTCGTCGTAGCTCCTCGGAGCTTCCCGGCATCATCGGAGGAGCTCAATAACTGCAGAGTACCTTGGCGATTCTTTTCCATATATCAACAGTAGCAGAGGAGGACCCCAACGTGCACATTAGGCCGGCGAACTTCGCTGGTGAACTGTTCTTGGAAGATCCTCTATCACCATCAGATCGTGCTCCTTCACCCAGTTCCCATCCCGACCGTCCGTCTACGAGGAGCTTGCAGCCGTCGGATCCTGACCAGGAGCTCATCTGGAGCGTCCATCGCAGAGGAGAGGCGTGCACTCACCAGAGCCATCAGATCATACACGTGGCGCGCCTCCATTCGTCACATCCGAGCCAGGGTTCTTCGAAGAGGCGCCAACGATCCTACACCATTCGATCATCCAGGTGGCGTCGTCTCCGCCGTCCGCTTTAATAAAGGGGTAAATTGTTCTTAGGCTTCTTAGTTTATAGCATTTACTTTTTAGTCCTGTAAATATTTTATTACATTGTTTTTATTATGGTCATTTTGCATATTGGACCTTCATGTTTACTTTATTTGCAATTAAGTCCCTATATAGGTGAATCACGTGTGTCGGCACGTGAAGTTCTGGGTAATTTGCACTTTCTATCTTGTATTCCTTATATGTTACTGTTTGATACTTTTTAAATAGGAATTGCAATTATACCCCTCTGAGTCTGACACACGTGCGTGTCGCGTGATTTTCTGGGATATTTGCATAAGGGGTCCTGTATTTTTTTTGATTGTTATTATTTGGCCCCCGGACATGTTTTTTATGACATATAGGTCCCTGTGGACTGTAGGCTTTTGTTTGATTTAAATAAAATATCAAATCCAACCCAAATCGTGTGAAATTTGGACACGTGCCTCCTACCACTGTGTAAAAATTTCCCTAATTTTTGGGTAAATTTTTTAGGCTTTTTATTATTTTTAAAAATTCAAAAACCGTTGTTTTTGTGTCTGTCCAGTTTATAAAATATTAAAAAAATATAAAAACTCTTTTAAAAATTCTAAAAAAATTAGATTTTATTAGTTTTGTTGTGTTTGATTTTCTGTGCATTTTTTGGCGATTTTTGGATATATAAAATTCTTAAAAATTAAAAACACTTAAAAACTTATAAAAACTCAAAAATTAATAAACACTTTTTCTTAATTTTCTTTTTTATTGGTATTTTTCATAAAAACTACCTCCAGGCTGTTATAGGACCATTTGATATTTTTCATTGCCCTTTGAAGCCTGGCTGGACAGTACCCCACTGTTTCTGTCTTCTTTTATTTTTAGAAAGTTCTATAAAAATTTAAAAAATCTCAAAAATTCATCAAAAACAGTAAAAAACCTTAAAAACATAAAAATATATTTGTTTGATTTTTTGGAGCTTTTAGGGTGTTCAAATTATTTGTTGATTGTGATTGTTTTTGTCTTTTTATTATTTTCCTTCATTCTTAAAAATCCAAAAAATATAAAAATATTTAAAAACCACCAAAAATACTTGTTTTTGCTTTGTTTTCTTTTTTGACTACTCCGTAGGCCGCTAGGCCAACTCATGCTCCCTGAGTCCGATCGTGGGTGCTACCCTAGGCTAATTTCATAGCCAGAGCCACTATTTTGATTTTCTTTGATTTTATCTCTGATTTTGGTGGCCTAATCTCTATTTTCTTGATTGACCAAATTTCTCTATCGATTCGGGTGGCAACGACCCGAGAGTGATTATTTATATCTGATCTCGGATTGATTGAGAGATTTTTGGCTCATAAGCACTCTATACGTAGATCTTCATGGACAAGGTGGTAAGGGGTTAGAATCCTTTAGCTTGGGGTATCACATGGGTGTGTAACAACTAGTGGGAACATCTATCTTCCTCTAGGGAGGGTAGTGCATCTCAACCTGGTCTAGTAGCATTGAGGTCTAAAGACAAGATGTTGTGGGTTTGCAATAATGCTTCAAAAGGGGGATAGTCTACTAACTCAGAAGAAAAACTTCTTATGTACATGCTGCTCCCGTGTATATATTAGTGGATTGGACTGATTGAAAAGTAAATTGCTTGTTGAAGTGTATATAAAAGGATGAGCTTCAAAGTCAATTTATTGTGAGCTTGCAATTGGATGACTTGGCTACACTGGTCATGCATCGAAGGATAGGTAGCTACACTAGCTACCATACATTCTTTTCTCCATCTCCTCTTCTTGATCTAGTTGCACATGAACATAGAAGGGACTGTCCCCGTCCCTCAAGTAAAAAGTTACTAGACTGGGGGATTAGAGTTACCTTGAGGAGGGAGGTTGTTTCTTTATCACTTTTAAGGTGGGGAGCTATATTTCACTTACACTGTACAAGTAAAGAGTCATAGTCATAAGAATTCAAGTATGTAGACATGTTCTGACCTGACTGTTGAGGCGACTTGAATACGAGTCTTGTGAAACTTGAGGGCTGTTAGGTTTTAAATCTATTTCCCATTAAGGTTCAGCCACACTAACAATCCAAAAGTCTAACCGGGCTCCATACTACAATTTTATAAAGATAAGTTTAATACTCAATATTGTTCTAAGTTATTTATTTTTCTTGTATTCTTTTCTTTTATTCACTTATTCGTTCAAATAAGTGTTTTCCAAGGGACTAGTAAAGGTAAAGCATAGGGTGATGATGAATCTGCATTTTATCATCTTTATTCATTGATTTTAGCTTAAAATCCCATATTAAACACCTATATATTTCAATAAATCCATATATTTCAATAAGTCCATATTCTTACTAACCAGCATCTTTGTGTAAATATTATAGATTTTAACCTAAATAAATAAATAAATAAATAAAGTAATAAAGGAAAAATAAAGAAAATAAAAGATTGTATATATGTAATAGATACAACCTGAATCAAACCCCAAGAGAAGGTCAAGACTTGACCTGATCGACAACAAAAGTATGGGGAGATAAGGCAAAAAACACAAAAAAATATACTTGATACATGTATATATTCCTTACTTGTCTAATATAGTGTATAATACACAATTCTTAAATTCTTTCATTTCATAAGTAACCCTTTGTAAATAATTATTATTTGTTCTTGAAATTGTGAATAAAATCCTCTTGTAAATAAAAAAAATAATTGCAATTAAAATCTGTATATATTGTATAGATAACATCACTCTCAAAATGCAACATAACTCAACTTCCAAGATCAATTTCTGCTCAACCAATATTTCAAATTCGTTAAACTCAATTTCATTGTACTCTAAATTAAATATTCTTTAAAAAGGTGGCGATTTCATAAAATTCGGAGATTAGTTGTGAAATGTAGAAAAATGAAATATATTATACCTATGTATATTACATGCAGTATTCAATTCACTGTTTCAGTGTGCATACTTGTGAATATTGTAATTTTAATTACTTGTAAATATTGTATTTAACTCATATAAAATACAAATAAAAATTATAAAATTTTAAAAGTAAAAAAATAAAACCACGTATTTATTGTATATTTCTCACCATGTATATATTGTACCTAAACCTAATAAATTAACTCTTAAAAATCAAGTAAAAATATATTAAAAACCTTGTAAAATATTGTAAATAAATAAAATATTCAATTATGTATATATGTAGAAAAATTATTAATTAAATATAAAAATATGTTGTATATAGGTATACATATTTGTGAATAACATTGTATTATTATAACCATTGTAATCATAATATTTATTTAATTAAAAATCACTAAAATTAGCTTAAAGTTATTCTTAAATTTTTTTATTTACATTACTTAATTAAATTATTTTATTTTTGATTTTTTATTGAATTATTAAACTATTTATTAAACTTTTGTCGTGTAGCCTAATTTGGACACATTGTATGCGTGTTTTGATTTGTTGAACATCGTTTGTTGACCTGAGTCAAAGGCTCATCCACACCCCCTTGCCCGCTAACTCCACCTTTGGTCGTTTCTTCTCACGATTTTCCCATGCACTCCTTCAACCAAATGCACCTGATTTCTTCTACGGTCTTTTTGCCTATTCAATTCTCCTTCACACCACCACCTCAGATCTACCTATCTCTCTCCGAATCACTCTCATTTTAAATTCAAAAACTCACCGGGGAGACACTAATAAATATCGGCCCTCCACCTCTTACTTCTTCTTAATCTGACTTAGCGTAGATTTCTCGCCGAGATCGATTCCCGGTGTGAGCTGTAAGTGACAGCTACGGTTCCCCACCATTTGGAGCATGAGATTTTGAGCTAAGGCCGTAATTCACCTACATCGCCGGCGAGCTCCGCCGCACGTCTCCGCCTCTCTGCCCAGCTGCAGATTGAGGTGATCAACATCATTCTTTTGATTCATAGGTAGCATAGATTGGTCGTCTTCAATTCAACACTGTCCTTTGATTTGATTTCATCGAGATCATGTAAATCAGAAAATCATCCCAAACATGCGATCTGCACGATCGGAGGCATTCAGATCTCTATTGAACTCTTCAGACCATGCCTACAACTCCGCCATACTTTTCTCCATCTACTACCACCATATGCTCACATCCAGATTGCCCCTAATAAGGAGTTCGATCTCTCCTCTGACTACTTACGTCGAAGACCCTTATTCACCTACTATCTTATATGTGTTTAACCTAATTTGTTCGTCGGAAGCCTCTTTAGAGCAAGGGCTATTACTCGTTGGTCTATGGAGTTCTAGAAACAAAGGAGAAAGAAGAAATCAAACTTGAAGCAGGTTCCTGGAGCAGAGATATTCATCACCTTCCAGATTCACCATCTGCTGGTTTTACATCGATCCAAGGTACATATATGTCACGAAATCGAAGGAGCTACGATTTGAGACTGAGTTGACGAGGAGTAGAGGTCGAACGAGGGAGATTTAGCAGATAAAGTTCGCTGGATGTCACATGCTTCCTAGTACATCCAGGTTCCCTCCCGTCCGCACGATAAAGAACATGAAGCGCAGTTCATATCTTGACCATCGATTGAGCCCCAAATGCCTTCCATGATTGAAGATCCATATTTTGATCATGGCCCTACAAGCAAGATTCATCCACAACCATCCCATTCTCATAGCAACGCATCTGAGCCACTCAAGCATCCACGTCACGCTAAGGGTACATTTGAACGGTAGCACTGTCTTTATTGTAATTTTAAATAAGTCCCTAGTGGAAACCTGTCTTTCTTGTATTCAATTAAACAATTGCACTTGACTTTTGGGTTATTTGTAATATATTGTCCATAGTTTCTATATTAAAGTTTGGACCTCATAATTAATTTATTTTCATTTTGGTCCAATACAGTAGGGAGCACATTCCCAGGTTCGTTAGAATTTGGGACTTTTACGTCATTAGCCCTTCCTCTGTCATAATTATTATAATAGTTTGAAAATAAAATTAGTTGCATATTGTCCCTATGTGTTTGCATATTTATTTTTCATCTTTAAAATTAAATAAAATTTATCAAAGCATTTATAAAAATCCACAAAAATTCATATCATTTCCTTTTACATTCATCATTAATCCATAGATTTCATTTCACATTTTTCTATTTTAATTATTTATTTAATTTCAAAAACCTCATTAAAATGTCATGTTTGTATTGAAAATTCTATAAAAATAACAAAAACCTTTTCAAAATTTAAAAAAATTTTCTATTTGCATATTTTGTTTTATTTAAATTTGTATCGAACTATCATATTTTTTCATCTATAAAATCCATAAAAATATAAAATCCACAAAAACAATAAAAATTCATGTAAACTCAATTAAAAATAAAAAACATAAGAAAATGGGTCTTTGGAAAATAAAGAAATTTATCTTCATCATTTATTTGTTTCATTCATTTTTTATCTTATATTTATCTTTAAAAAAATATTCATTTTGTAATGTGTTTACTATTGTTCAATTATTTTAAAAAAAATTTATTCGGAAAGATCTTGAAAATTCATAAAAACATTAGAGACAGTTAAAAAACCTAATAATAATTTTAGTCCAATTTTCATTGTTCATTTGCTAAATTAAAAATTCTAAAAAAGTGCATTGTCTTATTTATTTATTTCATCTCTTTAATATTTCTATTCTATTAAAAATTTTAAAAGATATCTTTTGCAAAATAAATAAAAAATTTAAAAAATAAAAAACCAAATAAAAAATATAAATCAAAATCTATAAAAAAATACTAAATTCGAAAACAAAAAAAATAAACATGGTTTGACCTTAGAATTATTCTTTGCATTGTTTTTTTGTTCAATTATTTGAATAACCATCGGGATTTTTGTTGCCTCCCTGAGTTCAATCCAGTTATATGCACATGTAAATTAATTAGCAAATTCTCTTGCTACATTTTTGTTTTTATTTTGCTTGAGAATTAATAAAAGAAATTGTCGCTTGTTTGGGTAGAGACGATTGTATTAATAATTAATCTAAATAAAAGCCCATAAGATTTTGCCTAACAAAATGGCACCATTGCTAGAGATTTTCAACAGACTGCTAAATAAAACTTGACCCTAAAACGAAATGTAAAGACAAAATCATTATTTTGGGGGAGTGTAACCCCCTCATTATTTGCAGATACTTACCTCCAATTAGAGGGGGTGAGGACGTAGCCGTAAGGATAGATCCCAAATCCCTGGACTTGTGCCTTAAGTACATGTACATCAATTTTCAGTGTATGGATGCAACTGTAAGAACTTTCCTCCAACCGTAGAAAACTTTTTTGGTGTGTTAATCCTCTTATTTCCCTTTGGGTCTGATATTGAACCCGATATCCCGGGAAGATGGTACCACTGTTTGGGGAGGTCTGAGTATGCACGCTGGGAGAAAGATGCCACTCACCTTGTGTGTTTGGTAGTAAGCAACTTCTTGTAGATTTACTAAACTTAAAATTTAAAAGATAAAAGATCGAACTCTTACAGTCTCCACTTGTGTCTAGTTGGTGTATTGGTAGTTTGTATTGTGTTTGTTTGATAGTGTAAAAATCCTTCCACGGTCTTTGTGCCTTTTTCTCTCTTTCTACTTATGTTGACCTTCATGTTCTTTCATCTTTCCTCTTGATAACGAAGATGTCAGATTGGAGAATTTCTTATTCAGATTTAGCGAACTCATTTCATACTTCGAATCGATCTTCTTTTATTTGGGATGACTCCCTCCCCGAGTATTCCTCTTTCTCCACTTCACCATTCACCTCATCGATCAATCCATTGTTCAAGATTGACTATAATCTTGAACTATCAGTTGAGACTCTACGATTCTTGAGTACTAATTCAGTGCCATGTACATATTCAGAAAATGAGATAGTGAACTTGATGCCATCGAAAGGCAAATGTTCCATGGTTGAGCAGAGCGAGATCAATAACACGATGTTAGACTCCATACAAGTTGTTCAGGCATAGTTGACTAAACATGCTGACATCCAAGCTAGATTGAGAGACATGATCTTGGAGCTGAGGAATAATAGGCAGGAAAGGAGAGAGGAGGATAGGAACCCTGGAGGAGGTGGGAATGGGGGAGGAGAAAATCCTATTGAGCCAATGGTTAAGCTAACATTGAAAGATGCCTATAATCCACTAGCAGGATAGACCAACACATGGATTAGAATTCCTGCTATTCATAGGCATTTTTGAGCTTAAGCTCACAATCTTACCACTCCTCCCAATATTCCATGGAAACATCAATGAAGAACTTTATTTACACCTCCAACAGTTTGATCACATATATGGCATGGTGAAGTACCCAAATCTTCGTTTAAAGGTAGTGAAGATGATGGCCTTCCAGTTCAGTATCATGGACAAGGCATTATATTGGCTCAACCATTTGGGAAGGGTTATCAAAAATTGGGATGAGTTGAGCTCCGCTTTCTTGAAAAAGTATTATCCACTCAGACATCTCAACCAAATGCGATCTTTGATTGCTAACTTCTCCCAAATGACACACGAGCCTATTCACGTGGCGTGGGTCATTTGGAAAGATTCAACGACTTGACAAAGAACTGATGAATACATGATTCATTAAAATTCTTTCTGCATTTTGTCTACCTTAACAAATATTCATGAATTTCCATCTTTTAACAAAATCATATTCATGAATAGACATGTACTTTATGTAATAAAATCGTGTATATAAATAAAAGAATAAAAAATAAAGGAAATAAAAAGAAGGCAAATTGTAGATATGTAAATATGTATAATTTGTCTTATAAAATAAATATAGCTGAAAGATATTTAGAACCTAACCCCTGAGACCAAGTCAGCATGGACTGCTTGACAAATAAATAAGTAGGGGGTGATAAGGAAATAAAATAATAAAAAAAAATAAATTTTCACTCTACACACTCTTCTTTATTTATCCAGTAATTATCATATCATCAATGATTTTTAATAAATTCTTATGAACATATTTGTTTACTAAACTCTTTTCCTAATTATTTCTAAAAATGTGTAGAAAAATATAAAAAATAAGTTTAAAATAATATCTTATATTATACCAATAAATCCAACTTGTAAATTATCAAATTCTCAACTTTCGAACATCATAACTCACTCAAACGAACTCCAATTTCACTTTACTCACCTTTTAAAATCATAAAACAATATTCTCTAATCAATGGAATTATTTCGCTAAAATCGGAGTCCGTTTGCAAAAACTCGATTTCGGGACCTAATGACAACATGGTTTCTGGGCTATTTTTTTTATCTACAACACACCATTTATAGTTTTATTAATCTTATAATTTTTAATTATTTTTTATCTTTTTTTAACACTATTTTTTTATTTTTTCACATTATTTATTATTTTAAATGCATTAAAAAACTAATTTATAGGTAAAATTTATCTATACAACTTATACCCATAATTATTAATATATTTAAATTAATTTATTCAAATGTACAAAAATTTACAAATAGTTTATTTATAATCCTATTGATTAATAAAATATAGAAACGGTATATTGATTATTAATTTATTGAATTAAAATCAATTTATTTATTAAGTATACTATATATTTATTTATTAATATAATATTTATATTTCATAATGTATTTATTATTTAAAAGGAGTGTCTAGACCTTAATTTAATTTAATTAATTAATTATACTTTTCATTTTTATAGCTATTTAAATAAAAATTATTTACTATTTATTTCATAATTATTAATGTATTTACGCGAATCACCCAACCAGTTGTTGACACATGTCAACACCTGGATTTTCTTCTTCAAGAAACCACTTGGTTCTTCTGTTTCAACAACCTATCTTCAACCAATTGTACCCGCTTCCTCCTAACTTCTTCCTTCAATCTAAACCTTCTATTTCCATGTTCGAACAACCTACATCCACGCCCACTGTTGATCTCCAATTAATCCCCCTTCGATTGTCCATAAAAACCCCGCAACCTCTCCATTTACCAACTAACTCTCCAACTTCTCCATGTTCCAGTACCACCTGGCCAATCAACCCCCTTCCTTACCTTGATCCACCCTAATCCGGAGGTGACATCTCCTTCTGAGGCCCGAGTGTGTAAGAGGGTCCATCGGAGAAGAAGCTCCAAGGCCAACCTTAGCCTTGCATCGTCACAATCGGTTCGTGGAGCTCCGGGAAAGCCACACAGTCGAGGAAGACCAGTAGGGTCGTATACCCTACAATCCCAGGTATTCATTCATTAATTTTCTTCTTTTATTTTCATGGTGATTCACACCTGATTAGTGATGATTAATTACTTCGATTAGTCACAGTAGTGACCCTCTTCGATTTCATTTCGAAAACCAACTTCAAATTCAGTCAATTTTGCACCCAGTCTTGACTTGCGTATCAATTCCAGGAAACTATATTAGAACTGCAAGCATATTAAAACTTTGGTAGATTTGATGACAAATCAAGAATAAATTCTTCAATTACAGGATTATACGCACTATTGGAGCAACATCTTTGCATCTGGAGCACTTTACTTCGCCACCTTCGCCAAATCAAATGATTGTAGGAGAAGATCCAAAAATCAAACCCTATTGATTGTCTCTGAGCTTTGTTGACGTCGCCCAACCTCTTCTATTGAATTCGGCCATTTCACCCTCTGACGAGCTCGAGGGGTGAAGGCGTCAACCCTTTGGACCTACAGGAGGTCGAATCTTGCCTTCCTACGCTAAGAATAAATTGAAGAAGACGTTGTCGCCGCCAGCTGCGCAGAAAGAGGGACGAACACCTAGAACATCTCTAGGTGTACAGAATCATGACACGTGTCCTCCACAGACGTTGAGATCTGCGCAAAGATTCTAATCTCAGCCATTGATTCTGAAACGGTGGAATATTTGCATACTAAACCCAACAGATCTCCAAAATTCCAAGATCTCCGAAACATTCCAGAACATGCACTTAGGTCCCTTAGCAAGGACCTAAATGCAAAACATTTTATTTTTCTTTAATTTTAGTCCATGTATAAGGTTCAATTTGCAGATATTTCTTATATTTTTCTTGCAGTTATACCCCTATACTGTAAAGAAATTCTGGACCTCTTTTTGACACTATTTTTCCTCGATTTTCTTATGGTAGTTACACAACTACCTATAACGAAGTTTCTTGATTTTTTTCATATATTTTTGTCGCGTATTTTGCTTTATTTGATTTTTCTAAATTTGTATCCATTCTGAGTGTTTTCTTTTCTTTTCAAGAAGAAATAAAAAATCATGAAATTTCTCCTCTTCTCGTAAAAGACATACTATAGTTATCTTGCCTCCTCGAGTTCGACCTAGGGAACCTTACCTATATAAATAAATAGTTTAAGGATAAAATAGGAGAGAAGTCTCATTTCGTTCACCCTTTTTATTTCTCCCTCCTATTTTATCGTATTTTTGTTTGATTAATCCAAGTTTGATTTTCGCGGTTCTTCTACACCGATAACTTTTTTAAATAAACCGCATAACAGATTTCAATTGTCAAAATGGCATCGTTGCTAGGGAGGTGTTAGATTTATTACGATTTTTGACTTTATTTCATGATTTTTCTGTCTTCTTGATTTTTACAGTTTGATTTTTTCGCCTTTCTTTCGGTTTGTTTACGTTTCTTAGTGTTTTTGTGGCTTTTATCGATTTTCTTCAGCTTTTACGATTTTCGTTGATTTCTTTGCTTTTCACGATTTTCGTGTGTTCTTTTATTTTTACGACTTTTTGTGTTTGTTTGCTAATGAATTTTTTAGGGCCTACATGATCGACTGGCTTCTTCGGAAGACGAGTTAGTTGAGAGAGTAGAGACCGACTCCTTCTCTAATGAGTCGGTTGCAAAGGAGAAGAATTAGTTAGCTGATTTTTGATTTTATTGTACTCGTATTATTTTTTGTATTCTTTCAAAAAAGAGCAAGGGCACTTGCCCGTTTTTCTATTTTTGTGGAAGGGCCTTGTAAGGGCATCCTGACTTGTACCTTCCTCCCTCCCTTTTCTCAGTGTCTGTTTCACCAAGTGACGTGTACTTCGGGTAGCAGAGCACCCATCACGGTTTTTTTTCATCGCATTTATCGACGATTTTCCGTAGCTTTTTTGAGGCTAGGAGCTTGTTTAGGTTACTCGTCATTTTCTCTGATTGCGCCTTCGTAACTCGTGTCCTATGTGCATGCTTATTTAGGATAAAAAGAAAAAGAAAAAAAATCATTAGATGTTCGTTGAAAATACCAAAAAAGAGATAACCGAAAAATAAAATCAGGACTGCTAGTATTATTTGACCTAAAATAAACATAAAGGAGTCATTTTTTTGGGAGAGCAACCCTCATCGCATGGATTACAGGTACATTCTAGATCTGTGAGTGAGCGATGACACATAAGTTAGAGCCAAAGTCAAGATTTCCTTGGGAATACTACTTAGTTCATACACTTAATCACCTAATCTTCAGTGGAGACTCTCGGGTACCCGAAAACGGTCCGAGTTTCCTTAGCAGAGTGGGAGGTTTAGAGGATGTGGCAATAGCACGGTCCTCAAGTAACACAGGTAGCCAGAAACGGTCTGTACTTACTCCCATACTGGCTAAGAATAGGAGATTTCCATTAAAAACCCGAGAAAGTTTTTCGGGGAATTTTCGGGCACCGATAAGCTCACGTTAATCTGTGATAAGACATGTTTGATAAATATCTCTAAAACTGAAAAGATAAACAACCAACTTTTACAATCATCACCATGTTGTGATGGTGAACTTGGGGTTGCTTTGTGTTTGTATTTGAGGTGTGAATTATTCCACATCTTATACGCCTTCACACCCGTGTTCTTGACTTTGGTTTGTGATCTCTCTCCCTATATTATTTTAACATTGAAGACGATGTCTCGATGGATTTTGCGCTCAGACTCCATGAGATTTAGATCCACCATCTGTCGTACATCTTTACAAACTCGGGATGACCCTCTTCCCGAGTTTATCCCATCTAGTCACGAGGGGAGTCAGCCCCAGACTCCCTCGCCTCCCAACCCTTTTGTTGAGGCAGACCTGTGCCTCAAATTTTCTTCTATTTTTCCTGCACATTTGTCATTGAGTTCTTATGAGACTTTTTCTTCCCATTGGATTCGAAGAAAATGGAGAGAAGGAAGGGACCAGTGGAGGAACGACCAGTTGAGTACCGACCAGCGAAGGAGCAAAGACTTGGGAGAAACACACAAGTAATAGACCCGATCTAGCAGCAGATATCATTACAGGGATTCTCGATACACTGCATTAGATGAACTTACAAATCAAAAACCAGTGTAGAGTCCAGGATGAGCTGAGAGCTGAGATTTCTGCACTGAGAGCAAGAGCTAGGAATCCACCACCGCCTGTCGTGGTTCCCGCAACATTACAAGATGAGTATGACCTAGGAGCTAGGATGCTACACCATGGATTTGGTTACCACTGAATCAAGGGTCATACATGATGAGATCGTCCTTTGTTTCATTGCTTCCCAAATATTACAAGAATACTACAGAGGAGTCGTTTACGTTTTTATAGCAATTCGAGATGATTTGCGGTACAACTAGATATCCAGGAGTTACGCAGGAGGTTGTTCGCCCTAAAGCCTTCCCCTTCGCCTTAGCAATAAGGTACTTTACTGGCATAGTCATTTGGGGAGGGATATCTCTACATGGGATGATCTGAAGTCCATATTCTTGCGTAAATAGTTTCCTCTAGGATAAACAAACATGATGAGGAGTCAAATCTCCAATTTTACGCAATTACAACATGAATCATTATACGAGCCATTGGATCGATTAAAGGATCTTAGTGAGAGATGCCCACATAATGAGATACCATTAAAGGTGCTTGTACAGAATTACTTTGGTGGACTCCGGTCAGATGTATAGTGCCTAGCAAGCGTCGCATGTGGCGAAAGTTCTTTGAATAGTGATGTTGAGTATTTTTGGTGCATCTTTGAGGGGATGACAAAGATCTCGTGAGTTGTTGATTCTACTCAAGCATTCCTGAATGCCCCACCGCTACCACACCACCGAGAGCATCAGAAGGTGGCAAATGTTTCAGAGTCTGTATCACAGTCCAACATGGGATTTATTAGTGAGAAGTTGATATTTGTTGACGTAATTCAGAAGCAAGTTCAAGATTTGCATTTCCTGCAAGAGTTGGAGAAACTCTTATCACTTCCCCAGCAGTTGACTGATCTGACGAATAACGTGATGGATTTACAGCTTCAGAACCAGCAGTCCATCCTTATTCTACTTCTCAACATGTTCGGAGATCTTTACCCGCTCCTTCCATCCATCATATTCACCTGTTTAGAGTGAGCCGTTTCATCCTACTGAGACTCCACAGATTGATTGGCATGAGGATCTGTCCAATGTCGATTCGAGCCAAATCCCCAGCCCTGGAGATGTTGGTGTTTATTCTCAAGCTACTCTTGAGATCAACGGGATACGATATTATCCGATTCAATCTTCATCACACTTTACTCCTCAGAGCATACACCAACAACAACAGTACAATCCTCCGCAGCATGGATGTTCGCATTTCTAGCACATCTAACATTACATGCCGCAACAGTCTCACCAGAATGCATATCAGTGACCACATTCTTTTCAGTACCCTGCTTCACATTCACAACCACATCATTACCAAGAGTAGCAACAAACTTCGTATACACCATAGAGATCTCCTCAGTCATACGTGCCGCAACAACACACACCTAGACAGGAGAGAATAGACAATCAGAGTCACCACACAGAGTCTGAGACATCTTCATAGGCCCTAGCACTTAACCAAATCATGGATATGTTTAGCACACTCCAGACCACAAACAAAACTATGATGGAGCGAGTTAACCATCGTTTGGATGAGTTAGCCGCACCTTCGACCACTCTCCCATCCCTGCTTCAGATGAACCTGAACAACAAGAGGAGGCACCTAGATCAGGTAGACATCACGACAGGTACGATCTCTTTTCATGAATTCTTATCTAACTTCATTCGTCTCAGGAGCGGTACATCACCGCGAGCACTTGATCAAGAGTAGAATGCAAATGATGAGGAGCGAGAGCTGATCCATGATACACATCTTGATGCTAAGGATGAGGACCACAATGATGATGAGGATCAACATGATGTCCAGCTTGATGACCAGAGAGAGGGAGCGATGCCAAGACAGTTGACATTGACATAGGCGAATCAGACGACGATGCCACGCCAGACCAAGAAGACACTACCGAAGCTGATGTTTCTTCTCCTATTTTTGAAAATTTTGTACATACTTCTGAAACTCTCGATGTAAATGCTGATCTGATTTGAATAAAAAAGTGTTGTTCTTGAGATTGTTCCTTTTCCTGATGCTTTGTACGGAAAGGGAAATAAAAAATCCAAAAATAGTGTCATCACTCCAGAGACCGAGCGATTATTGAAAGATCAAAATTTTTGAAGATTTCACTCCATGATGCCTTGGATCACTTCCCTACGCTTAAGCAACAACTGAAGAATAGATGTACCATGTGTAGGAAGAAGAAGTAACATACAAAGAAGCATGTTTTGACCAAGGCCACATCCTACGCTATTCAAAACAGACTACCTAAGAAAAGAAGGATTCAGGAGAACATTATGTCCAATGCTAGATTTCACATGCTACATTTGATCAAACTCTATTAGTTAACGATTATTCTATCAATCTGTTACCATCTGTTTACTGGGCAAGCTCAAGTTAGGTCCTCTTTAGAAATCCCGCACGATCCTTCAGTTTGTTTATAGATCTGTAAAGAGACCTAGGGGAATTTTGAGTATGTTATCGTAACCATGCAAGGCCTATAGTTCCCAGTGGACTTTAATGTCCTGGGCATGGATTGCCCAACAGATTCACACGTTACCCCGATCATTCTTAAGAGGCCTTTCTTGGAGACCGCTATGTCCTCTTTGATTATGAAACAGGGAAAGTATCTTTTCGCATTGAGGGCGAGAAGGTACATATAAAGATGGCGAGAGAATCACACACATCCCATGTTGTGTCTACAGTTAGTTCAGATGCCTTGAGTTCCTTAGACACCTACGATTACATGGATGAGGTTCTCCTCGACGACCTTGAGAGGTATCGAGTAGAGACCCAAGATATCCTAGCAGAGAATGGGTCCTAGACTACAGTTGGTAGTTCTTCTGATGGTACACTTTATTTCAACATGGATGGTGATGATCACAAGGAGCAGATACCTGATGATTTGATCGTAGACATTTCAGATTCTGAGAGTTCTCATCATTCCTCCACTTCAGATGTCTTAGAGACTGAGTTTCATTTAGCTGAGCTATTTTCCTCTAGTCATTATGAAGATGAGCACAGTAGTGAGTCGGATGATGTTGTATACATCTTCTGTAGTCCGACTCTATAGCATATTGAGATGGTGGATAACCATATTGCAGACATGTTTACCATCAGCACAGATCCCATATATACAGAGGAGGTTAATGCAAAGCCATATCCTTCCTTACCTGAATTGAAGAATTTACCACCAAATATGAATTATGCTTTCCTTGTGGGTCCACATCGAAAGTTTATGGTCATTATTAGCTCATATTTGACCAAAGAATAAGAATCTTGTCTAATGCAGATCCTTGAAAGAAACCGCAAGGCTATTGGGTGGACTGTATCCGATCTCCGCGAGATAAATCCTGTTTTGTGTTCTCACCATATCTATATTGATCATGACAATAGTCTTCTAGAGAGTTTAAACGTCGGCTAAATCCTATTCTACGAGATGTTGTCAAAAAATAGATTATGAAATGTTGCAACATCGGGTTTATTTATCCCATCTCTAACTCTGAATAGGATAGACCATTACATGTTTTCTGACGAATTGGGGAATTCAGATGGTTAAGAGTGAGAGTGGAGAGGAGATTCCAAATAAAGTAACCACATCATGGCAGGTGTGTGTTGATTATAGGAAATTGAAAGCCGCGACGAAGAAGGACCACTTCCCATTGCCTATTATAGACCAAGTCATAGAGAGGTTGGCAAGGAAGGAGTACTTATGTTTCCTTGACGGTTACTCTAGATACAATCAGGTAACTATTGCTCCTGAATATCAGGAGAAGACCACTTTCACATGTCCCTTCGGTACGTATGCTTTTAGATGGATGCACTTTGGATTGTGCAATGCCTCTGCTACATTCCAGAGGTGCATACTTGCCATTTTTACAAACATGGTTTGTGATCTTCTCGAGGTCTTAATGGATGATTTTTGGTCTATAATGAGTCCTTTGACGATTGTTTAGCGCACCTAGACCAGGTTCTTTAGAAATGTTGTGAGGTAGATCTCGTTTTATATTGGGAAAAGAACCATTTTATGGTTACAAATAGGATCGTGTTGAGGCATGTCATCTCCAAGCGAGGCATGGAGGTTGACCCCGCCAAGGTGGATGTCTTCAAGCGGCTTGAACCAGATCCAACATCAAGCAGTCATGGTCTTTTCTTGGGTATGTCAGCTTTTACGGATGGTTCATCTAGGATTTCTCTAAGATTGCATGACCATTAATTGAATTATTAGGCAAATACATCGAGTTCTTATTATATGACAAATGTCTTAGTGCCTTCCTCATGTTGAAAGAAATGATCATCAGTGGTCATGTCCTATAACCACCTGATTAGTCTATTCCCTTTGAGATCATGACAGATGCTTCAGATTTTACGGTCGGGGCTATATTAGGACAGAGGAGGAATGGACTTCCTATTGCTGTCTACTATGCCGGCCGGACTTTAGACGATGCTCAGCAAAATTATACAGTGATAGAGAAAGAGATGTTGACAGTGGTATTTGCATTAGATAAATTCAGATCATATCTTCTTGGCTTATAGATTACAGTTGTATAAAGATCATTCAGCTATCATATTTTTGATGGAGAAGATGAAGGATATGGGGAGATCCTCAAGCGCATCACAGAAGCATGAGTGTCGTATCGAATACGACGAGGAACAACTAGTCGGATTGGTTGTTCTATGCAGCAGAAATTAAAAAATTTCATGTGACGAAACCACATGATTCAAGAACACTTCTCAGATCGTTTCGTCTAAACACAAACAAGTAATAGGATTACCTCCTGAAGTGTGGTTGCGATCGAGTCTCTAAACGAAGAGACCTCCTGTCTGAATTCTGATCCGATGGAGGAGATGCTTGTGAGCGTGTTGATGAAACACGTGCTTCTCGTAATCCATGTTGATAATCCAAGCGGCGAATCTCCTGATCTCGACACATGAGATCCGACGTCTTCTTCACGAGCGAGGCACGCCGAAGGAGATGAAGATCCACGAGCAAACGATCGGGCAGGATAACGACAATGCTGCGGCGATGGAGAACCTCTCTAGGGCATCCATGGTGGACGACCACATGAGAGAAGAAGAGAGGACATGTAGAGAGAGAAAGAGAGAGAGAGAGACTTATGTTCTCTTGTGTAAAGAAGAGCAAATGGGTGCCTCTCCTTTTATAATATTTTGGGATCCATGGATCTCAATCCATGGACAACACAAATCCAATGGCTCTTATTGATTGTGTTTCTTTTAATGGCTATGATTTGTGTTGGTAAAAATCAGCAACAATTAAATTAATTTAGATTAAATATATATTGATAAATCAATATAAATCAATCCCAAAATTAAATCAACAACATATGGTGTTAATGGAAAGGAGAATGCCTCATTCCATGTATATGGAGAGGATGACCACCCTTTTCAAATAGGAATTAGTGGACGTCCCTTCCATCCATTATGGAGGAAGCTCTCAAATGTAATCTTCTTAGATTACATAATTCATTTATCTCCAATTTTACAACAACAACTGTTGGAAATTATTCTACATAAATAACTCATAATTATTTTAAGAATATTGCAATCTTGACCTTGGAAATTTGTGAATCACATTCACAACCCAAGATAGAATGTAAATTATATTTTCAATTTAATGTCCAATGTGAATCCAATACACATCAACATTTAATTAACACATGTAAATTACAAATAGCTCTCTCTTATATATCATAAATAACATTTATAATATTTGGGATTAATATGGATAGTGATATCCACATTATTCAATATCCATGATAATTAAATCACATTTAGTCGTCTTGGATCTCTGTTCTCATGTGCCCAAATAATATGAATCACATTCACATTATTTACACCTTTGATAATCAAATCACATTTAATTATCTAAGATAGCTCTATTTAGAATATGAATCGAATTCATAGTAGTCATGATAAATAAATCACATTTAGTTATTCATATTCTCAATGCTCGGATACTTATATCAACAATGAAATTATCCTGAACTCTTTCAAGGATAATGCACTTTCTCCGCGAATACTTGGAGATAAGGAAATGGCGATTGTATTGTTCCACGTATAGTGTCTTGGATATTGATATCACATCTCAAATCCAGATCTCGAGCCTCCCATAGATGCCTGATCAAAGTAAGACGACAAATCTAATCTTCTCATTGCATCTGAATCACATTCAGATCAATGTCCAACTTTTGGACTAAGATTAGATTACTTCTCTACTAAGAGGAGTCACTAAAATCTAGACCTGTTTCATCACTCCCTAGGAATGGAAGCGTCATGGATATACAACCTTTTTTGATCAAATAACTCTTAGGTATTCCCAATACATGTACATCCTGCATACTAGAAGACTCAGAATAAACCTGAAGTATAAGATCAATTTTACACTGTCTGCTTTAGGGATTTATCATTAAGTTTCTCATTTGATCATTGGGAGTCGGTATCGATCATATGCTTTCCAAAAGCATATATCATACCTAGGTGTTGATCATATACTTTTCAAAAGTATATATCAAACCTACAAATTCAGTCAAGCTTCCAAAGCAAGATGACCGTGCACGAAATTTGGTTCTTCCCAATACGTCATGAGTGAGCTCATGTCTTCCGTTTCAGTAATGAACATGTATGATCCCTTTGAGAGATCGTATTACTCATATGCCCTTATATGCACACCAACGCGCCGGTGTATAGACCTTAATTAGGTCATCAACCTATTGGTCTGCCAAATGTACATACTAAGACATAAAGTAACACATCTGTCTTCGGTCAGAGGATGCGTGCCTATATCATGACAACATACGACATAGGACTTTGGTTATCTTGATCTCGTTAAGTCAACTCTTTGACCTAACTAATATGGCACCTCTGAATATCTATTCCTATGCAGAGGACCTGCATCAAGAGGTCGGTCAGATATCAACCTAAATGAGAAAGGATTGCCATCTCCTACTCAGGATGGAGATCATCTCTCAACAATCATTTGATAGTGCTTGATGAGTCCTCAATCTAACCCTTTAGATGTTCATCCAAGCACCAACCTCTATCTTTCAATATATTTAAATTAACAGGTGTATGATAATCAAGATGGTCATGGTACATAACCCTAATTGTACTAAGGGACCTATTATGCAAATTATCTATTCTTTATTTCAGATCAGGGAATGATATTCGCAATAACATTTATTGCATAATGGTCGACGTGGGCTGGCATGTCCAACAATCTCCTACTAGCCCAAAGACCCATTAATGGGCTAATCATTTAAATCCACACACATGTGACAATCATAGACTATTTAGAAAATAGCCAGGTAAGCTGATCAGTCACTCTGTTCCCAAGAGATAATGCTAAGTACTTTACAGCACTTGCAAATCTCCTAGTGACAGTGTTCGCATCTAATGCGAATGTTGCATCTCATGCAACCAATACTCAATCATATCAGTCATAGTGTCCTTGACACTAAACCTCAATAATTATTATGACCAGTATGTAATTTCTATTATCCTTATAAGAATGCCCTTATTCCTGGAGATCTCTATCTCCTAACGTATTCACAGTTAAGACCTTTTAGATCTCCATCTATAATGTCTTAATTACTTGAAGAAAAGACTTAGAGATCACTATCTCTAAAGTCCTGTCATCTGTGAAGATATTGATATTACTGCAATCAAGTGTTTTATCTCCATAGTAGGATTAGTAACAGTTTACTACTCCCACTGCATAGCAGACAACAGGCTTTTGTATACATCTAACGTACACTCGGCTTCTTGGAACTGATGCACAAAGGACAGGCAGTTCTAACATTCACTTCCTCAACTCCTTGAGGTGATATCCCTTTAGATAGGTTAGTACTATATCTTGAGGGAAAGAAGCCTTTCTTGGAATTTTCCAAAAAATGGAAATGTCCAAGACGTACCATTAATGTGACTGTCACAATGCCCTCTTCTCTTTGCTTCTGAACAACTTCTGAACTAAGATCTAAGAGGTATCCTTGAGATCATATCTCAAGGTATGGAACAACCAGTCTATAAAACACTTATTATTATCTTCCTTATATCATTCTAAATGATTAGGATATTATCTACATATAGCACGATGAACACAATGGCACTCCCATTAAGCTTCACATGGTACATCAAGATACTATTTGAAATCATAACATTTATGAATTCATCAGATCCAATGTTCCAATGACTAGAAGCTTATTTGAATCCACAGATGGAGTTTCTTTAGCTTGCACACCTTACTTTCCTCAACCATGAAGCCCACGGGCTACTTCATGTGAACGTCCCCAAAGAGGTATTCATGGAGGAATGTAATCTTGACTTTCATCATGAATATGTCATAGTCAAGTTGTGTAACTATAGTCAGCAATATTATGATGGGTTCAAGCATGGTCACTGAAAAGAAAGTCTTATCGCTAGCGATGTCTTCTCTTCGGTCTGCAGCTCATGGCTACGAACCGTGCTTTGAAGGTCTATACCTTTTCATCAGGTTTCCTCTTTCTCTTGAAGATCCATTTACACCATAATGGGTCTTACCCATATAGGTGGATCCTCGAGGGTCCATATACAACACTTGTATATGAAGTCTACTTTAGACTTTATTGCTAGCATCCATCATTCCATGCTATGATCTTCAGAAGCTTCATCACATGAAGTCAGATCAGTGTCAGATTCAACTGACACATGGAATCCATCTTTAAACTTATTTGAAGAGGTATTAGTGTTTCATCTTTAATTGTCCTTTTAGTTTCCAATCTTAGGAGCCTCATTATCTTATCAAGATTAAATGAGTTCCTTTACTTCATTTTCATCTTGATTCTCAAGAGGGTTATCCTATGAGAATCATATTCTCAAAGATGAGATCTTTTTAAGAATCTCAAGGTCATAAAGTAGGTATCTAATACCATCCTTTATTTTCATAATGAAGTAGCACTCTCAGGTGCTAAATTTCAGCTTACTTTCCTGGAACCTTATTAAGGATATATATTTTAGTCTCTACTACATATATACCTTGGAAAATAAGATGTAATTATTCTAAGATTAATCATTGATCATATCATGTCACACATGATCCAATTCTATCTCCCTACAACTCTTACTGAGTTTAGGTTTATTAGTAAGGGTGAGATAGAAACGATATTCATATCTCTATAAGTATTCTATGAATTCATCTAATAGGTATTGACTACCTTGATTAGATCAAATTCATTTAATCTTCTGTCAAACTTTGGTTCGAAACCAAAATTGTGAAATCTATGAATACTTCAAAGTTTTCTAAGTGAAGAGAAGAAATCTCATATCACAAATAGTCATCAATGGATATCACACATCCATAATGTTTATTCTGATATAGATGATTCACATACATCAATATGTATGAGATCTTGAGTACCTTGACATCTTACACCATTCCAAGGATGGATGTATTGGACATTTTTACTTTTGAATACAATATTCACAAGTATGTAAGATTTGAACCTTTAGACAATCGAAAGTTTCATCTCTCACTAGTCTATTGATCACATCAACAGACAACTATCCAAGGCTTGATGCCAGATCGTTGTCAAATGATATTCATTCTCCTATTGATATTTTAAAGTTTAAGTTTCAGTATTAGGAATGTTAATGAATAATTCGTTAATTTTCTAATTTAGTATAGTCCACTAGATTTTACATTACTATCTGAAATATCGAAATCGTAACTCTTTATGATAGGTCTATTACAGAATTCATGTCTATTTCCAAAATTTAGAAATCAACAATGAGTGTATTCTAATATCTAGGTCATAGAGACATTCTCTAAGACTATGGGCTCTCCCACTGAAAATAACAAGTCCATTAATCGAATATAGATTATTGCAAAAATTGCATCAATATCCATGTGGATGACTATTAAACCTTAAAATCAAATTTTACAGTCTTATAATATATATGCAACCAATTGCAAGTGTTATTAGAAGAATGAGATACAGATATTAGACTTTTAATCTTATCCAATAAGAAAGTCAATTTCAATGATCATATGTAGATTATTCTGATGTACTATCTGATTCCTTCTCTAAGGATTCTAGATAGATTGGATAGTCATACTATCTATACATCAAAAAATTGCAGTATTGGCATTCATCCAACTATTTGGATGTCATATGAAAGTGACAGAAGTACAATCAACTCTTTGACTTTCCATCTTACTTGGGTCCAATCCATGCTTCCACTACGCTCCCTTTGTCTATAAACAACCATTGCTTAAGACGAAGGGTCTCTTATGTTGAATTCAAAAGATTTCAATATAAGAGCTTTTCAACATTTATACATGCTTCATTCAATTCATACAATATGAATAATATGAAGCATCCTGAATGACCAGAGTATAGATAGTAGAATGATGACACTCATCGTATCTACATCCATCTAAACTCTTAAAACATTGGTTCAGGTAGGTACTCAAACAATTTGAATACAACATCTCTTATAGAGCCACCATTCCGTGAGATACAGAGAACCATGTCATTCATGATTAAATGTTGAGAGTACATATAATGCCAGAACATCTTCTTAGAAATTTTTAAGGATTATTTGACAATTACGATCATCATCGACACGTTACTTCCAAAGTACATTCAATGAGAGATCAAGATTATAGAGACATACAAACCCTAGGGTTGTAGTCCTATTGTCTATATAATTGTCATTCCTCATTATTATGAGGAAAATTACACATTGCAACAACATACATTATGTGTCCAACTGCAAGTACAATGTCTTGATTATGGATCCAATCCATGATATTTTATTAGTTATTATTGAATATAGTATTGAGTAGTTTTAATGAAGATTTATCTGAAATAAAAAATTTGCATAAATATATATATATAAATATATATATATACACACATATTTTACTTTGATTTAGGAATTTTATATCAAAGTTGTCTTGTCTTGTCAACACTGAAAGTTCATTCCCTTAATCACTTTCAATGTAAGAGATATACTTACCATCATATCTCAGGCAAGATCTAGGATCTCCTTCCTTATCTTTGTTACATCCCAATAATATGAGAATCTTCAACTCCGATAAAAAGAAGCGAGTACATATTCCACCTTGCAAGTCCAACTTGCATTCCCAATTCGGTCTTTAACACCCGGGCCCACCACCCCTAAGGTGATGTTGACCTGTCGTTAATTGAACCAACCATCAACAGGAATAGTACTCGCTATGTGCAATCCAATATCACCCCAATAATATGAGGATCCAATATTGGGGTCACTACGCATACGGGCTTACTCTTTCGAGAAGCAAAGAGCCCGATCCAGATGCGCTTGCATACAGGAGCTGTCACTTCGGACAGGCGTCTCCTATATGGAATCCCTGGTGATAGAAACCCTTCAGCTTGACGGGAGACCGTGGATGTCACTTATGTGATCCTCTACCTCATATTCAAATTTAAATTAATTATCATGAATCATATTCATATAATTAATTCTTCCAAGGGAAATACACATCTTTTCATAACAGAGTGTTTTAATTGGATATAATTAATTCAATCTAATTAAATCAATTATCAATCCAATTCAATCAACGAACTTGATTGGTTTTACTTGAATATATATGGTATTATATCAAAGTACGTATTAATTTGAATTTTAATAACAAGAAAAATACACCTTGAATTCTCTGGCATTATCGAGTCTCTACCCACTATCATGGCCAGTACCGATGGTAGTGGGACGGACCGCAACCAGTGCGACCCGCTACCCCAATGCTCTCCGACTAGACACCATATCTACCTCAGGAAAGGATAATACCAAATAGATAAATGTGTACTTGATATGATCATCGGTTCTAAAACCGAATTATACCATATAGTAATAATCAAAACAATTTTGATAATAAAGAAAATTGCAAGACAAATTCCCAATCCTATTCAAGCAAGTTATTTATTGATTGTATTTCCAATTATGATCTAGATCAAATCTAATCAATTTATTGTTTGAGGCTAAGTCAATTAAGGAAATAATCATCATTAAATATTTCTCAAATATTTTCCATACTTATTTCATGAAATTAATAATTAATTTAACTAATTGACAATCACATGGTTCTTGATTTGGAATGTAATTTCAGCAGTGACTCCTACTTACTAAAATTAACATATCTCAATCAATTCAAATCCAAATTAGACAAAATCAGTTTCCAAAGATTGCTAATTTGGTTTATGACATAAACTAAGTGATATTTCACGCATTTTTATGCAGATCAAAACAGTAATTAGCTCATTAATCATGTTAAGATTCGCAGTTCCCGCAACAATGATTACATGTTTATTAAAACGACCATATCTCGAGCAAACAGAATCCAAATTATGTAAACTCAGATCCTATGGGTTCCTTATTTAATGGGAAAAATCAAAGTTTTATTTTTGTGTTTAAACAATTAAATAGAGTCGAAAATAATCACTAAACAGAGATGTGAAAATGAAATGCGATAAAAAACTTTCACAACCCTAACGAAACCAAGTCGCCTTCGGTTTATGGATCGTATCGGAAACCTTAGACCTAGGGCTCTGATACCACTTGAAGTATATGGGGAGATCCTCAAGCTCATCACAGAAGTGTGAGTGTCGTATCGAATACGATGAGGAATGACTAGTCGGACTTGTTGTTCTATGCAACATAAATTAAAAATTTTCATGTGATGAAACCACTTGATCCAAGAACACTTCTCGGATAATTTCGTCTAAACCAAAAACAAGTAATAGGATTACCTCTTGAAGCGTGGTTGCGATCGAGTCTCTAAATGAAGAGACCTCCTGTGTTAAGTCCGATCCAACGGAGGAGATGCTTGCGAGCGTGTTGATGAAACACATGCTTCTCGCAATCCATGTTAATGATCCAAGCGGCGAATCTCCTAATATCAACACACAAGATTCTATGTCTTCTTCACGAGTGAGGCATGCCGAAGGAGACGGAGATCGACAAGCAAACGATCGGGCATCATAACGACAACACTGCGGTGATGGAGAACCTCTCTAGGGCATCCATGGTGGACAGCCACATGAGAGAATAAGAGAGGGCGTGTAGAGAGAGAAAGAGAGAGAGAGAGACTTATGTTCTCTTGTGTAAAGAAGAGCAAAGGGGTGCCTCTCCTTTTATATTATTTGGGGATCCATGGATCTCAATCCATGGACAACACAAATCCAATGGCTCTTATTGATTGTGTTTATTTTAATGGCTACGATTTGTGTTGGTAAAAATCAACAACAATTAATTTAATTTAGATTAAATATATATTGATAAATCAATATAAATCAATCCCAAAATAAATCAACAACATATGGAGATAATGAAAAGGAGAATGCCTCATTCCATGTATATGGAGAGGACGGCCACCCTTTCCTAATAGGAATTGGTGGCCGTCCCTTCCATCCAATATGGAAGGAAGCTCTCAAATGTAATCTTCTTAGATTATATAATTCCATGTATCTCGAATTTTACAACAACAATTGTTGTAATTTATTCTATAAAAAAAATTCATAATTATTTTGAGAATATTGCAATCTTGCCCTTCCAAATTTGTGAATCACATTCACAACCCAAAATAGAATGTAAATTACATTTTCAATTTAATTTCTAATGTGAATCCAATTCACATCAACATTAAATTAACAAATGTAAATTACAAATAGCTCTCTCTTATATACTATAAATCACATTTATAATATATGAGATTTATATGGATAGTGCTATACACATTATTCAATATCCATGATAATTAAATCACATTTAATCATCTTGGATCTCTATTCTCATGTGCCCAAATAATATGAATCACATTCATATTATTTACATCTTTGATAATCAAATCATATTTAATTATCTAAGATAGCTCTCTTTAGAATATGAATCGAATTCATAGTAGTCATGATAATTAAATCACATTTACTTATCCATATTCTCAATGCTCGGATACTTATATCAACAATGAATTTATCCTGAACTCTTTCAAGGATAATGCGCTTTCTCCACGAATACTTGGTGATAAGGACAGGGCAATTGTATGATTCCACGTATAGTGACTTGGATATTGAGATCACATCTCAAATCCAGATCTCAAGCCTCCCATAGATGCGTGATTAAATCAAGATCGCAAATCTAATCTTCTCATTGCATATAAATCACATTCAAATCAATGTCCAACGATTGGACTAAGATTAGACTACTTCTCTACTGAGAGGAGTCACTAAAATCCAGACCCGTTTCATCACTCCCTAGGAATGGAATCGTCATGGTTATACGACAGTTTATGATCACATCACCCTTAGGTATTCCCAATACATGTACATCCTGCATACCAGCGCATCTCATGTATGTTTGGACATGCATTTCTATATAAATTGCACTATTAACCCCGTACATCTTTAGTGTGTTATTTATTTGGTCCTACAAATATTTTTCTTTGCATTTTGGTCCCTATGATTCTGCATTTTAATTTGATTATTAATTGCACTTAATAAATATCTAACAATAATTAAAAAACCTTAAAAATTAGCATAACATCCTCCTAATGTCTTTTATAATCTATAATTTTGGTTTCACATTTTATTTATTTTTCTCATTTTGAAGAAATAAAAAACCTCAAAAATATCTCTTGTTTGTGTTAAAAATCAATAAAAATATAAAAACCTTTTGAAAATTCCAAAAAAATTCCTTTTTCCTTTATTTCTTTTATTTGTTTTTTTTCCTTTTTTCAAAAATAAAAAAAGTTTACAAAATTTTAAAATCAATAAAAATGTAAAATCGTAAAAGTAAAAAATATATAAATTAAAAAATTGTAAAAATTAAAAAGATAAAAAATTGACAAAAACCAAGAGTAGGGTGCATAAAGTTCCTTCTTTTATTCATTGATTTTTCATGGAAGTATAAACCGTTAGGATTTTTGTAGCCTGCATGAGTTTGATCTTGTATGCTATACAAGTAATTAAATAACAAATATCTCTTTCTTACATTTCTTTAGTCTTTTTGGCTTGAGAAAAAAATAAAATTGTTTGTCGAGGGATTTTTTGGGTTGTAATCACACTGCATTAATTTCAATTATATTAAAAACCATATATTTCCCTTGTTCAACAACAAGTTGTGGAGAGACCATCAAATGAGAGTCCTAATCTACCTTTAGACATTATAGCATGGATTCTAGACACACTCTAGCAGATGAGCTTCGGACATCACAATATGAGCTTAGAGCTGACAACACTGCACTGAGAGCTGGAGCCGAGAACCCACCACCACCTGTTATGGTTCCCGCTACATTAAGAGATGTGTATGACCTTAGAGGTAGGATGTTGCAACATTGGATTAAGCTGTCGTCGAATCAAGGGTCGTACGAGTTGAGACCGTCCTTCATTTCATTGCTTCCCAACTTCTATAGGAATACATCAGAGGAGCCATTCACTTCTAAAAATTAGTTTGTGATGATATGTGTGGAATGATTAGCTATCCAGGAGTTACGCAGGAGGCTATACACCTCAAATCACTCCCATTTGCCTTAGCAAATAAGATGCTTTACTTGTTGAATTATTTGGGGATGGAGATTTCTATATGGGACGATCTGAAGTCCACTTTCTTGTGTAAATATTTTCCTGTGGGACAAACAAATATGACGAGGAGTCAGATCTCCAACTTTACACAGCTTCCACATGAGTCATTCCAAGTGGCATGCGATCAATTCAATGATTTGACTGAGAGATTCCCTCATCACAAGATTCCATTAAAGGTGCTTGTTCAGAATTATTTCAGATGAGTACAACCAGATGTTCAAGTCCTAATGAGCGTTGCATGTAGCGGTAGTTATCTGATTAGGGATGTCGACTCAATTTGATACATCTTTGAGCATATGATGGAGTATTCATGTATTGTTGACTCTACTCGGGCATTCTGGAAGGGCCAAAGACACCACACTAATGAGATCATCATAAGGTCGTGCATATTGCAGTTTCTGATTCATGATCCAACATGGGATTTATTAGTGAGAAGCTTATGCTAGTGGACGTGATACATAAGCAAGTTCAAGATTTACAACCCTTACTAGAGTTGGAGAAACTCTCATCACTTCCACAATAGTTGAATGATTTGATGAAGAAGGTGAGTGAACTACAGCTTCAGTACCACCAGTCACACACTTCTTCTACTTCTCAACCTATTTGAAAATCTTTACTCACTCCTCCCATCCATCAGATTCAGTATGTTCAGAGCAAGCTGGTACAACCCATTGAGACTCCAATGCTAGGTTAACATGAGGATCCATCCAATGCCAACCCGAGTTAGATCACGAGCCCTGTAGTTGATGATGTTGGTCCTTAATCCACTCTTGAGATCAACAAAATTTGCTCTGCTCTTGATCTGTACCAATCTACACCTCAGAGTGTATATCACCAGCAACATCACATATACCAACAACATGGACTCCCATCTCCACATTTCCCACACGATCAACATTACACGCAATAGCATTCTTACCAACATGCATACCTGAGACCACATTTTTACAATTATCCTGCTACACATTCACATACTTATCATTACCAGCAGCAACGGTCTCCCTTTATACCCTAGAGATCTCCTCAAGCTTAAATACAAGAGTAGAAGCACACTCCTAGGAAGGAGAGAGTAGACAGTCAGGGACACATACTGAGTCAGAGTTATCTTCATAGTCCCTTGCATCAAACTAGATCAATGATATGTTGAGCACGCTTTAGACAGTGCATAGGACTGATATGGAGTGTATTAACCATGATATGTATGAGTTAGACGCATCCAAGATCACCCGTCCAATATAGCCTCAAATAAATCAAAACAACAAGAGGCGACATCCAGATCTAGTAGACACCAATGCATGAATGGTCACTTTTCCTGAATTTTTATCTATCTTCTCTTATCTTAGGAGTAGTTGACATACATGAGCACCTGATCTCGAGGAGTAGAGGGCACATCATGAGGAGCGAGAGCCTATCCATGATGATGTTACGCATTTGATGCTAAGGAGGAGGACAACAATATCAAGGACCAATATAATGTCCACAATGATGCCATTCAGTGGAGCAATGCAAAGATAATGAATATGGGCCCACGTGATTCAGATGATGATACTACACCGCGCCATATAAACACTCTTGGTGATTTTGTTGCCTCTCAAATAATCGGGAGTGTTGTACATACTTTTGAGACTCTTGATGTACATGTTGATTCGACTTCTAATGATTTGAATAAAAATGAAGAAAATTTAGTTGTTCCTGAGTTTATTACTTTTCCTGATGCTTTGTATGGAAAATGAAAAGAAAAAATTAAAATAATGATGTTATTACAGATATAGAAAGATTGCTTAAAGTTCACATCTTTTTGAAGATCTCGCTCCCTGATGCCTTGGATCATTTTCCTACATTCAAGCAACAGTTGAAGAATAGATGTACCACATGTACAAAGAGGAGATCACATACAAAGAAGCATATATTGACCAAGGCCACATCCCTCACCATGTAGAATAGATTATCCAAGAAAAATTGACACTCAGGAGCACACTAGATACAAGATTTCACATTTGCATTTGATCGCACTCTCTTGGATAACGGTTCCTCGGTCAATTTTCTACCATCATGTTTGCTCGACAAGATCAAGTTAGATCCTATTTACAAATCCCATGTGATCCTCCAGTTTGCTTATAGATCTGTAAAGAGTCCTAGGGGGATTTTGAAGAACGTTATAGTTATCGTGCATGACCAGCATTTCCCTATGGACTTTACCATCTTGGATATGGATTGCCCTCTAGTCACACATTACCCATATTATTCTTGGGAGGCCCTTCTTGGGAGGCCACAAAGGTTCTCTTTGATTTTTATACAGGGAAGGTAACTTCTCACTCTGAGAGTGAAAAGGTACAATTATAGATAGCGAGAGAACCACATTCTTCCAGTGTTGCATTGTCAACCAATTCGGACATACAGAGTTCCTTAGCCACTTTTTATTACAAGGATGAGGTTCGTCTTGATGACCATGCGAGGTATCAGGTAAAGACTCATGATATTCTATCAGAGGATTCGTCCAAGGCTATAGTTGACACTTATGTCAATGGTACTCTATATTTTAGCATGGGTGATGAACTGATGGAGCAGTCAGGTGATGAGCTGATGGAGCAGTCATCTGATGATTTTATTGTAGATACTTCAATTTGGAGAGTTTACATGATTCCTCTGCTTCGGATGATCAAGAAACTGATTTTCATTTAGCTAAGTTATTTTTCTCTAGTTATTATGAGGATGAGCACAATAGAGAGTCGGATGATGTTTTAGACATCTTTTATAGTCCATCTCTGGATCATAGTGAGATTGTGGATTACCATATTGAAGACACATCTACCACCAGCATAGTCTCCAATGCACAGACAAATGAGGATATAATAGAGCCAGATTCCACATTACCATAATTGAAGATCTTACCATAGAACGTGAAGTATGCTTTCCTTGTGGGTCCACATCGACAGTTTCAGGTCATTATCAGCTCATCTTTAAACTAAAAGCAAGAATCTCGTCTTATGGAGATTCTTCAAAGAAACTGCAAGGCTATTTGGTGGATTGTATCCAATCTCCACGAGATAAACCCTGCTTTGTTCTCTCACCACTTAATCTCGATCAAGACAATAGAGCCGCTAGAGCGTTTCGACATAGGCAGGATCTGATTTTAGGAGATGTTATAAAGAAAGAGATTATGAGATGGTGTGACATAGGGTTTATTTACCGCATCTAAAACTCTTAATGGGTTAGACCATTACATGTTGTGATGAAGAAGTTGGGAATTCAAATGGTCAAGAATAAGAGTGGAGAGGAGATTCTAAATAAAGTAACCATGTCGTGGCAGGTGTGCATTGATTACAGGTAATTGAATGCCGTGACAAAGACAGACCACTGCCCTTTGCCTTTTATAGACCATGTCATAGAGATGTTCGTAGGGAAGGAGTACTTCTATTTCCTTGATGGTTACTCTGGATACAACTAGGTTACTATTGCTCCTAAAGAGCAGGAGAAGACTACCATTACATGTCCCTGTTGGACATGCGAGCCCACGGCGAGCCATTATGCAATAAATGTTATTGCAATTCACTCCTTAATCTGAAACAAAGAGTACATAGTTTGCATAATAGGTCCCTTAGTACAATTAGGGTTATGTACCATGGCCATCTTAATGATCATACAGCTGTTGATTCAATTATTGAATCATAAAGGCTGGTGCTTAGATGAATATCTAATGAGTTAGATTGAGGACTCATCAAGCACCGTCAAATGATTATTAAGAGATGATCTCCAGCCTGAGTAGGAGATGGCAATCCTTTCTCAGTTAGGCTGATATCTGACCGACTTCTTGATGCAAGTCCTCTGCATAAGAAAAGAGATTCGGAGGTGTCAGATTAGTTAGGTCAAAGAGTTGACTTAACGAGATCGAGATAACCAAAGTCCTATATCATATGATGTCATGATATAGGCACACATCCTCTGACCGGAGACAGATGTGTTACTATATGTCTGAGTATGTACATTTGGCAGACCAATAGGTTGATGACCTAATCAAGGTCTATACACCGGCGCGCTGGTGTGCATATAAGGGCATATGAGTAATACGATCTCTCAAAGGGATCATACAGGTTCACTATTGAACCGGAAGACATGAGCTCACTCATGAGATATTGGGAAGAATCAAATTCCGTACGCACGGTCGTCTTGCTTTGGAAGCTTGACTGAATTTGTTGGTTTGATATATACTTTTGGAAAGTATATGATCAAGACCTAGGTATGATATATGCTTTTGGAAAGTATATGATCGATACCGACTCCCAATGATCGAATGAGAAACTTACTGATAAAACCCTGAAGTAGACAGTATAAAGTTGATCTAATACTTCGGGTTTAATCTGAGTCTTCAAGTATGCAGGATGTACAGGTATTAGGAATACCTGAGGGTGATGTGATCATAAACGATTGTATAACCATGACGCTTCCATTCCTAGGGAGTGATGAAACGGGTCTGGATTTTAGTGACTCCTCTCAGTAGAGAAGTAATCTGATCTTAGTCCAAATGTTGGACATTGATCTGAATGTGATTCAGATTCAATGAGAAGATTAGATTTACGGTCTTCATTTAATCAAGCATCTATGGGAGGCCCGAGATCTGGATTTGAGATGTGATCTCAATATCCATGTCACTATACGTGGAACAATACAATCGCCCTGTCCTTATCTCCAAGTATTCGCGGAGAAAGCGCATTGTCCTTGAAAGAGTTCATGGATAATTCTATTGTTGATATATGTATCCGAGCATTGAGAAAATGGATAATTAAATGTGATTTAATTATCATGAATAATATGAATTTGATTCATATTATAAGGAGAGTTATCTTAGATAATTAAATGTGATTTAATTATCAAAGATGTGAATAATGTGAATGTGATTCATATTATTTGAACACATGAGATAAAGAGATCCAAGATGATTAAATATGATTTAATTGTCAAGGATAAGAATAATGTGGATAGTAATATCCAATTATTCATAATATATTATAAATGTGATTTATAATGTATTAGAGAGAGTTAAATATAATTTATATTAGTAGATTAATTATTAATGTGTATTGGATACACATTGTTTAATTAATTGAAAAATGTAAATTACATTTTGTTTTGGGTTGTGAATGTGATTCACAATATTCCAATGTCAAGATTGCAATATTCCCAAAATTAATTGAGAATTATTTTTTGGTGAATAATTGTTGGAAAATAAGTTGAGAGAAAAACAAGGATATATGCAATCCCATGGGAATCCATGGGATTGCCCTCCCCATATGGGAAGAGGGGGGCGGCACCAATTCCTTTATGGAATTGGTGGCCGTCCACTCCTCCCAATAGGGAAGGAGGCTCTCATTTGTTTTTCACTCCTTATTTAGTTGGTTTAATTTGGTATTAATATATATTTGATTTATCAAATATATTTAATCAAAATTAAATCACAAGTTGTTGGCTTTTACCAACAACAACCTTGACCATTGGATTGTCATAAATCAATCTCAACCATTGATTTTATATGACACATGGATTGAGATCCATGGATCCCAAAACCCTATAAATAGAGAGGCATACCCATGCTCTCTCTTTACACATAATGCTTGAGAAGCATCTCTCTCTCCCTCTCTCTTTCTATCTAGAGGTCAGCCCTCTCTCTCCCTCTCATGGCCGTCCACCATGGATGCCATGGAGAGGTTCTCCATCGCCGCGACATCGTCGTTATGCTGCCCGTTCTTCTGCTCGTGGATCTCCGTCTCCTTCGGTGCGCCTCTCTTGTGAAGAAGACGTCGGATCTCGTGTGTCGAGATCAGGAGATCCGCCGCTTGGATCATCAACATGTATTGCGAGAAGCACGCGGTTCTTCCCCGCGCTCGCAAGCGTCTCCTCCGTCGGATCGGACTTGAGACAGGAGGTCTCTTCGTTTAGAGACTCGATCGCAACCACGCTTCAAGAGGTAATCCCATTACTTGTTTGTGGTTTAGACGAAACGATCCGAGAAGTGTTCTTGGATCATGTGGTTTCGTCGTAATAAAAATTTTTAAATTCCGCTGCATCGAGCAACTAGTCCGACTAGTCGCTCCACGTCGTATTCGATGCGACGCTCACGCTTCCGTGATGCGCTTGAGGATTAAACCATATCCTTCAAGTGGTATCAGAGCCTTAGGTCGACGGTTTTGAATATGTTTCGCTAACCGAGGACGATTTGGGTTCGTTAAGGTCGCGAAAGTTTTCATCGCATTTGATTTCGCAGATCTGTTTAGTAAATAAATTCGGCACTGTTTAAATTGTTTAAACACGAATTTTATACTTGTATTATGTTCCCCATTAAATAAGGTAACCATAGGATCTGAGTTTGCGTAAATCGGATTTTGTATGCTCGAGATATGGTCGTTTTAATGAACATGTATGCACTGTTGCGGGAACTGTGAATCTGAACGTGATTAAAATGTTAATTACTGTTTAGACTTGCCTCGAAATGCGTGAAACATCCCTTAGATTCTGTCGTAAATCAAATTATCATACTTTAGAAATTGACTTTGCTTAATTTGGATTTAATATGATTGAGATATGCCAATTTTAGTAAGTAGGGGTCACTGCTAAAATTGCTTTCCTAATCTAGAACCAAGTGATTGTCAATTAGTGAAATTAATTGTTAATTTCGTGAAATAATCTTGAAAAATATTTGTGAAATATTGAAACATGATTATTTGCCTAATTGACTTGGCCCCAACCAATTAGTTGATTAGATTTGATCTAAACCTTAATTGGAATTACAATCATCAAACTTCTTGCTTGAATAGGACTTGGGAATTTGCCTAGCAAATTTCCTTAAAATCAAAATTGTTTTGATTACTATATGGTATAATTTCAGTTGAAGAACCGATGATCATCTCAAGTACAAAATAATCAATTTGGCATTATCCTTTCCCGAGGTGGATATGGTGTCTAGTCGGGGATCGCTGGTCAGCGGGTTGCAACGTATGTGGTCCGCCCCACTCCCGTCGGTACTGGCCATGACAGCGGGTAGGGCCGGGATAATGTCCGAGGGATTATGATGTATTTTTCTAATTATTAAAATTCGAATTAATACGTACTTTGAGAATAATATCATATATGTATATTCAAGCATAAAATTAAGTTTGATTGATTAAATTGGATTGATAATTAATTTAATATGATTAAGTTAATTATATCCAATTAAGAATACTCTAATATGATTAGAGTTAATAATTCCCTTGGAAGAATTAATTATATGAATGTGATTCATAGTAATTAATTAAATTTGAATAAGAGGTGGAGGATCACATAAGTGACATCCATGGTCTCCCGTCAAGGCGAAGGGTTTCCGTCGCCAGGGATTGTATATAGGAGACGCCTGTACGAAGTGACAGCTCCTATATGCAAGCGCATCTGGATCGGACTCTTTGCTTCTCGAAAGAGTAAGGCCATATGCGTAGTGACCCCAATATCGGATCCTCATATTATTGGGGCGATATTGGATTGCGCATAGCGAGTTCTATTCCTGTTGACGGTTGGTTCAATTAACGACGGGTCAACATCACCTTAGGGGTGGTGGGCCCGGGTGTTAAAGACCGAATTGGGAAATGCAAGTTGGACTTGCAAGGCGGAATGTGTTCCCGCTTCTCTTTATTGGAGTTGCAGTTTCTCATATTATTGGGATGTAACAAAGATAAAGAGGAGATCCCAGATCTTGCTGAGATATAATGGTAAGTATATCTCTTACGTTGAAAGTGATTAAGGGAATGAACTTTCATTGTTGACATGGCAAGACAACTTTGATATAAAAACTCCTAAATCAAAGTATAATATGTGTATATATATAAATATATACCCTTATGCAAATTACTTATTTCAGATAATCCTTCATTAAACCCACTCAATGTTATACTCATTAATAACCAGTAGAATATCATGGATTGGACCCTTGATCCAGATATTGTACTTGCGATTGGACACATAATGTATGTGGTTGCAATGTGCAAGATTCCTCATAATAATGAGAAGTGATAATTAAATAAGACAATAGGACTAAAACCCTAGGGTTTGTATGTCTCTATAAGTCTTGATCTTATCGAATGTACTTTTGAAGTGACATGTCGACGATGATCGTAATTATCAAATTAATCCTTATAAAATCAATAAAGATATTCTGGCATATATATGTGCTCTTGACATTTAATCATGAATGACATGGTTCTCTACATCATGTAGAATGGTAGCTCTATTAGAGATAATGTATTCAAATTGTTTGAATACCTACCTGAACCGATGCTTCAAAGAGTTTAGATGGATGTAGATGATGAGTGTCATCATTCTACTGTCTATACTCTAGTCATTCATGAAGCTTCATAATATTCATATTATATGAACTTAAATGAAGCTTGTATGAATGTTGAAATACTCTTATATTGAAATTTTTGATTTTAACATAAGAGATCCTTGGTCTTGAGCAAAGGTTGCTTGTAGACAAAGGGAGCGCAGTGGAAGCATGGGTTGGACCCAAGTAAGAGGTATATTCAAAGAGTTGATTGTACTTCTGTGACTTCCATATGACATCCAAAGAGTTGGATGAATGCCAATATTGCAATAAGTTGATGTGTTGATAGTATGACTATCAAGTCTGTCTAGAATCCTCAGAAAAGGACTCGGATGGAGCATCAGTATAATCTACATATAATCATTGATATTGACTTACTTATTTGATAAGATAAAGTCTAATAATTGTATCTCAAATTTTCTAATGACACTTGCAATTGGTTGTATATGTATTAGAAATTTGATCTTAAGGTTTATTGGTCAACAATGTTGAAAGTGATGCAAGTGTTGCAACAATTTCCATGAGATCAATAGACTTCATATTTTCAGTGGGAGCCCTTAGTCTTAGAGAATGTCTCTATGACCTAGATATTAGAATACACTCATTGTTTATTTCTAATTGTTGGATATGAACATGAATTTTGTAATAAATCTATCATAAAGAGTTATGATGGAAATATTTCAGATAGTAATCTAAAATCTAGTGGACTCTATTAAATTAGAAAATTATTGAATGGTTCATTAAGATTTCTAATACTGAAAATTAAACCTTTAAAAGATCAATAGGAGGATAAAGATCATTTGACAATGATCTGACATCAAATTTTGGACATATGTCTGTTGATGAGATCAATGGACTAGTAAGACATGAAACTTTAGATTGTCTAAAGATTCAAATCTTACATACTTGTGAATATTATATTCAAAGTAGAATGTCCAATACACCCTTCCTTGGGAAAGGTGTAAGATGTCAAGGTATTAAGGATCTCATATTTATTGATGTATGCAGATCATCTATATCATAGTAAACATTATGGATATGTGATATCTGTTAGTGATTATGTATGATATGAGATTTCTTCTCTTCACTTAGAGAACTTTGAAATGTTCAAAGATTTCACAATTTTGGTTTAGAACCAAAGTTTGAAGGAAGATAAAATGAATTTGATCTAACCAAGGTAGCATGTACCTATTAGATGAATTCAAGAAATACCTTATGGAGATATGAATATCATTTCTGTCTCAATCCTCCTAATGAACCTTAACTCAAAGGAGTTGTAGGGAGATACAATTGATCATGTGTGACATGATTTAATCAATGATTAATCCTAGCATAATTATCTCTTAAGTTTCCAAGATATATATGTAGTAGAGACTGCATTATATACTTAATAAGGTTCCATGCAAGTAAGATGGAATCTAGCACTAGAGAGTGCTACTTCATTAGGAAAATAAAGGATGGTATTGGATACCTACTTTATGACCTTGAGATTCTTAAAAAAAAAAATCTCATCTTTGAGAATATGATTCTTATAGGATGACTCTCTTGAGAATCAAGATGAAAATGAAGTAAAGGAACTCATTTAATCTTGAAAAGATAATGAGGCTCCTGAAATCGGAAACTAAAATAGATAATTAAAGATGAAACATTAATACCTCTTCAAATAAGTTTGAAGATGGATTCCATGTGTCAGTTAAATCTGACAATGATCGGATTTCATGTGATGAAGCTCCTAAGGATCATGACATGGAAAGATGGATGTTAGCAATAAAAGTCTAATGTAGACTTCATATACAAGTGTCGTATATGGACCCTCGAGGATCCACCTATATGGGTCAGACCCATTAAGGTGTAAATGTATCTTCAATAGAAAGAGGGAACCTGATGAGAAGGTAGAGACCTTCAAAGCACGGTTCGTAGCCATGAGCTACACACCGAAGTAAAGACATCGCTTCCGATGAGACTTGCTCTCCAGTGGCCTTGCTTTAACCCATCAGAATATTGCTAACTATAGCTACACAACTTGTCTTTGACATCTTCATGATGTGAGTCAAGATTGCATTCCTCTATGAATACCTCTCTAAGGATATTCATATGAAGTAGCCCCAGGGCTTCATGGTTGAGGAAAGCAAGGTGTGCTAGCTGAAGAACTCCATCTTTGGACTCAAATAAGTTTCTTGTAGTTGGAACATAAGATTTAATGAAATTATAAATGTTATGATTTCAGATAAAATCTTGATGAACCATGTAAAGCTTAGTGGGAGTGCCATTGTGTTCATCGTGCTTAATGTAGATATTATTCTAATCATATAAGAATAAATGATAAGTGTTTTATAATTTGGTTGTTCCATACCTTGAGATACGATTTCAAGGATACCTCTTAGATCTTAATTCTGAAGTCGTTCAGAAGCAAAGAGAAGAGGGTATTGGGACTGTCGCATTAGTAGTACACCTTGGACTTATTCCATTTTTTGGAAAATTCCAAGAAAAGCGTCCTTCCCTTAAGATGTGGTAGTGACTTGTCTAGAGGGATAGCACCTCAAAGAGTTGAGGAAGTGAATGCTAGAACTGCTTGCACTTGTGCATCAGTTATGAGAAGCTGGGTATATGCTAGATGTGTACAAGAGCCAGATGTCTGCCATGCAGTAGGAGTAGTAAACTGTTACTAATCCTACTATGGAGATAAAACACTTGATTGCAGTAATAATAATATCTTCAAAGATGATAAAACTTAGAGATAGTGATCTCAAAGTCTTATCTTCAAAAGTTTAAGATCTTGTAGATAGTGATCTATAAGGGTCTTGACTGCAGAAACCTTAGGAGATAGAGATCTCCAGGAATGAAGGTATTCTAAAAGGATTATGGGAATACTGGTTATGATAATTAATAAGATGTAGTGTCAATGACACTATAACCAACAAAATTGAGTATTGATTGCATAGGATGCAACATTCGCATTGGATGCGAGCACTGTTACTAGGAGATATGCAAGTGCCGTAAAAGGACTTGGCGTAGTCTCTTGGGAACGGAGTGACTGATCAGCTTACCTAGCTATTTTCTAAATAGCCTATGATTGTCACATGAGTGTGGGTTTAAATGATTAGCCCATTAATGGCTCTTTGGGCTAGTGGGAGATTGTTGGACATGCGAGCCCACGGCGAGCCATTATGCAATAAATGTTATTGCAATTCACTCCTTAATCTGAAACAAAGAGTACATAGTTTGCATAATAGGTCCCTTAGTACAATTAGGGTTATGTACCATGGCCATCTTAATGATCATACAACTGTTGATTCAATTATTGAATCATAAAGGCTGGTGCTTAGATGAATATCTAATGAGTTAGATTGAGGACTCATCAAGCACCGTCAAATGATTATTAAGAGATGATCTCCAGCCTGAGTAGGAGATGGCAATCCTTTCTCAGTTAGGCTGATATCTGACCGACTTCTTGATGCAGGTCCTCTTCATAAGAATAGAGATTCGGAGGTGTCAGATTAGTTAGGTCAAAGAGTTGACTTAACGAGATCGAGATAACCAAAGTCCTATATCATATGCTGTCATGATATAGGCACACATCCTCTGACCGGAGACAGATGTGTTACTATATGTCTGAGTATGTACATTTGGCAGACCAATAGGTTGATGACCTAATCAAGGTCTATACACCGGCGCGCTGGTGTGCATATAAGGGCATATGAGTAATACGATCTCTCAAAGGGATCATACAGGTTCACTACTGAACCGGAAGACATGAGCTCACTCATGAGATATTGGGAAGAATCAAATTCCGTGCGCACGGTCGTCTTGCTTTGGAAGCTTGACTGAATTTGTTGGTTTGATATATACTTTTGGAAAGTATATGATCAAGACCTAGGTATGATATATGCTTTTGGAAAGTATATGATCGATACCGACTCCCAATGATCGAATGAGAAACTTACTGATAAAACCCTGAAGTAGACAGTATAAAGTTGATCTAATACTTCGGGTTTAATCTGAGTCTTCAAGTATGCAGGATGTACATGTATTAGGAATACCTGAGGGTGATGTGATCATAAACGATTGTATAACCATGACGCTTCCATTCCTAGGGAGTGATGAAACGGGTCTGGATTTTAGTGACTCCTCTCAGTAGAGAAGTAATCTGATCTTAGTCCAAATGTTGGACATTGATCTGAATGTGATTCAGATTCAATGAGAAGATTAGATTTACGGTCTTGATTTAATCAAGCATCTATGGGAGGCCCGAGATCTGGATTTGAGATGTGATCTCAATATCCATGTCACTATACGTGGAACAATACAATCGCCCTGTCCTTATCTCCAAGTATTCGCGGAGAAAGCGCATTGTCCTTGAAAGAGTTCATGGATAATTCTATTGTTGATATATGTATCCGAGCATTGAGAAAATGGATAATTAAATGTGATTTAATTATCATGAATAATATGAATTTGATTCATATTATAAGGAGAGTTATCTTAGATAATTAAATGTGATTTAATTATCAAAGATGTGAATAATGTGAATGTGATTCATATTATTTGAACACATGAGATAAAGAGATCCAAGATGATTAAATATGATTTAATTGTCAAGGATAAGAATAATGTGGATGGTAATATCCAATTATTCATAATATATTATAAATGTGATTTATAATGTATTAGAGAGAGTTAAATATAACTTATATTAGTAGATTAATTATTAATGTGTATTGGATACACATTGTTTACTTAATTGAAAATTGTAAATTACATTTTGTTTTGGGTTGTGAATGTGATTCACAATATTCCAATGTTAAGATTGCAATATTCCCAAAATTAATTGAGAATTATTTTTTGGTGAATAATTGTTGGAAAATAAGTTGAGAGAAAAACAAGGAGATATGCAATCCCATGGGAATCCATGGAATTGCCCTCCCCATATAGGAAGAGGGGGGCGGCACCAATTCCTTTATGGAATTGGTGGCCGTCCACTCCTCCCAATAGGGAAGGAGGCTCTCATTTGTTTTTCACTCCTTATTTAGTTGGTTTAATTTGGTATTAATATATATTTGATTTATCAAATATATTTAATCAAAATTAAATCACAAGTTGTTGGCTTTTACCAACAACAACCTTGACCATTGGATTGTCATAAATCAATCTCAACCATTGATTTTATATGACACATGGATTGAGATCCATGGATCCCAAAACCCTATAAATAGAGAGGCATACCCATGCTCTCTCTTTACACATAATGCTTGAGAAGCATCTCTCTCTCCCTCTCTCTTTCTCTCTAGAGGTCAGCCCTCTCTCTCCCTCTCATGGCCGTCCACCATGGATGCCATGGAGAGGTTCTCCATCGCCGCGACATCGTCGTTATGCTGCCCGTTCTTCTGCTCGTGGATCTCCGTCTCCTTCGGTGCGCCTCGCTCGTGAAGAAGACGTCGGATCTCGTGTGTCGAGATCAGGAGATCCGCCACTTGGATCATCAACATGGATTGCGAGAAGCACGCGGTTCATCCCCGCGCTCGCAAGCGTCTCCTCCGTCGGATCGGACTTGAGACAGGAGGTCTCTTCGTTTAGAGACTCGATCGCAACCACGCTTCAAGAGGTAATCCCATTACTTGTTTGTGGTTTAGACGAAACGATCCGAGAAGTGTTCTTGGATCATGTGGTTTCGTCGTAATAAAAAATTTTAAATTCCGCTGCATCGAGCAACTAGTCCGACTAGTCGCTCCACGTCGTATTCGATGCGACGCTCACGCTTCCGTGATGCGCTTGAGGATTAAACCATATCCTTCAGTCCCTTCAGGACATATGCTTTTAGATGCATGCACTTTGGTTTTTGCAATGCCCCTGCTACATTCCAGAGGTACATGCTTGCCATTTTTGGTGACATGGTAGTTGATTTTCTCGAGGTCTTTATGGATGATTTTTCGGTCTATGGTGAGTCCTTTGATGATTGTTTAGCAGAGCTAGACAAGGTTCTTTAGAAATGCTGCGAGGTGAATCTCATTTTGTCGTCAGAAAAAGAGTCATTTTTTTTTTATAAGTAGGATTTTGTCGGGTCATTCCATCTCCAAGCGAGGCTAGAAGGTTGACCCTACCAAGGTAGATGTCATCAAGCCTCTCGACCCACCAATCAACATCAAGCAGTTACAGTCTTTTTGTGGGCACACTGGTTTCTACTGATGGTTCATCATAATTTCTCTAAGATTGCTCGATCGTTAACTGAATCATTAGTAAAAGTCATCGAGTTCTTGGTAGATGAAAAATGTCGTAGTGCTTTCCTCACATAGAAGGAAATGATTATCAGTGCTCGTATTCTATGACCACCTGATTGGTCTCTTCCCTTCGAGATCATGATGGATTCTTCAAACATTGTAGTTGGGGTTGTATTAGGATAGAGGAGAATGGACTTCTAGTTGCCATCCATTATGAAGTCCAAATATTAGATGATGATCAACACAATTATACATTGACATAGAATGAAATGATGGCAATGGTATTTAAATTGGACAAATTCAGATCATATCTTCTTGTTTCGAAAATCATGGTTTACACAGATCATTCAGCTATAAGATAATCCATATAGAAAAAAGATGTTGGATATTAAAGACAAACCTGGAGTAAAGAACGTGGTAGTTGATCACCTCTCCAATTATAGACATAACAACCATCAAATGAGTACACGCCAACGATTGTATAGAGATTTCCAAATGAGAGTATCTCTGCAGTTACAGAGCTCTCGTGGTCTGTAAACATAGTGAACTTTCTGGTTACACAGAAATGTCCACAAGGTTGGCCGAATGATCTAGTCAACATGCTTATTTCCAAGGTACGATACTACCATTGGGAAGATCCGATTCTTTTTTGTGAGGGAACATATTATGTTCGTAGCACATGTACTCCTTAAGAGGAAATACAATAATGTCCTCACCTTGTGGCATTCCTTAATGACAAAGGGACATCATTCAAGGAATAAGACAACACAGAAGGTACTTCAGAGCAGCTTTTGGTGGCCGACTCTTACTAGAGATGCATGGACATTTGTTAAGAGTTGCCCGGATAGTCATAGAGCAGTAGGGACAATCAGTGCTATAGATGCAATGTCAATGCAACCGATTATCAATTATGGGTTCTTCGACGGATGTGGGATAGATTTTATGGGACTGTTCCTTTCGAGCAGTGGCTTTGAGTACATTCATCTCATTGTAGATTATGTTAGGAGATTGGTGGAGGCTATACCTGCATGGACCACTGATAGCAGGACAATGTGAAGGTTCCTGAGGGAACCTATTGTTTCACTGTTTGGTATTTCATGTATTCTTATTTCTGATGTGGGTGGCCACTATATTGATAAAGATGTGAAAAATCTAGTGAAGAGTTATTGCATTAATCATAGAGTAGCTTCTCCTTACAACCCATAGACGGACGACATTGCTGAGTTCTCAAATATGAAGGTGAAAGCATTTCTTCATAAATTAGTATGATCAGATAGGAGAACTGGTCATAGATTCTAGATCAGGTTCTTTGGGCATATCGTACTGCATAAAAAACTCCGTTACGTACTTCCCCTTTTAGACTGATTTATGGGAAGCCATGCTATTTTTCCATAGAGATCATGCACAAATCTAGATGGGCCATTAGAGAGATATCACTTGTCATGCAGTGAGTAGGAACTAAGAGGAAGATGGATATAAACGAGCTAGTAGAGATTCAGAATCTAGCATACAAGAACACTTGCTATCATGCATTCAACTCTCCAACATAGAGTACATCACCATTAAGTTTTTGGAGTACATCACCACTTATATATTCTTCTTAGATCCTAGTCGTCCCCATTTTTTTGCTCGTCTTTTTACTTAGGATACCATATTCTACGTATAGGGCGAACCGGTTGTCGTTGATTTGCATTTTCAAATTTTGTTCTTTTTCCTTTCCTTTTCTTTTCCTTTCTTTTACAACAATCACTGGTCCCTAGTTTTTGGTCACACTCTTTTCTATACTTAGGATGCATGATCCTAAGTTTGGTGGGGGAGCGGGGGACCGAGTGATTTCATTTGATTTCATTCTTCTATTTTATTCGTTCATTCATTTGTATATTCTTTACCGTTTGCCACCTTTTTTTGTCTTCCACTATACCTACATAACCATATCTTAAGTACAGGGGGCGACTAACTTCTATTGTTTCATTCCTTTTCATCCACTTTTGCTTAGCACAAGTTATATACTCTTTTTTTATCTTTTCATGCTATGAGTATGTAGCACAATATAAGTATGGGGGTTGTGTATATACATAGCTCATATTTTTATGTAATTTCTATATATAAAATCCATAAAAAGTGAAGGATTAATTTAATTTAAAATCTAATTATTTATTATTTATAAAATCCTCGTAAAAAATAAGTCAAATATTTGTAAAATTCTTTTTTTAAATTCTTAATTAAAAAATTTGTATTTAAAGTCGGTGACTAATATGTATAATATGTATTTTTACAATATTATTTATAACAAATATGTGAAAAAAACTTAATATTTAAATGCATTAGTTATTTAATCCAAAAAAAATATTTGTTATTTATCTTGTAAACCTCTTGTAAATATCCTTTTTATAAAAAAAATCCATAAAAATACAAAGTTTTAAAAATAATAAAAATTTCAAATATCTTTAAAATCATTAAAAATGAGTAAAATTTAAAATAATGTACTTCATAAAATCTCGGGTGCATTATCATTACTATTTTTATGAATAAAATAAATTTCTCGAACTAAAGATTAGGAGTTCAAATGATGGAGCTTGATAATGGTGTTTGACATAAATATTATGGTTTCGGTTAGACCATGTTAGGGAATTCAACTTAAACTTGTCTAAGTAGAACACTTGGGGTCATGCATTTAACTCTCCAACAGAGAAATAATTTTGAAAACATGCACTTTGGACTTAGCTCGACTTGCATGGGGTTGCGAAGGGCATTTCATTTTGTGGAGCATTTTCATCCTTGTTGATGACCGAGATTTTGCAAGGGTCTAGAAATCTCATAGGGCCAGAAATAAAGTCGATGCGGTGATCTCTCATGAAATCCAGATCAACCAGCAATTAACCCACAATATCAATTAATCAAGGAATAGAAAAAGTGTTGAGCTAAAATTTATTGTTCTCTATAATAAAAAATGTATATAGGCGTAAGCGTGTGTGGATGTCAAACTCAAAGAGCAAATGGTAGATCTGGCAATTAAGCTTAAAAATTTGTTCTTCTGTCTTGTCTTTTTATTATTTTTGAGGGGTTTTTCAATTTTTACGTATTTTTTTATTCAAATAATTTTTGGTTTTTTATTTTTTATTTTCTTTTCATTTATTTTATGATTTTATATTTTCTTTTAATTATATAATATAGATAATATATAAGGATATATTTACAATACAAGATATAATAATTAGAAGTACTAATTTTCTCAAAATATAAAATGTAATCAAAACATAGAAAATAAAATGTTTTTTATTTTATATAATTTTCTCATGTTTTTGTGATTTTTATGTAATTTTTACATGTTATATATATAATAAAAAATATCCCCAATTAGGGCTTAAATAAATAAACCGAAATGAATTGAATATTAAAAATAGGAAATATGGTCCAAATTTCTCCAAATCAGTTTTAATAGATGCATATTAATATAAATAAAAATTAGGAAAAAATAACTATTTTGGGATTTTTGGTGATTTTTCAAATTTTTTGGTTGGATTTTGGAGTTTTTTAATTTTTATGTTTTTTCTTTTTCTTTTTTATTTTTAGGGATTTTTGTACTGGAGATAAAATATCTAAAATAGACCACACATATCTTCTTTGGAACTTTTCAAACTTTTTTTCTATTTTTTTTGGAAATTTTAAGGTATATAGGGAATGTGCTCATTTGATTTTAAATATATAGCTAAAAAGCCTAAAATGCTAAAATAAAAATAGAGCACAAAAATACATGTTATCAGGCATCTAATCCAATCTTTGCATAATTTTTAGTGCACAGGTGGTATTTTTAAAGAATGAAATTCAAGCAACAAAATTACATGAAATGAGAAGGGCATTTTATAAATAAAATAGAAGTTCGAGGCTCGTGTGCAATTTTCCCAAAAATATACAACATAGACTAAACTTTATTAGACTAAATATAAATACAAAAACCCTTAAGGGTATACAAGCAATTTTGCCACCTCGCGCACAGAGGCGACGTGTACTGGACCCATTTGCAATTTACAACAAATTAAGTGGTTTATCTACAAAATTTACAATTTATTTACACTACATTTTTTATTTACAATATTAATAAGTAAGTGCAAAAATTGAGGGGTGAGATATTCAATTTACCCTAACGCATATAGAGATGGATGGTGGGTGAACTTAACTTTTACACGTGTCATTATCTCTACGTCTAATACCTCTTTGCATCTGAGGTCTGAGATTTGATCTCAGGAAGAGATTCAACAGTTCTGAGCTCTGATAGTCAAACATCATTTGTAGGATCTGGAACTGGGAAGAAGATTAAACGATACTAAGGTTCCCTGAAAGAACATGGAAGAACATATTGTCGGAGCTTGCTCGATTGGCCTTGACATCCACCTCCAGCCACCAATCACACCGTTGAAGCACTCGAGATCAAGCCACGAAAGATCTGCGTCGATTGGTTGCCTCAGAAATAACCAGGGCTCGCTGAGAGAGCACTAGAATTCAGGTGTACCTGGAGAGGCTTTCGAGTCTCAAAACCACCTTAGATGGGGTCCTTCTGGTGAGGTTCCTGCACTAACAAACTCACGGGTCGAGGGCAATGTGCCCCGACCTGATTAGGTGTGGAATAAGTGGGAAATGGAGTGAATGGGGGTGCTTCAATGAGGTGGTAGAGGAGAGAGCACAGATGTATAGATCAGGATATGATCTGGGATGATGAAGCATGGAGAATGGCAAAGAGGAGGTAGGGGAAGATGGTGAGGTGGAAAGGACGGTCGGAACAGGTGTAGGTTACGGTGAAAACATGGCTGGAGCTCTAAAGATCCAGTGATGACATTATACAAATTTATGCTAATTCTTTATTTAAAATACAAAATTAAATACAGAAAAAAAAAATGTGGGAACAAAATATACCAAGAATCGTAAAGGGAGTAGCTCTTATACCTAGCTGGACGACCAGGCAGTAGGGCGGTTAGAGCTCGTCTTGGGAGCACCTCCCTCCTCCACAAGTTGCTCCAAACCTCAGGGGATCTTCCCCTGTCACTATTAAACTCTCTAGGCTGATGTTTAGAGGCTTTAGGATTCAGAAAATGACCGAAATTGTGATGAGGAAGAAGGTTCTTATTTATACACATGTACGAGTACCCTTATCTACCCAGGGCTAGCTAATAATCGTGGCTGAGTACATATGATCTAAAGGGTCAACGAGAATCATGGAAGATTAGAGATTAGATCTTGTGAAGGGCTCGAGGACGAAGGATCGATGTATCGAGAGGGAAATATGGAGGAAAAGCGAGGAAACGACGTCCCTGACCAAGTAGAGGAGAAGACGGGGAGTTGACTTTGGTCAACATTCCCTGGGCAATGATTGGTCCATGTAGGACACTACATGATAAAATAGTCCGATTTATTCAATATTTATTAATTAAAAATATTAAATTATTTTTTAGTTTTTTGGGTATAAAATTAAAAAATCTTTATTCTTTTATGTAGTATCTTAATATTTATTTATTTATTTCTTTGGGTTTATTTATTGCAAGCATTTTAAGGGTATATTTATAGGTATATTCATCTATGTTTGCATCTTTTATTTTCACTTTGTATTTTTGTTTTTATTACGTTATTCTCTTGTTTTATATATTTATAACTTATTTTTATGTACATAAATATATTTTTATTGTATTTTTATGATGTTATTTGTATACTTAAATAAATATAGGTATATGTAATATATGTATAAGTATATCTATATATTTATCCATGTATTTAGCTTTATTATTTATTTAGCATATTTTATTTGTTTTTATTTTATTTCTGTATTTTTTAAAAAAAATTAAAATAATATTTATAAGAAAAAAGAATAATATTTATTAAAATTATCTTACTTCCTTTTTGATGTTTTCTTCTATTTTATCTATGCACGAGTGTTAATAATATTTATAAAAATAAAAAAAATATAAAATTTTTAAAATAATAAGGAATAAATAAATTGAATATTTTATTCAGGCATACTATACAATAAGGGTCCAAAACCTATCTTTCACATCATAGATCCAAATATTATAAAACCACATTCATTAAATATCTTATAAAAAGTTATATACAATTAAAGATGATTTTGATACATTTTTAGTTTTTATTTGGGAGATATGGGTATGTGTTGTTGTGATTTTTTATTCTCATTCTTAGTATAATTTGTACACTGTATATTATTTTTGTGTAAACTCAATTTTGTATTTTTCTCTGTATTATTGTCTACCACTTTCATGTACAAATTTTATTGATTTGCTAGATAATCAATAAAGAGAAAAATAGGTCCCAAAAATACTTCGTTGATGAATAAAAGAATATGGTTTTAATTTTGTATTAGGCCCTTATCTCTTCCTACTTTGTAACATGTCGACCAAATCAATTCTTGACTTAGTCTCAGGGTTTAGGGTGATAAAATGACATTAGTATTTTAGTCTTTTTTTTCTTTTCTTTATTCTATAATTTTCGCATTGAAAACATTGTTTTATATACAATAAATGGAATAAATAATGAATGTTAATATGTGCAAATAATGCTATTTACATGCATTAGCTAGGATTTTTAAGGCCAAAAAGATAGAATGATGGTGATGAAATGGAGATTCATCAGCTCCTATACTTGTCCTTGCTAGTCACTAGCAAACACTTATGTAACGAGTATGGAAAAGATCAAAATAAAGAAAATAAAAAGAAAGAAAATGTATTGATTTTAATTCTAAAAATTATCTTCACAAAATCAATATTTGGAGCTCAAGTCAGACCTTAGAATAAGAATGCGTGGAACCTGGTTGGGAACCTGATTTAAGACACAATAGCATTCGAGAGTCAGAGAACTCGATTCAAACCACTTCAATGTCCATGTTAAAACTAGTCTACATCTTACGCAAACCCTTATGACTATGAAGATTACTTGTATAGTGTAAGTGATAGTGTCCCTCCCCAACTGAAATGACAATAGATTTGACTTCTCCATCATGGCAACCCAATGATTCCCCAATCCAGAAATTCTTTCCTCTAGGATTAGGGTATTCTCTTCTAAGTTCAAGTGCATCTGACTCAAGGGGAGGGGGTGAAGAGAAGAATGGATGGTAGCCAATGTAGATACCTATCCGGGGATGCATGACCATTGTAGCCAAGTCATCCAGCTACAGGCTCACATGGTATGACTTTGAAGCTCAAGCTTGGTTATTGGCTATACAAATATAAGTATATCTATAAAAATATTGATATACTTATATTTGTATCGGACTATTTTAATAACCAAGCTATTAAACTCTCTAGGTTGATGTTTAGAGGCTTTAGGATTCAGAAAATGACCGAAATTGTGATGAGGAAGAAGGTTCTTATTTATACACATGTACGAGTACCCTTATCCACCTAGGGCTAGCTAATAATCGTGGCTGAGTACATATGATCTAAAGGGTCAGCGAGAATCATGGAAGATTAGAGATTAGATCTTGTGAAGGGCTCGAGGACGAAGGATCAATGTATCGAGAGGGAAATATGGAGGAAAAGCGAGGAAACGACGTCCCTGACCAAGTAGAGGAGAAGACGGGGAGTTGACTTTGGTCAACATTCCCTGGGCAATGATTGGTCCATGTAGGACACTACATGATAAAATAGTCCGATTTATTCAATATTTATTAATTAAAAATATTAAATTATTTTTTAAATATTTGGGTATAAAATAAAAAAATCTTTATTCTTTTATGTAGTATTTTAATATTTATTTATTTTTTTTTGGGTTTACTTATTGCAAGCATTTTTAGGGTATATTTATAGGTATATTCATCTATGTTTGCATCTTTTATTTTTACTTTGTATTTTTGTTTTTATTACGTTATTCTCTTGTTTTATATATTTATAACTTATTTTTATGTACATAAATATATTTTTATTGTATTTTTATGATGTTATTTGTATACTTAAATAAATATAGGTATATGTAATATATGTATAAGTATATCTATATATTTATCCATGTATTTAGCATTATTATTTATTTAGCATATTTTATTTGTTTTTATTTTATTTTTGTATTTTTTAAAAAAAATTAAAATAATATTTATAAGAAAAAAAGAATAATATTTATTAAAATTATCTTACTTCCTTTTTGACGTTTTCTTCTATTTTATCTATGCACGAGTGTTATGAATAATATTTATAAAAATAAAAAAATATAAAATTTTTAAAATAATAAGGAATAAATAAATTTAATATTTTATTCAGGCATACTATACAATAAGGGTCCAAAACCTATCTTTCACATCATAGATCCAAATACTATAAAACCACATTCATTAAATATCTTATAAAAAGTTATATACAATTAAAGATGATTTTGATACATTTTTAGTTTTTATTTGGGAGATATGGGTATGTGTTGTTGTGATTTTTTATTCTCATTCTTAGTATAATTTGTACACTGTATATTATTTTTGTGTAAACTCAATTTTGTATTTTTCTCTGTATTATTGTCTACCACTTTCATGTACAAATTTTATTGATTTGCTAGATAATCAATAAAGAGAAAAATAGGTCCCAAAAATACTTCGTTGATGAATAAAAGAATATGGTTTTTATTTTGTATTAGGCCCTTATCTCTTCCTACTTTTTAACATGTCGACCAAATCAATTCTTGACTTAGTCTCAGGGTTTAGGGTGATAAAATGACATTAGTATTTTATTCTTTTTTTCTTTTCTTTATTCTATAATTTTCGCATTGAAAACATTGTTTTATATACAATAAATGGAAAAAATAATGAATGTTAATATGTGCAAATAATGCTATTTACATGCATTTGCTAGGATTTTTAAGGCCAAAAATATAGAATGATGGTGATGAAATGGAGATTCATCACCTCCTATACTTGTCCTTGCTAGTCACTAGCAAACACTTATGTAACGAGTATGGAAAAGATCAAAATAAAGAAAATAAAAAGAAAGAAACTGTATTGATTTTAATTCTAAAAATTATCTTCACAAAATCAATGTTTGGAGCTCAAGTCAGACCTTAGAATGAGAATGCGTGGAACCTGGTTGGGAACCTGATTTAAGACACAATAGCATTCGAGAGTCACAGAACTCGGTTCAAACCACTTCAATGTCCATGTCAAAACTAGTCTACATCTTACGCAAACCATTATGACTATGAAGATTACTTGTATAGTGTAAGTGATAGTGTACCTCCCCAACTGAAATGACAATAGATTTGACTTCTCCATCATGGCAACCCAATGATTCCCCAATCCAGAAATTCTTTCCTCCAGGATTAGGGTATTCTCTTCTAAGTTCAAGTGCATCTGACTCAAGGGGAGGGGGTGAAGAGAAGAATGGATGGTAGCCAATGTAGATACCTATCCGGGGATGCATGACCATTGTAGCCAAGTCATCCAGCTACAGGCTCACATGGTATGACTTTGAAGCTCAAGCTTGGTTATTGGCTATACAAATATAAGTATATCTATAAAAATATAGATATACTTATATTTGTATCGGACTATTTTAATAACAAGGCTATTAAGCTCTATAGGCTGATGTTTAGAGGCTTTAGGATTCAGAAAATGACCGAAATTGTGATGAGGAAGAAGGTTCTTATTTATACACATGTACGAGTACCCTTATCCACCTAGGGCTAGCTAATAATCGTGGCTGAGTACATATGATCTAAAGGGTCAGCGAGAATCATGGAAGATTAGAGATTAGATCTTGTGAAGGGCTCGAGGACGAAGGATCGATGTATCGAGAGGGAAATATGGAGGAAAAGCGAGGAAACGACGTCCCTGACCAAGTAGAGGAGAAGACGGGGAGTTGACTTTGGTCAACATTCGCTGGGCAATGATTGGTCCATGTAGGACACTACATGATAAAATAGTCCGATTTATTCAATATTTATTAATTAAAAATATTAAATTATTTTTTAAATTTTTGGGTATAAAATAAAAAAATCTTTATTCTTTTATGTAGTATTTTAATATTTATTTATTTTTTTTGGGTTTATTTATTGCAAGCATTTTAAGGGTATATTTATAGGTATATTCATCTATGTTTGCATCTTTTATTTTTACTTTGTATTTTTGGTTTTATTACGTTATTCTCTTGTTTTATATATTTATAACTTATTTTTATGTACATAAATATTTTTTTATTGTATTTTTATGATGTTATTTGTATACTTGAATAAATATAGGTATATGTCTAATATGTATAAGTATATCTATATATTTATCCATGTATTTAGCTTTATTATTTATTTAGCATATTTTATTTGTTTTTATTTTATTTCTGTATTTTTTTTAAAAAAAATAAAATAATATTTATAAGAAAAAAAGAATAATATTTATTAAAATTATCTTACTTCCTTTTTGATGTTTTCTTCTATTTTATCTATGCACGAGTGTTATGAATAATATTTATAAAAATAAAAAAATATAAAATTTTTAAAATGATAAGGAATAAATAAATTGAATATTTTATTCAGGCATACTATACAATAAGGGTCCAAAACCTATCTTTCACATCATAGATCCAAATATTATAAAACCACATTCATTAAATATCTTATAAAAAGTTATATACAATTAAAGATGATTTTGATACATTTTTAGTTTTTATTTGGGAGATATGGGTATGTGTTGTTGTGATTTTTTATTCTCATTCTGAGTATAATTTGTACACTGTATATTATTTTTGTGTAAACTCAATTTTGTATTTTTCTCTGTATTATTGTCTACCACTTTCATGTACAAATTTTATTGATTTTCTAGATAATCAATAAAGAGAAAATTAGGTCCCAAAAATACTTCGTTGATGAATAAAAGAATGTGGTTTTCATTTTGTATTAGGCCCTTATCTCTTCCTACTTTGTAACATGTCGACCAAATCAATTCTTGACTTAGTCTCAGGGTTTAGGGTGATAAAATGACATTAGTATTTTATTCTTTTTTTTTCATTTCTTTATTCTATTATTTTCGCATTGAAAACATTGTTTTATATACAATAAATGGAATAAATAATGAATGTTAATATGTGCAAATAATGCTATTTACATGCATTAGCTAGGATTTTTAAGGCCAAAAAGATAGAATGATGGTGATGAAATGGAGATTCATCACCTCCTATACTTGTCCTTGCTAGTCACTAGCAAACACTTATGTAACGAGTATGGAAAAGATCAAAATAAAGAAAATAAAAAGAAAGAAACTGTATTGATTTTAATTCTAAAAATTATCTTCACAAAATCAATGTTTGGAGCTCAAGTCAAACCTTAGAATGAGAATGCGTGGAACCTGGTTGGGAACCTGATTTAAGACACAATAGCATTCGAGAGTCACAGAACTCGGTTCAAACCACTTCAATGTCCATGTCAAAACTAGTCTACATCTTACGCAAACCCTTATGACTATGAAGATTACTTGTATAGTGCAAGTGATAGTGTCCCTCGCCAACTGAAATGACAATAGATTTGACTTCTCCATCATGGCAACCCAATGATTCCCCAATCCAGAAATTCTTTCCTCTAGGATTAGGGTATTCTCTTCTATGTTCAAGTGCATCTGACTCAAGGGGAGGGGGTGAAGAGAAGAATGGATGGTAGCCAATGTAGATACCTATCCGGGGATGCATGACCATTGTAGCCAAGTCATCCAGCTACAGGCTTACATGGTATGACTTTGAAGCTCAAGCTTGGTTATTGGCTATACAAAGGTACAATTATAGATATACTTATATTTGTATAGCCAATAACCAAGCTTTGAAATAAAAAACCTCAAAAATATCTCTTGTTTGTGTCAAAAATCAATAAAAATATAAAAACCTTTTGAAAATTCAAAAAAAAATCCTTTTTTTTCTTTTTTTCTTTTATTTGTTTTTTTCCTTTTTTCAAAAATAAAGAAAGTTTACAAAATTTTAAAATCAATAAAAATGTAAAATCGTAAAAGTAAAAAATATATAAATTAAAAATTCGTAAAAATTAAAAAGATAAAAAATTGACAAAAACCAAGAGTAGGGTGCATAAAGTTCCTTCTTTTATTCATTGATTTTTCATGGAAGTATTAACCGTTAGGATTTTTGTAGCCTGCATGAGTTTGATCTTGTATGTTATACAAGTAATTAAATAACAAATATCTCTTTCTTACATTTCTTTAGTCTTTTTGGCTTGAGAAAAAAATAAAATTGTTTGTCGAGGGATTTTTTGGGTTGTAATCACACTGCATTAATTTCAATTATATTAAAAACCATATATTTCCCTTGTTCAACAACAAGTTGTGGAGAGACCATCAAATGAGAGTCCTAATCTACCTTTAGACATTATAGCATGGATTCTAGACACACTCTAGCAGATGAGCTTCGGACATCACAATATGAGCTTAGAGCTGACATCACTGCACTGAGAGCTGGAGCCGGGAACCCACCACCACTTGTTATGGTTCCCGCTACATTAAGAGATGTGTATGACCTTAGAGGTAGGATGTTGCAACATTGGATTAAGTTGCCGTCGAATCAAGGGTCGTACGAGTTGAGACCGTCCTTCATTTCATTGCTTCCCAACTTCTATGGGAATACATCAGAGGAGCCATTCACTTCTAAAAATTAGTTTGTGATGATATGTGGAATGATTAGCTATCCAGGAGTTACGCAGGAGGCTATACACCTCAAATCCCTCCCATTTGCCTTAGCAAATAAGATGCTTTACTTGTTGAATTATTTGGAGATGGAGATTTCTATATGGGACGATCTGAAGTCCACTTTCTTGTGTAAATATTTTCCTGTGGGACAAACAAATATGACGAGGAGTCAGATCTCCAACTTTACACAGCTTCCACATGAGTCATTCCAAGTGGCATGCGATCAATTCAATGATTTGACTAAGAGATTCCCTCATCACAAGATTCCATTAAAGGTGCTTGTTCAGAATTATTTCAGATGAGTACAACCAGATGTTCAAGTCCTAGTGAGCGTTGCATGTAGCGGTAGTTATCTGATTAGGGATGTCGAGTCAATTTGATCCATCTTTGAGCATATGATGGAGTATTCATGTATTGTTGACTCTACTCGGGCATTCTGGAAGGGCCAAAGACACCACACTAATGAGATCATCATAAGGTCGTGCATATTGCAATTTCTGATTCATGATCCAACACGGGATTTATTAGTGAGAAGCTTATGCTAGTGGACGTGATACATAAGCAAGTTCAAGATTTACAACCCTTACTAGAGTTGGAGAAACTCTCATCACTTCCACAATAGTTGAATGATTTGATGAAGAAGGTGAGTGAACTACAGCTTCAGTACCACCAGTCACACACTTCTTCTACTTCTCAACCTATTTGAAAATCTTTACTCACTCCTCCCATCCATCAGATTCAGTATGTTCAGAGCAAGCTGGTACAACCCATTGACACTCCAATGCCAGGTTAACATGAGGATCCATCTAATGCCAACCCGAGTTAGATCACGAGCCCTGTAGTTGATGATGTTGGTCCTTAATCCACTCTTGAGATCAACAAAATTTGCTCTGCTCTTGATCTGTAACAATCTACACCTCAGAGTGTATATCACCAGCAACATCACATATACCAACAACATGAACGCCCATCTCCACATTTCCCACACGATCAACATTACACGCAATAGCATTCTGACCAACATGCATACCTGAGACCACATTTTTACAATTATCCTGCTACACATTCACATACTTATCATTACCAGCAGCAACGGTCTCCCTTTACACCCTAGAGATCTCCTCAAGCTTAAATACAAGAGTAGAAGCACACTCCTAGGAAGGAGAGAGTAGACAGTCAGGGACACATACTAAGTCAGAGTTATCTTCATAGTCCCTTGCACCAAACTAGATCAATGATATGTTGAGCACGCTTTAGACAGTGCATAGGACTGATATGGTGTGTATTAACCATGATATGTATGAGTTAGACGCATCCAAGATCACTCGTCCAATATAGCCTCAAATAAATCAAAACAACAAGAGGCGACATCCAGATCTAGTAGACACCAATACAAGAATGGTCACTTTTCCTGAATTTTTATCTATCTTCTCTAATCTTAGGAGTAGTTGACATACATAAGCACCTGATCTCGAGGAGTAGAGGGCACATCATGAGGAGCGAGAGCCTATCCATGATGATGTTACACATTTGATGCTAAGGAGGAGGACAACAATATCAAGGACCAATATAATGTCCACGATGATGCCATTCAGGGGAGCAATGCAAAGATAATGAATATGGGCCCACGTGATTCAGATGATGATACTACACCGCGCCATATAAACACTCTTGGTGATTTTGTTGCCTCTCAAATATTTGGGAGTGTTGTACATACTTTTGAGACTCTTGATGTACATGTTGATTCGACTTCTAATGATTTGAATAAAAATGAAGAAAATTTAGTTGTTCCTGAGTTTGTTACTTTTCCTGATGCTTTGTATGGGAAATGAAAAGAAAAAATTAAAATAATGATGTTACTACAGATATAGAAAGATTGCTTAAAGTTCACATCTTTTTGAAGATCTCGCTCCCTGATGCCTTGGATCATTTTCCTACATTCAAGCAACAGTTGAAGAATAGATGTACCACATGAACAAAGAGGAGATCACATACAAAGAAGCATATATTGACCAAGGCCACATCCCTCACCATATAGAATAGATTATCCAAGAAAAATTGACACTCAGGAGCACACTAGATACAAGATTTCACATTTGCATTTGATCGCACTCTCTTGGATAACAGTTCCTCAGTCAATTTTCTACCATCATGTTTGCTCGACAAGCTCAAGTTAGATCCTATTTACAAATCCCATGTGATCCTCCAGTTTGCTTATAAATCTGTAAAGAGTCCTAGGGGGATTTTGAAGAACGTTATAGTTATCGTGCATGACCAGCATTTCCCTATGGACTTTACCATCTTGGATATGGATTGCCCTCTAGTCACACATTACCCATATTATTCTTGGGAGGCCCTTCTTGGGAGGCCACAAAGGCTCTCTTTGATTTTTATACAGGGAAGGTAACTTCTAACTCTGAGAGTGAAAAGGTACAATTATAGATAGCGAGAGAACCACATTCTTCCAGTGTTGCATTGTCAACCAATTCGGGCATACAGAGTTCCTTAGCCACTTTTGATTACAAGGATGAGGTTCGTCTTGATGACCATGCGAGGTATCAGGTAAAGACTCATGATATTCTATCAGAGGATTCGTCCAAGGCTATAGTTGACACTTATGTCAATGGTACTCTATATTTTAGCATGGGTGATGAGCTGATGAAGCAGTCAGGTGATGAGCTGATGGAGCAGTCATCTGATGATTTTATTGTAGATACTTCAATTTGGAGAGTTTACATGATTCCTCTGCTTCGGATGATCAAGAAACTGATTTTCATTTAGCTAAGTTATTTTTCTCTAGTTATTATGAGGATGAGCACAATAGAGAGTCGGATGATGTTTTAGACATCTTTTATAGTCCATCTCTAGAGCATATTGAGATTGTGGATTACCATATTGAAGACACATCTACCACCAGCATAGTCTCCAATGCACAGACAAATGAGGATATAATAGAGCCAGATTCCACATTACCATAATTGAAGATCTTACCATAGAACGTGAATTATGCTTTCCTTGTGGGTCCACATCGATAGTTTCAGGTCATTATCAGCTCATCTTTGAACTAAAAGCAAGAATCTCGTCTTATGGAGATTCTTCAAAGAAACTGCAAGGCTATTTGGTGGATTGTATCCAATCTCCACGAGATAAACCATGCTTTGTGCTCTCACCACTTAATCTCGATCAAGACAATAGAGCTGCTAGAGCGTTTCGACATAGGCAGGATCTGATTTTAGGAGATGTTATAAAGAAAGAGATTACGAGATGGTGTGACATAGGGTTTATTTACCCCATCTAAAACTCTTAATGGGTTAGACCATTACATGTTGTGATGAAGAAGTTGGGAATTCAAATGGTCAAGAATAAGAGTGGAGAGGAGATTCTAAATAAAGTAACCATGTCGTGGCAGGTGTGCATTGATTACAGGTAATTGAATGCCGTGACAAAGACAGACCACTGCCCTTTGCCTTTTATAGACCATGTCATAGAGATGTTCGTAGGGAAGGAGTACTTCTATTTCCTTGATGGTTACTCTGGATACAACTAGGTTACTATTGCTCCTAAAGAGCAGGAGAAGACTACCTTTACATGTCCCTTCAGGACATATGCTTTTAGATGCATGCACTTTGGTTTGTGCAATGCCCCTGCTACATTCCAGAGGTACATGCTTTCCATTTTTGGTGACATGGTAGTTGATTTTCTCGAGGTCTTTATGGATGATTTTTCGGTCTATGGTGAGTCCTTTGATGATTGTTTAGCAGAGCTAGACAAGGTTCTTTAGAAATGCTGCGAGGTGAATCTCATTTTGTCGTCAGAAAAAGAGTCATTTTTTTGTTATAAGTTGGATTTTGTCGGGTCATTCCATCTCCAAGCGAGGCTAGAAGGTTGACCCTACCAAGGTAGATGTCATCAAGCCTCTCGAGCCACCAATCAACATCAAGCAGTTACAGTCTTTTTATGGGCACACTGGTTTCTACTGATGGTTCATCATAATTTCTCTAAGATTGCTCGATCGTTAACTGAATCATTAGTAAAAGTCATCGAGTTCTTGGTAGATGAAAAATGTCGTAGTGCTTTCCTCACATAGAAGGAAATGATTATCAGTGCTCGTATTCTATGACCACCTGATTGGTCTCTTCCCTTCGAGATCATGATGGATTCTTCAAACATTGTAGTTGGGGTTGTATTAGGATAGAGGAGAATGGACTTCTAGTTGCCATCCATTATGAAGTCCAAATATTAGATGATGATCAACACAATTATACATTGACATAGAATGAAATGATGGCAATGGTATTTAAATTGGACAAATTCAGATCATATCTTCTTGTTTCGAAAATCATGGTTTGCACAGATCATTCAGCTATAAGATAATCCATATATAAAAAGGATGTTGGATATTAAAGACAAACCTGGAGTAAAGAACGTGGTAGTTGATCACCTCTCCAATTATAGACATAACAACCATCAAATGAGTACACGCCAAAGATTGTATAGAGATTTCCAAATGAGAGTATCTCTACAATTACAGAGCTCTCGTGGTATGTAAACATAGTGAACTTTCTGGTTACACAGAAATGTCCACAAGGTTGGCCGAATGATCTAGTCAACATGCTTATTTCCAAGTTACGATACTACGATTGGGAAGATCCGATTCTCTTTTGTGAGGGAACAGATTATGTTCGTAGCACATGTACTCCTTAAGAGGAATACAATAATGTCCTCACCTTGTGGCATTCCTTAATGACAAAGGGACATCATTCAAGGAATAAGACAACACAGAAGGTACTTCAGAGCAGCTTTTGGTGGCCGACTCTTACTAGAGATGCATGGACATTTGTTAAGAGTTGCCCGGATAGTCATAGAGCAGTAGGGACAATCAGTGCTATAGATGCAATGTCAATGCAACCGATTATCAATTATGGGTTCTTCGACGGATGCGGCATAGATTTTATGGGACTGTTCCTTTCGAGCATTGGCTTTGAGTACATTCATCTCATTGTAGATTATGTTAGTGGATTGGTGGAGGCTATACCTGCATGGACCACTGATAGCAGGACAATGTGAAGGTTCCTGAGGGAACCTATTGTTTCACTGTTCGGTATTTCATGTATTCTTATTTCTGATGTGGGTGGCCACTATATTGATAAGGATGTGAAAAATCTAGTGAAGAGTTATTGCATTAATCATAGAGTAGCTTCTCCTTACAACCCATAGACGAACGACATTGCTGAGTTCTCAAATATGAAGGTGAAAGCATTTCTTCAGAAATTAGTATGATCAGATAGGAGAACTGGTCATAGATTCTAGATCAGGTTCTTTGGGCATATCGTACTGCATAAAAAACTCCGTTACGTACTTCCCCTTTTAGACTGATTTATGGGAAGCCATGCTATTTTTCCATAGAGATCATGCACAAATCTAGATGGGCCATTAGAGAGATATCACTTGTCATGCAGTGAGTAGGAACTAAGAGGAAGATGGATATAAACGAGCTAGTAGAGATTCAGAATCTAGCATACAAGAACACTTGCTATCATGCATTCAACTCTCCAACATAGAGTACATCACCATTAAATTTTTGGAGTACATCACCACTTATATATTCTTCTTAGATCCTAGTCGTCCCCATTTTTTTGCTCGTCTTTTTACTTAGGATACCATATTCTACGTATAGGGCAAACCGGTTGTCGTTGATTTGCATTTTCAAATTTTGTTCTTTTTCCTTTCCTTTTCTTTTCCTTTCTTTTACAACAATCACTGGTCCCTAGTTTTTGGTCACACTCTTTTCTATACTTAGGATGCATGATCCTAAGTTTGGTGGGGGAGCGGGGGACCGAGTGATTTCATTTAATTTCATTCTTCTATTTTATTCGTTCATTCATTTGTATATTCTTTACCGTTTGCCACCTTTTTTTGTCTTCCACTATACCTAGATAACCATATCTTAAGTACAGGGGGCGACTAACTTCTATTGTTTCATTCCTTTTCATCCACTTTTACTTAGCACAAGTTATATACTCTTTTTTTATCTTTTCATGCTATGAGTATGTAGCACAATATAAGTATGGGGGTTGTGTATATACATAGCTCGTATTTTTATGTAATTTCTATATATAAAATCCATAAAAAGTGAAGGATTAATTTAATTTAAAATCTAATTAATTATTATTTATAAAATCCTCGTAAAAAATAAGTCAAATATTTGTAAAATTCTTTTTTTAAATTCTTAATTAAAAAATTTGTATTTAAAGTCGGTGACTAATATGTATAATATGTATTTTTATAATATTATTTATAACAAATATGTGAAAAAAACTTAATATTTAAATGCATTAGTTATTTAATCCAAATAAAATATTCGTTATTTATCTTGTAAACATCTGGTAAATATCCTTTTTATAAAAAAAAATCCATAAAAAATACAAAGTTTTAAAAATAATAAAAATTTCAAATATCATTAAAATCAATAAAAATGAGTAAAATTTAAAATAATGTACTTCACAAAATCTCGGGTGCATTATCATTACTATTTTTATGAATAAAATAAATATCTCGAACTAAAGATTAGAAGTTCAAATGATGGAGCTTGATAATGGTGTTTGACATAAATATTATGGTTTCGGTTAGACCATGTTAGGGAATTCAACTTAAACTTGTCTAAGTAGAACACTTGGGGGCATGCATTTAACTCTCCAACAGAGAAATAATTTTGAAAACATGCACTTTGGACTTAGCTTGACTTGCATGGGGTTGCGAAGGGCATTTCATTTTGTGGAGCATTTTCATCCTTGTTGATGACCGAGATTTTGCAAGGGTCTAGAAATCTCACAGGGCCAGAAATAAAGTCGATGCGGTGATCTCTCATGAAATCCAGATCAACCAGCAATTAACCCACAATATCAATTAATCAAGGAATAGAAAAGTGTTGAGCTAAAATTTATTGTTCTCTATAATAAAAAATGTGTATAGGCGTAAGCGTGTGTGGATGTCAAACTCAAAGAGCAAATGGTAGATCTGGCAATTAAGCTTAAAAATTTGTTCTTATGTCTTGTCTTTTTATTGTTTTTTAGGGGTTTTTCAATTTTTACGTATTTTTTTATTCAAATAATTTTTGGTGTTTTATTTTTTATTTTCTTTTCATTTATTTTTTGATTTTATATTTTCTTTTAATTATATAATATAGATAATATATAAGGATATATTTACAATACAAGATATAATAATTATAAGTACTAATTTTCTCAAAATATAAAATGTAATCAAAACATAGAAAATAAAATGTTTTTTTATTTTATATAATTTTCTCATGTTTTTGTGATTTTTATGTAATTTTTACATGTTATATATATATAATAAAAAATATCCCCAATTACGGCTTAAATAATAAACTGAAATGAATTTAATATTAAAAATAGGAAATATGGTCCAAATTTCTCCAAATCAGTTTTAATAGATGTATATTAATATAAATAAAAATTAGGAAAAAAATAACTATTTTGGGATTTTTGGTGATTTTTCAAATTTTGTGGTTGGATTTTGGAGTTTTTTAATTTTTATGTTTTTTCTTTTTCTTTTTTATTTTTAGGGATTTTTGTACTGGAGATAAAATATCTAAAATAGACCACACATATCTTCTTTGGAATTTTTCAAACTTTTTTTCTATTTTTTTGGAAATTTTAAGGTATATAGGGAATGTGCTCATTTGATTTTAAATATATAGCTAAAAAGCCTAAAATTCTAAAATAAAAATAGAGCACAAAAATACATGTTATCAGGCATCTAATCCAATTTTTGCATAATTTTTAGTGCACAGGTGGTATTTTTAAAGAATGAAATTCAAGCAATAAAATTACATGAAATGAGAGGGGCATTTTATAAATAAAATAGAAGTTCGAGGCTCGTGTGCAATTTTCCCAAAAGTATACAACATAGACTAAATTGTATTAGACTAAATATAAATACAAAACCCCTTAAGGGTATACAAGCAATTTTGCCACCTCGCGCACAGAGGCGACGTGTACTGGACCCATTTGCAATTTACAACAAGTTAAGTGGTTTATCTACAAAATTTACAATATATTTACACTACATTTTTTATTTACAATATTAATAAATAAGTGCAAAAATTGAGGGGTGAGATATTCAATTTACCCTAACGCATGTAGAGATGGACGGTGGGTGAACTTAACTTTTACACGTGTCATTATCTCCACGTCTAATACCTCTTTGCATCTGAGGTCTGAGATTTGATCTCAGGAAGAGATTCAACGGTTTGAGCTCTGATAGTCAAACATCATTTGTAGGATCTGGAACTGGGAAGAAGATTAAACGATACTAAGGTTCCCTGAAAGAACATGGAAGAACAAATTGTCGGAGCTTGCTCGATTGGCCTTGACATCCATCTCCAGCCACCAATCACACCGTTGAAGCACTCGAGATCAAGCCACGAAAGATCTGCGTCGATTGGTTGCCTCAGAAATAACCAGGGCTCGCTGAGAGAGCACTAGAATTCAGGTGTACCTGGAGAGGCTTTCGAGTCTCAAAACCACCTTAGATGGGGTCCTTCTGGTGAGGTTCCTGCACTAACAAACTCACGGGACGAGGGCAATGTGCCCCGACCTGATTAGGTGTGGAATAAGTGGGAAATGGAGTGAATGGGGGTGCTTCAATGAGGTGGCAGAGGAGAGAGCACAGATGTATAGATCAGGATATGATCTGGGTTGATGAAGCATGGAGAATGGCAAAGAGGAGGTAGGGGAAGATGGTGAGGTGGAAAGGACGGTCGGAACATGTGTAGGTTACGGTGAAAACATGGCAGGAGCTCTAAAGATCCAGTGATGACATTATACAAATTTATGCTAATTCTTTATTTAAAATACAAAATTAAATGCAGAAAAAAAATGTGGGAACAAAATATACCAAGAATCGTAAAGGGAGTAGCTCTTATACCTAGCTGGACGACCAGGCAGTAGGGCGGTTAGAGCTCGTCTTGGGAGCACCTCCCTCCTCCACAAGTTGCTCCAAACCTCAGGGGATCTTCCCCTGTCACTATTAAACTCTCTAGGATGATGTTTAGAGGCTTTAGGATTCAGAAAATGACCGAAATTGTGATGAGGAAGAAGGTTCTTATTTATGCACATGTACGAGTACCCTTATCCACCTAGGGCTAGCTAATAATCGTGGCTGAGTACATATGATCTAAAGGGTCAGCGAGAATCATGGAAGATTAGAGATTAGATCTTGTGAAGGGCTCGAGGACGAAGGATCGATGTATCGAGAGGGAAATATGGAGGAAAAGCGAGGAAACGACGTCCCTGACCAAGTAGAGGAGAAGACGGGGAGTTGACTTTGGTCAACATTCCCTGGGCAATGATTGGTCCATGTAGGACACTACATGATAAAATAGTCTGATTTATTCAATATTTATTAATTAAAAATATTAAATTATTTTTTAATTTTTTGGGTATAAAATAAAAAAATCTTTATTCTTTTATGTAGTATTTTAATATTTATTTATTTATTTTTTTGGGTTTATTTATTGCAAGCATTTTAAGGGTATATTTATAGGTATATTCATCTATGTTTGCATCTTTTATTTTTACTTTGTATTTTTGTTTTTATTACGTTATTCTCTTGTTTTATATATTTGTAACTTATTTTTATGTACATAAATATATTTTTATTGTATTTTTATGATGTTATTTGTATACTTAAATAAATATAGGTATATGTAATATATGTATAAGTATATCTATATATTTATCCATGTATTTAGCTTTATTATTTTTTTAGCATATTTTATTTGTTTTTATTTTATTTCTGTATTTTTTAAAAAAATTAAAATATATTTATAAGAAAAAAGAATAATATTTATTAAAATTATCTTACTTCCTTTTTGATGTTTTCTTCTATTTTATCTATGCACGAGTGTTATGAATAATATTTATAAAAATAAAAAAATATAAAATTTTTAAAATAATAAGGAATAAATAAATTGAATATTTTATTCAGGCATACTATACAATAAGGGTCCAAAACCTATCTTTCACATCATAGATCCAAATATTATAAAACCACATTCATTAAATATCTTATAAAAAGTTATATACAATTAAAGATGATTTTGATACATTTATAGTTTTTATTTGGGAGATATGGGTATGTGTTGTTGTGATTTTTTATTCTCATTCTGAGTATAATTTGTACACTGTATATTATTTTTGTGTAAACTCAATTTTGTATTTTTCTCTGTATTATTGTCTACCACTTTCATGTACAAATTTATTGATTTGCTAGATAATCAATAAAGAGAAAAATAGGTCCCAAAAATACTTCGTTGATGAATAAAAGAATATGGTTTTTATTTTGTATTAGGCCCTTATCTCTTCCTACTTTGTAACATGTCGACCAAATCAATTCTTGACTTAGTCTCAGGGTTTAGGGTGATAAAATGACATTAGTATTTTATTCTTTTTTTTCTTTTCTTTATTCTATAATTTTTGCATTGAAAACATTGTTTTATATACAATAAATGGAATAAATAATGAATGTTAATATGTGCAAATAATGCTATTTACATGCATTAGCTAGGATTTTTAAGGCCAAAAAGATAGAATGGTGGTGATGAAATGGAGATTCATCACCTCCTATACTTGTCCTTGCTAGTCTTTAGCAAACACTTATGTAACGAGTATGGAAAAGATCAAAATAAAGAAAATAAAAAGAAAGAAACTGTATTGATTTTAATTCTAAAAATTATCTTCACAAAATCAATGTTTGGAGCTCAAGTCATACCTTAGAATGAGAATGCGTGGAACCTGGTTGGGAACCTGATTTAAGACACAATAGCATTTGAGAGTCACAGAACTCGATTCAAACCACTTCAATGTCCATGTCAAAACTAGTCTACATCTTACGCAAACCCTTATGACTATGAAGATTACTTGTATAGTGTAAGTGATAGTGTCCCTCCCCAACTGAAATGACAATAGATTTGACTTCTCCATCATGGCAACCCAATGATTCCCCAATCCAGAAATTCTTTCCTCTAGGATTAGGGTATTCTCTTATAAGTTCAAGTGCATCTGACTCAAGGGGAGGGGGTGAAGAAAAGAATGGATGGTAGCCAATGTAGATACCTATCCGGGGATGCATGACCATTGTAGCCAAGTCATCCAGCTACAAGCTCACATGGTATGACTTTGAAGCTCAAGCTTGGTTATTGGCTATACAAATATAATAACCAAGCTTTGAAACTCCAATTCCTATTATGTTCCAGTGAAGTTAGGTGCATTAAGGTCCAACCCAGCTCAAATCTTCGATTTCACTCAGACTAGTTTATTTTTCAACCTCAGACCGAAACAACGAATGCTATGCAATTGCTATGTACAATGCAGAAAAAGTTTTTGTAATACAATTTTTCAAAAGATTTTGCAAATATTTTTGGAATTTCAATAAAAAAGACTTTTGGCACTAATAGGAAATATGCACAGATATTTACATGGGCGTGCCTCTTTTTATTTACAAAAACTGGATTGAGGATTTATAGATTGAATGTTAGTTATTGTTGTTGGTACGTATATACACTTTGTAAAGAATTTATTTCAAAGATGCATATATTACTCAAGCTTTTTTTAAAAAAAAATTAAAACTAATATTGAAAACTACAGTAAAAATGATTTTTAAAATATTTACAAACATTTGGAAAGCATTTTTGCAAATATTTTTCATATAACATCTATAGATTTTTCAAAATATTTTTTGCAACCATTTTCAAAACCATTTATAAATAGGTTTTCAAAATATTTAATTTCACAAATGAAAAGGAATTTTAATAAGCTAAACCTTTTTAAAAAGATTGAAAAAAATTTATAAGAAGTTTTCCAAATGGTTCAAACCATTTTTCAAATCATTTTACAGAAATATCTTTAAGCCTTCTTATTAATCAGTATATACAAAAAGAATTTGAGGAATATTATGCATATTTTGATTAATAGATATAATTAATTGTATATGTATTTGTATATAAAGTTTTTACCTATATTCATTTTAAAATAATACAAAAGTATGAGTTATGGTTAAAGTATATACAGAGTATATACGACCCCCCATACTTATCTTGAGCTATGTCCTGATACATCAGAGAGAAAAAGAGAAGACATACCTCGTACAGAGTATAGAGAAGCATATACTGGAACGACTAATGAATAATGAACAAATCACAACTCGATCTGTCTCCCCTATACATAGGATAATATTCCTAAGTGTAGCAGAAAAAATCATTAAAAGACGAGACAGTGGAGGGGATAAATAAAAAAGAAAGATACGAGTAACGAATGTACACATCTCTCCCCTTATACTTAGGATAGAAGATCCCTAGGTATAGGAACCGACCGGAGTGATGAAACATAACGAAGAAAGAACATCATATTAGGTGTACCCCCCCTATACTTAGGACAAAGTACTTCCTAAGTATAAACACACATATATGGTGAACGATATGGGGTGTGCCTAACATAAAGGAGAAAGAAGGGATGGAAAGACAAAACACATATACAATAAGTATAGAGTTGTGAAGTAGAGGACAGTATATGACATTTAAATATCGTACTCTCATTACCTCCCTGTGAGAATGGTGATGTAGTCAGAAAGATAAAGACACCCTAATATGCAATCAAGTGGGTGTCAACTACCGAGGAAAACATGTCCAAAACTAAGACAGGATCCGGTAGCGAAAAGTAGAACATCAACTCATAAGAAAAGCATGAAGGAGCAAAGTTGATACAGTCAGACATGGAGAAAGAAGGGTAAGTATAGAATCCTCTAAGTCAATCATAGTATCAGAAAGATATGAGAAGTGAAGGATAGGAGACTCTCTACACAACTCAAAATTCGGTGGAAGTAAGGTCGAAAGATCAAGAATGCACCGAATATTACCAGATAAAGCTCAACCATGTGAGGGCCGTCAAGGTGAGCAGACTAATAAGGATTGGGGATCTCAGAATAACCAAAATACTCGGTCTCGTGATCCACTAGAGAGGATACACAACCAGAAATGAGACCAAGTACACTAATCAGAAGACTCAGCTTCATTCTCTAACAAGATCAGAGACACCAGAAAGAAAGCTGAGTACCCACAAAATGATATATCCCCTCGTTAAATAACCCTCAGGGAGAAATCACATACTATGCAATGAATAATCAGAACATGAATCATCCTTGCAAGGGTCGTCAAGGATAGAAGACTCAAAGGAGTCAGATCCATCAGAAGGATCATCAGAAGCGGTCTTGATAGATGACAGATTGGCTACACAACAACAAAGACTGAAAGAGCAAGAAAATGTCACAGGCTCTCGCAGATAACCCTCGAAAAGTACTGTGAACTAAGGGAGGAGTAATCATCATAATGTGACTCATCCTTGCGAGGACCGTTAAGGAGAGAAGACTCAAAGGAGTCTAGATAACTAAGATAACTAGTCTCGTGGTCCAATAGATCGGATACACAATCAAATAGTGATATAGCAAGCTCACATCAGATGACTCAGTTTTGTGCTCCATCAAGAAGGAAGCACAAGAAGTGGGTGAAACCGATCGTAAAGATAATGTTGCATTCTCTCGCAGATAGTCCTTAGGGAGTGATGCAAACTAAATCAATAAGATCGTGGGAATGTTGTCATCAAGTCTCAGGTCCTCAAAATAGTCGATCAATCATCAGTAGGAGGGCATAAGGCAATCAACTAAGATGGATCAAGATATTAGAAGGATATCTTCTTGGTGTTGGATGAGGATAATAGAGTCAGGATATAGAGGATGGATCAATCAAGAAGATGAGTGAAATCATGAGAGTCCCGGGCACCATCAATTTGAAGAACACATAGAGATAGTACATCAACTTCTGAATCAAGATGAGCTGAACCATATAAGAGATCGTATAGTCATGGCTCAAGAAATCATCATCATCACACTATCTTGAATTAATCACATCCTCAATCTGGTATGCGTGATAAAAAATCCTCAATAAAGTTTAACACTTTTTATCGTACCGGAATAAAAATCCATAAAAATATCTATCCACATATCAAAGTCAGATACACCAAAACCAATCTCAACATCCTCAAATCTGCCTGTCTTACTCAAATAACTCATGCAATCACAACCTCGTTGCAGGCATCATCTAGTAGCACAATAATCCCAGGTGAAAGAAGAGATGCTACAACGGGGAACAAGGAGGGTGGGAGAGAATGGTGAAACGAAGACAAAATTGTGGTCGAAGAAGAGAGACTTCTTGAGCCATACCAAAGATAGTGTGATATGGGTGAGAAGAAAGTTGTAAAAATCCGGCTAAGAAGGTGAAGATCAAGACCCAATATCATGAGTCAATAAAGAAGAAGATAATATGGACAAAGGGAGAGAGAGAAGGACTCAAAATCTGAAGAACTTAAACACTCGTTGATCTACTAACTCAAAGAATGAAGAACACTAATGGAAAAAAAATCGCAATCATTGTGCAAAGCGTGCCCCATGTTCACCTACTCGACATAGTGAAGACCAGGATGGTGGTCATTTATCTTTGTTATTTTAGAGTTAGGTGAGTCTCAAAAAGTTGTACAAATACATTGGCAAGCCTGGGATTGGGAAAGTAATCTTTAGTATGTATGTAGGAATAAAAACAACATACAATGAGGGGGTTGCTCCCCCAAAGCAAGGAATCCATTACGTTTATTTTTATAAGTCCAATAGAGTTTGTAGTCTCGCTTATATTCAGGTTATTACTTTTTTGTTGTTTTTTCAATGCAATCACCTACTAGTTTCCAATTCCATTTAGCATCCTAAGTGATCAAAATTAGAGGGAGAAGGTCGAAAAAGCCATGCAAGTCGGAAATCGATGATGCATACATAGTCAGAAGACTTAAAGTACTTCCCAGCTCTCTCCATTCAGGATACATAACATAATTGAAAATCTATGCTACAAGAAATGCAAGCTGATGAAATCGCCCTAGATCAGAATGTACTATTAGCGTAAAGCACCAGATGCTAACTATTTAGAAAAGAGAACAAGGTCCGGTCTTCGATGCCACTCGGTTCCCGCCACAACGAAGTGTTCTATGCGTCCTCTCTCGGCACACGGTCTTAAGTCCAAATAATTAACATTTATGATTTGACTAAGTCTAGAAGTGAATATGAAGGCACAATCAATTATATTAGTGCTTTGGACCTTAATCTACCAAGCAAGCAAATCCTAAGCTAAGTTTCATTCACACAAAACAAATAAAAATAAAATTGAAAAACAAATAAAAAGAAAGCGATGAAAAAGTGAAAAACACGATGAGGCCCCCAAGCAAACAATCGCTCAAATAATGGACCTTGTTAAGTAGCCATGTCTATGAGAGTCCAAATTATTACAAATTAAGTGTCACTCTCTCGCTTTAATTACAAAATAAAATAAAAATGAAAATGTTAGAAAATTGTCGTAAAAAAATCCATCATGTCCTCCTTTGTTGCTCTCTCTTGCCAACTAAGTAGGAAAGCGAGCTTTGCCTTGATTGGGTGTATAGGTCCCCCTAAGAAGTCCTCCCTCGTGTAGCGGTCACTCGCAACAAAGATCAAACAAGGAGTGTTAGATAGCTCAAAATTAATATCAAATAGTAATGAAAATAAATCAACAAAGAAGCATGTATAGAAAAAAGTATAGAAACAGATAAATAAACAAATGTATGAAGCATTGCTCCCTAGAAACGATGCAGATTGATGACCGAGATTTTGCGACGGTCTAGAAATCTCACAAGGTGAGAAATCAAGATGATGCAGTGACCGCTCACGAAATACCGATCAATCAACAACTAACCCACAATATTAATTAATCAAGGAATAACAAATGTGTGGAGTTAAAATTTGTTTCTCTCTACAATACAAAATGTGTATAGCCGTAAGCATGTGTAGAGATCAAACTTAGGGAGCAAACGGTAGATCGAGCAATTAATCTCAAAATGTTGTTCTCTTCTCTTATCCATTTTTATTGTTTTTAGGGGGTTTTATTTTTTTATGTATATTTTTTATTTTTGTTGTCATATGTTTTTTTTAATTTTAAAATGTTTTATTTCCTTTTATATATTTTCTGATTTTGTATTTTATTTTTTTTTAATTATATAATATAGATAATATATAAGATATATGTATAATACAAGATATAACAATGATAAATACTAATAAATATAATCAAAACATTGAAAATAAATTTTCTTGGAATTAATATAATTTTCTCATATTTTTTCTGAAATTTTGCATACTTTTTATATATATTTAAAGTAAAAAATATCCCCAATAAGGGATTAAATAAATAGATAGAATTGAATTGAAGATTAAAAATAGAAAATAAGGCCCAAATTTCTCTAAAATCAATTTTAATAGTTAGAAATTAATATAAAGAAAATTCAGAAACAAAAAAAACTATTTTTGTGTTTTTTGTTGATTTTTCACCCATTTTTGTTGGATTTTGGATCTTTTTAATTTTTAACTTCTTTTCCTTTTCTTTTTTAGGGATTTTTGCTATGGATATAAAATATGCTAAAGTAAGCCACATATTTTTTTTAGAATTTCTCAAGAACATTTTCTATTTTTTTGGAAGATTTAAGATAGACGAGGATAAAAATGTGCTCATTTGATTTTTAATAAATAGCTAAAATTCTTATAATACTAAAATAAAAATAGAACGTGAAAGTACATGTTAGCAGGCATCTAATCCTTTATTTACATAATTTTTAAAGAAATGGTGCTATTTTTTATGAATGAATTCAAGAACCAAATTTTTATCAACTTGGAAGGGCATTTTTGCAAACAAAATAAATTTCAGCGGCTCATATGCAATTTTCCCATAAATATACATTGTATTTTAAAATTTATTGGACTAAATATGAAAACAAAACCCTGCAAGGGTATACATGTAATTTCACCACCTCACAGCACATGAGGTAATGTGGGCTGGACCAATTTGCAATTTACAATAAATTCAGGGGTTCATCTGCAATACACCACATATTTTTATTACATGATTAATAAATAAATGCAAAAAAATGGGGCGAGGTATGCAATTTACCCTAACACGTGCGTAGTTTCATGGTAGGATGAACTTTACTTATATATGTATCACTATCTGAACGGTTGATACCTCTTCGCATCTAACGTATGAGATTAGATCTCAGGAGGTGATCCAACAGCTATGGGCTCTGATGATTGGATGTTATCTGTAGGATTTGGAACAAGGAAGAAGATCGAATGGCTCAAAGGTTCCCTGGAAGAACAAGGAAGAACATATCACCGGAGCTCACTCTATTGGCCCTGATAGCCACCTCTGGCCACCAATCACACAGTCAACGTACTCGAGAGCAAGACAGGAAGGATCCAGGTTGATTGATGTCCTCATAAATGGTTGGGGCTCGCTGATCGAGCCCTGTAGTTCACATGTACATGGAGAGGCTTTCGAGTCTCAAAACCACCATAGATGGGGTCCTTCTGGAGTGATTCCTGCACTAACAAACTCAAAGGTCGAGGGCAAATCTCAGGGGATCTCTACATGTCACTTGGATACACGCTTGGTTGAGGTTTAGGGGCTTTAGGTTTCAGAAAAAGACCAAAATTGCAATGAGGAAGAAGGTTCATATTTATACACATGTATGAGCATCCTTATTCATCTAGGGCTAGCTAATAATCATGGCTATGTATAGATGATCTATTGGGTCAGCGAGAATCGTGGAAGATCAGGGAGTAGACCTTGTGAAGGGCTCGAGGATGAGGGATCGATGGATCGAGCGGGAAATATGGAGGAAGAGCGAGGAAATGATGCTCTCGATAAAGCAGAAGAGAAGACGGGGAGTTGACTTGGGTTAACATTTCCCGGGTTGAGATTTGTCCATGTAGGACACCACAAGATAAAAGAGCCAAATTGTTTGAAATAAATTAATTAAAAATATTAAATTATTTTATTAATTTTGAATATAAAATAAACGATGTTTATTATTTTATGTAGTATATAAATATGATTTTTATCCATTTTTTGGGTTTATTTATTACAAGTTAATTTATAAGGGTATGTTTATAGGTATATTCATCTTTATTTTGCATATTTTATTTTTATTTTGTATATTTGTTTTTATTATGTTATCTTATTATTTTATATATTTACAAGTTATTTTTATGTACATATATATATTTTTATTGTATTTTTTTGATGTTATTTTTATACTTAATGAACATAGGTATATGTTATATATGTATAAGTATAGGTATATGTATCTATGTATTTAGATATATTATTTATTTAGAGTTTTTTTTGTTTTATTTTATAGCTACATTTTTCTAAATAAAATGTAAATAATATTTACTGAAAAAATCATAAAAGAATAAAGAATAAAAGAATTATTTTCACTTTTATTAATATACATGTATAAGTATATGAATTTTACATAAACATTTTTATTCACGTAATTATTTCATTTTATTTTTTTTTCTTTTCTAATTTTAATAATGCACAAGTGTTATGAATAATATTTATAAAATTATAAATAATATAAAATTTTAAAAATAATGAGGAATAAATAAAATGTATATTTTATTCGGGTATACTATACAATAGGGGTCCCAAACCAAACTTTCATACCTTAGATCCAAACAAATATGAAACTACCTTCACTAAATAGCTTATTAATAGTAATATACAATTAAAGGTTATTTTAATACATTTTGAGTTTTTATTTGGGAGATATGAGAATGTGAAGGCGAGATTTTTTATTCTTATTTTTAGTATAATTTTTACATTGTATATTATTTTTTGGTATTTTTCTATGTATTAATATCTACCACTTTCATGTACAATGTTTTTTATTTTATAAACAAATAATAAACAATAAAATAGGTCCCAAAAATGCTTTATTAATGAATAAAAAATATGGTTTTTATTGTTTATTTGGCCCTTATCTCCCCCTCCTTTATTCCTTGTCGACCAAATCAATTCTTGACTAGGTCTCGAAGTTTAGGGTCATAAAATACCTTTGGTATTTTATTCTTTTTCTTTTCTTTTCTTGATTATATAATTTTGACATTAAAATTAATTTTTTATATACAATAAATGGAATAAATAATGAATATTAGTATGTACAAATAATGTTATTTACATGCATTGGGCTTGGGTTTTATAGCCAAAAAAATTTAATAAATGTGATGAAATGGAGATTCATCACATGTCTAGTGGGGCGGACGTCTAATGATGAAAGTTGTGGGTTTGAAATTAACCTTCAGATGAGGGAAGGATCCGCTGGCACAATTTTTCCAAGACCCCAAAAAATGGACGAAGTGAAAAGATGTTATATCAATAGGGGACGAAAGATTGATGTAGTGCAAGCAAAATTAAAATTCTACCAAAAATGATACAACCACCAAATACAAATATGACCATAAGGCTCCAAGCTTCCAAAAGCTTGCACATGTTAGTGTAGACTTAGCTACATTGGCTGGGCTTCACAAGGAGATGTGACTACATTGGCCACACTCCAGTTATTTTCTCATTCTTCTACATTTCCTCTCTGTTCAATTGTGGACACAAGACAACCTAATAATAGATGAAAATACCCCCCTCCTCGAGGAATGAGTAGCTTAATGAGGAACCAACGGTAGTGTATTATTGGGATGGGCGTTTTCATCACTTCTTTAAGTAAGAAGAGCTAACACAAATTACATAGAACAAATTGAATTCAAGGTTGATAGAGTTAGCGATATCGATAAGTTGATCTTGGTTCGTTGTTGAGGTGAACCTTAATAAGGATTTGTGGAACTTGAGGACTATTGAGATTGAAATCCTAATCCTAGTTAAGGCTCCGACAAAAAAGCTTGTTTTAGGCTCGACCAAGCTTTGTCATTTATCTGTTCTCATGACCTGGTTTAGGCAAACAAATTCATTCTACCTTTATTTCATTTTCCCTTATTTTTCAAATAAGTGTTTGCTAAGGGACTAGCAAAGTTCAAGTATAGGGGGTCGATGATCCATGATTCATTAACTTTTCTTGTGCAGTTTGTCTTAAAATCCTAAACCAGTGCATGTAAATACCCAATAAGTCTCATTTCTTTAAAAAAAACATCATTCATGAAAAAAATCAATTTTAGGAATAAAAAACAGGTAAAGAAATAAAAGAACAAAAGAAAGAAAATAAAAGAGGTATATTGTAAATATGTATATATGTATGGCATGACTAAATTAAATATAAACATAGCTAAAGCATATATTTATATAACGTAAATCCTGAGACCAAGTCTGCATGGATTGGTCGACAAACAAATAAGTAGGAGGAGATAAGGAAGAAAACAACAAAAATAACAAACATTGTACATAAAAAATTAATACTTATCTAACCATTATTTATTAAACCTTCATCTATTTTTCATTAAATCATTTATACATATTTTAACCAAGCTCTTATCCTATTTATTCTTAAAAACGTATATAAAAATGCAAAAATCCTAAAATATCTCAACTTGTTTATATGCAAAGAAATCCAGCTCTTAACTTATCAATTTCTAAACTTCTGATCCTCATATCTTCTTCACATAAACTCCAATTTCATTCTACAGACCTTTAAAGACCATAAAATAATATTCTCTAATTAATTAAGACTTCATTAAAATCAGTGTAGAAAAAAAATCGTTTGTAAAAAGTCAGTTTTGGGACTTAATAAAAACTGGGTTTATGGCTATTTATTTTATTCTGAACATACTGTTTATAATATCATTGATTTTATAAATTTTACTTATTTTCTTGATCTTGTATTTTTTCATAAATTATTTCAGATTTTTTGAACATATAAATAAATGAAAACTCTAATTTATAGATGAATTTTAACAATATAATATATATTTGTTTTTATTTATATACCCAAATTAATTTATAAAAATCCAGAAAAATTCATACATCTCTTATTTATTATTTTTAATTAATAAAATAGAAAAATTAGATGTTATTTATTAAATTATTGAATTAAAAGTTAAAATTCTGTTTATTAATTATATTATATACTTATTTAATAAAATTATATTTATAATTTATAAAATATATATTATTTGTAAAAACAATTATTCCATAATTTAGATAAATTAATTGTCAATATATTTTTTATTTTTATTATTATTTAAAACACCATCATTTATTAACTATTTAATACTCTAATTACTCATTGTCGCTACTATGGTGCTGACATGTATTAGCACCACATCCCTCTTCCTTAAGAAGAGGTTGGTTGGAAGTTAGTTGCAACTGGCTTTCTTCACCTATTTTTCTTGTGTCCACCTTACATCAAAAACTTGATCCCCATCCTCCATTTTCTCATCCTAACAACCCATATACACGTACACCATTGGATCTAATCGAACTAAAGTCCTATCGATCTATATAATCACCAAAACTTTATTCATTTAAAGACAACTCCTCTTACTCCAGAATAACCTGGCTGACTAATTAACTTCCTCGCACTGCTCCAACCGTCCAAGATGGTGGCAGCTCCTGGTTGGGCCTCCATGTGGAAGGTAGCAGATAGGGGAAGATGTTCCAAGGCGTTGTTTGCCTTGAATCACCGTTATGCATGGTGTACAGTCCTGCATAGCCACCTCGTTGAGCCATCACCATGGAGTGTTGTACTCTGCAACCCCAGGAACATCCTTCATCCCATCATTTGATTTTCTCGATCATTGTGCACTAAGTTGTTTCTTAATTAAATCCTTAGCACGTTAATTATCCTACATTGATCATAATTCAAAATCTCGACCTAATTTGATTCAAATCTCGTCCGAATTTTGTTATGTTACATCGCTTCTCAGAAATGATATTTGATTTGTAAGTTATCACGTTCTTGGTCGATTCATCATGAATCGAGCAACGGAATCTTCATTTGTAAATCCGCATGAGCATATGGAGTGACACCTTCAATAATCATCCGTTTGGAGTTCATCAAATCTACATCGTTTGAATCGAAGAGGATGAGTCCTCGTTCATGGGTTTCAAAACCCTAGCTTTCATATGTCGTTGTATCAACCTTCCTCAACCTCTACAATCATAGGTGAGCTCGGATGGGATAGGCGATCCTTTCCAAGCCAAGCTGGAGGAGCTACAGCCACCGCACTTTTGCAGATCAACGTAGAGCAATGAAATACACTACTGTTGTACCTGAATTTGAGGAAGATCTAACAAGAATGCTTGTTATACAATCTTGTGCCATGTGGCGAGCATGAACTATCCGGATCACGTGAGGCCTCTATCCTGACTGTGGGTATCAAAACGATGGAAAATTTACATAAGACACCGTAATGCATTCTAGAAATTAAATGCGCCTCTAGAAAGTATACTATTTACATTTAGGACCTCGCCCAGGGACCAAAGTGTAAGAGTTTCAAAAACTTTTTTTACAATTTGGTCCCTGACAGAGGACCTAAAAGAAAGAATTTCCTCTCCATTTAATTGTAATTTATTCTACATATTTTTAAATAGATTTTGGACTCCGTGGACATATCTAGACATTATTCTAGCGTCGTAGTTTTTTTCTTTTTATTTGCATCGAAGTTTGAAGATTTTCATCTCATTTTGTTTTGATTTTGGTCTTTGATTTTCGATCTGTCTTGATCACTTATCGAGCCCACTGCTCGAGCGATTCATCAACTATATAGCATCAATGATATCCTATACTATTTTACATACTATATTTTAGATAAATTATTTGAAAAATATTTTCTTGTATAAAAAAAATTAAAAAATATAAAAATTATAAAAATTATAAATAATCAAAAAGTTTTCTCGTAGAAGAAGTGAATAAAAGATATACAAAATCACAAAAATAATTTTCCCAGTCAAAAAATCCTAGCATGATTTTCTGCCTCCTTGTGTTCAACCTAGGGAAAACTTTCCTGTATAAATAATGATAGTGAGAACATTAAAATATAGGAGATAAGCTGAATTGACTCATTTTCTCTCTCTTCTTTTCTCCCTCCTATATTTTACTATTCCTTTGTTTGGCTAATGGGACTTTTCTCGAGCGATTTTCTACAACCTACACTTTTTTTACCTCTTGCAAAGCTCGGTTATCATTGGTCTATAGTGATTGGTAGTCGATGTTTACAAGGAGAGACCCAAAGATTCCTCACTTGAGAAATCATTGAATCAATCCTCCTATATAATTTTCTACACAAAATCACTGTCTAACCTGATGATGATTTCTTATAATACAAGAACCGTCACTTTCCAGAATCAAGTGTGCAAGAGATGATGGCCAGAGGGGGCATGATCACTAGCAAGATAGCTTTAGTAATAATTCAGAAAACCTAAAAACATTTGCGGGGAATTCCTACTCTATGCTAGTGTCGATAGGCAACTCTCTGATCCACAACCTCAAGTAAGGTTTCTTATAGCATGATATTCCAAGCTAACACTTAGGGATTTGGGCTCTAAACCTTATGTGTAGCATGCCTTGCTAAGTCTAGAGGGTACCTGTGTCCAATGATGTGTATCGCTCTCCCAAAACAAGGGTTTATTTTATTCTGTATAATTTAATCAACCTTGTATGTAGTCCCAATTTTAATTTATGTTATCATTGAAGGTCATAGTGAGCAAAAAAAATCGTCTACCGATCAATCTCAATTCCTTTTTAACTTAAGTGAAAAACCGAGATATGACCCAAGAAAAACAAATGCACTATGAATATAATGATGTATGATCAATTAGAGGACATACAGTGCTTTCCCACACTCATTATGTGGGATGCAATTAAATGCAACTGATGAAAATGCTCCTATAAAAATAGTTCTATTAGTAGTGAAGAATTTATTTAAAATTTGGCTATGTTGAACAACCTACAATGCATATAATTTATATGATTTTTGTCCAAAAGATAGATAAGAGCACTAGAAAATAAATAATATTCTACTATGAGTGCAGATCGTAGATCTACTTAACAACACACTTGGGTCCCTAACCACACTGCATGGGTCAAAACAGACCCAAGAGTTCCCAAAGTTCAACCTAGCTTAGTTGCAAATTTGAGGATTCAAAGAAACCCCAAAATAATATAGAAAATAAACCTATTCTAACTCTCTCTCTCTCTCTAACACATAAAAAAAACTGATAACCTTCATCGCAGGTCCTTGATTTTTGTCTAAAATTTTCCTCCGAGTTATATGTGTTGAGAGAAAATATAGATAATACCTAGAGTGAGAGAAAATTGCAAATAAAATGAAAGACACTATTCCAAAGATCAAAGTCAAGATAATTAATTAAAAAGTAATCTTAAACCCTAAAAATCCATCGCTCTGTATCAACGTCGTCATTTGATGAACACAAAATCCACCACCTTAATAGTCGATAATTGTAGTATAGGGGGCGGAAAATGATTCGTCAAAAATCACAAATTTTGAATATTGTGGAGAATTTTTACTTGGTAAGTATACTGAGCTCAAACATGGGAAACAATGATTTTTAGTTGCACGGTTCTAAATTAATTTGAATAATTAATTAATCGCTATGTTAAACTCTTTGTTAGAAAATAAAGTGAAAATAAATGAAGTGGTAAAAATGTAAAAAGGTGATCAATTAATGGAGCATGGGATATGTGATTATGATCTTTAATCGATCAAAAAGATGATCAATTAATCCTTAATATGAAATCACAGATAAAAAATGAATACATTCAAGAAATATTTATCAAATCAATAGAAAGCACAATGTATCAAAGATTAATCCTGCAAAAATATACTCAACATACGCTGTCCCCTGATTTTTTTCTTGTAATTTATTCCATGGAGAATGATCATGGAAATAAATATAATAATCTATCCTTGAATGAGCCACTATAATAAATCAAATTCCACAAAAAAATACTCAACAATAATCACAAGAAGACTAAACAAATTAAATCTCCTCAAATAAGATGAATTTTAATCTCAAAAAGTTTTAAGGAAATAAATTACTTCCTCATCGATTATGCCCGTGCAAAGGTTAATTTCTCAAAGATCATGAATAAATATTAGAAGAGAATTAATCAAATTTAAATCCTTACGAATGAATCTCTACATATTAAATAAATCTTTCTCAAGATAAATATAGCACAAATTCATCAAAACTTAAGCTAGCACATATCAAATTACACGTTACATAATATTCAATATAATTCAAAGATTTATCTCTTCACAAATCATGTAATCATAGAGCATGGAATATGCTTTAATATGGCATATGCATACAAAAATTAGAGTTTAGATGAGAAAGATGGGATGAAATGAAGTTATGGGGACTAGAATAAAAATAAATAGTTTTCCTCTCAAAAATGTCCCTATAGGACTTATTTGTAAATATGAAATGACGTTTGGGCCTTTATGCAATTTCCATAGATGGGCTTGTGATCCTCACGTGCATTTGGATGGTGAGGACCCACACGCTATTTCTAGAGACATTGAGGGGTCCAGTGCAATTTACTCTCGAACGCATGTGCCCCCTACGTGATATACTAGCTTGATGGTGATGGCGCAGACTCAGGTGGAGCCTCATGTCTGGAACTAAGGTGGGGACGCTGGAGGCACCACATGTTGTAGGAGGATAGCTTTGGCTGACCTGAGCCTTTTGGTATGGGCCGAGGCTCAGGGCGTCGATGTGGTGGTGGGAGAGCCATCAGATCAAGGGCTATTACTTGATCCAATGGATGGTGCAGGTGCGGAGGAATCGATGATAGATGGAGTTATCAGGCGGAATGGGCCAAGGCATGGGGGCGACGATGGGGAAGAAGTCGACGGAGGGTCGTGGTGGAGCTGCTATGGTAAAGAGGAAGCGATTGGTGTGCGACAAAGAAGTATGACGATGTGGAGGTTGAGTGCTCAGCTATGTATCATGTCAGTAATTGTTGCTTGTTGAAAAGGTGGTGCGACCGAGGCTCATTCCCTAAGGTGGAGTAGCAAGGAGGTGAAGGTTAGCAGATGTGCAGCTGGTATTGGTTATAGTGATGTTGTGTAGTGGTGGAAGATGTACAATTGTGTGAGCAAGAGGGGGAGGTTAGCCGCTCTTGTGCTAGCAAGTTGACGTGATTAAGGAGAGGAAGAAAGAAGAGGAAGAAGGGGAAGAAGGGTGATTACATGGGGTTGAAGTTCGATGGGATGATCTGATGCTCTTGTCGTCTCTCAAGTGCTCAGACCAAGTGAGGATGAGCTCATGCAACTCGTGAATGCTGCTACTAAGCCATTGGTATGGGATAAGGATCACAGCTCACTCCTCCTCTCATCATCACCAGTGTTGTCCTTGCTACATGTTGTCACGAGGAGGATGAGTATCGGTCTAGAGAGACGAAGCATTGGTCAGAGGTGGATGAACGACGAGGGTGATGGTGGTGAGGGCTTTATAGAAAGAAGGTGAGGTGGAGCGTAACGACGGAGATCTACAACAACCACAGGAGGGAGAACAATGGCTGGACATTGACAGAGGGAAGGTGGCGACTTAATGTCGGTTTGATTTGACTGTTGCAGAAGAGGAGAAGGTGTGGCACATGTCATGCACGTTCCCTGAGAGGGAGAGGTGGCACGTGTGTTGCACGTGCGATTGGATTGAGGTGGCATGGAAGGGTCACATGCAGGGCACGTGACTTGGAGAGAGAGAGAGAGAGAGGAAGGAAGGGGCCACGTGACGTGTTGTGGAGCGGCTACGTGGCCACTAAATAAAATAAAAAATAAAAATAAATTAAAATAAGAATAAAATTAAAAAAACATTAGAACATGGGGTGACATGTGGCGGCTCCAAAAGCTGCCATGTGTCACTCCCATAAAAATCGAAAAATAAAATTCAAAGAAAAATAAAAATGAAACACTAATTAAAGTCAAATCGAAAAATTGCCGACATGAATGTTGTTCGTCTCAACGAGATATATAACTTTTGTGAAGGACCCAAAATCAAAGTGGGTCACTTGTACAAAGATTATTTTTGAAGGTACTCTATAGATAATAATTTACCCCATTTTTCTATTTTGTGATATTTTTGTATTTTAATAAAATTGTAGTTATTGAATTATTATATATACAATATATACATAATTAATCTAATTTTTATGGATTTTTATAGGTTAGAAAACGGTAAAAAAATTAAACACATATAAAGTATGCACAAAATATGCAATGTTATATTTTTATAATTTTTTAATTTTTTATAGATTTTATTCTATTACGCTATGTTAGTTAATTAATCGGAGAATATAATAGAAAATGAATTGGGTTAAAATATCTTATTTGGTACACAATATAATAGGTTCAATAATGGAAAAAATATAGGTTATTTAATTACAGATTTTAACCCTCATTTTAACACAATCAGTTAATGTTAATAACTTGATTTTACGAAATTTAATTTTTGGTTTGTTAATGATACATTACTAAGATTTCCATATAAATAAGATGAATCATGGATTCATCAAAATTTTATCCTCAAGTTGTTGATAAGCAATTAATATTAACCATCCATTCAGCAATTGTGATTGCAATCCTAACAGTCCAAAAATGCATATAAGGAGAGGCAGACCCTATCTTCCTCATACAATAATTTACATTGCTATGAATCAACAAATCTCTCCTTTCTCTCTTTTTTCTTGCAAGGGACGTCCCAAAATACGTTCATAACATGTTCATATTGAATCAACATCAAATGTTTTCAAGCAAATAAGTCGGAATCTAACAATCGTGGAAAAAGCAATGTTCCCGGACCCTGATATGCGACACAAACTTATCATAGGACTTTGGATAACATCTAAAACCCCGAATGTGTATTTGATACCACTCCAAGGTAGGTTTTTAAGCCTTGCGCATCACAAAAGCTTAAGGATCTAGAACCATTCTAGATATGTTCCAATTTGTTCCATCAATATCCGATGGAGCCACCTAGATTGGGAACCTTTCCCAATCTATTCCATCAACATCATCTAAGTATAGGATTACATATTGAAGCATGAATGTGATCCTCATGTCTCTGAAGTAAGAGAGCTCTTATCTAAAGAACGATCAGACAGAAAGAACATTTATGGTTGCCGGGATGAGCCGCATACTTCCTACAATCAATTGAGATGATCTAAGATTTCATGTTTTTGATTTTATCATGCACAATCTTTCTTCTTCATCATGTTTCTGAGGAATCGTAGATGAATAAATTCTACACGAGATTGATCGAATCGAATATACGATATAACAACAGGGTCATCCACCATTAATGGTATTAATCCCTACAACGAGATGACTTTGAGTAGATAGGGGGTGGATAATATTAAGGACCGACTCTCAGTGCCAGGACTTTGGATTGCTATGAAACAACAAGTCTCTATCATAGCATGATTTTATTTCATGCTATTCCTTGTCCGAAAGCGAAAGATATGTGATATTTTGTGATGACTCCTTTTTGTATTTATTCCTCAAAATAAAATATGAAATTTGAGATATCACATGATTAATTGTTGAAATAAATATTTAGTGAAATATTTAGAACATTAATAACATTTGAATGACTGTTTCATGATAGAAACCGAATTTGAAATGCAATTTTTGTATCTAGATAAATCGGTTGTGGAAACAATTGGATGCTTGATATGTTGGAAGATTATGGATATTAATAGAGTTTTAAATTCCCAATCTTCTAATAGATTATTATATAGTATCATACATGATCGAAATATCGATAAGATCCCATAGTACGATTTGTACCAATTGTGTTGTCTCAAATTGGAATGGTGATGGTTGATAGGGATGTATAAGTTATGGGTTAATTAACTGCCACCCTACACCACTTGGTAGTGGAAGCGATGCCTATTAGCATAATCTGCATGACTTTGATGAATTCGTTTCAAGGAATGATAGCATGAGAAGTCATTTCATACTATTAACAACAAAAAATGGAATAAAAAATGCACTACTGAGGATGTATAAGTATATAAAAATACCAAATAGAAAGAATTTATTTGTTGCTTTAATTGGATTGGTATTTTAATAAGATTAAAGTATTTATCTAATTATTCATAGTCTATATATATATTAAATAGAATGGATTTTCCTTAGAAGGCTTGATCATAAGAATATTTCAAAATGATTAATCAAAATTTGAACAAGATATGAAGGATCATATGACAACATCCATGGTCTCTCGTTAAGGCGAAGGGTACAATCGCCATGGATTGTATTGCAAAGATAACTATGCGAAGTCATAGCTCCATATACAATCACACATGGATGAGTCTCTCTTCTTTTCAAAAGAGACATGCCGTACACATAGTGACCCTAATGATGTTACCTATATAATTGAGGCGACGATGGATTGCACATAACGAGTTCTATTGCTTTTGATGTATGAGTGGTGGACGTAGGTGTCAAAGACCGTGAGAGTGCAAGTTGGACTTGTACGATAGAAGGAGTTATCACTTTATTGTAGTTGCATTTTCTTATATTATTCGGGTGTGATTAAAATCTGAGGGAGTTACCAAATTTTGCTTGAGATATTTTGGTTGAGATATCACATGCATTGAAAGTTGAATAGAGAACAGACTTTCAAAGTAATAAAAAATAAGATTTCTTTTCTTTAAAATAATAATAACCTTTGGTAAAGTATATATTTATGCAGATTATCTTATATCCGCTAACTTTTTGTGTGTGTATGTTTCTCTCTCTCTCTCTCTCTCTCTCTCTATATATATATATATATATATATATATATATATATTAGGGGCCCTTCCAATAGGATGTAACCTTCTTGAGTTTAGGAAGGTCACCCTCTTGTTGTAAATAACACAAGAACTTTAGTAGAATAAGCATGCACTTTGAATTATAACTGCATATTATAAATACAAAACTACACATTATAAAATACAAACTACACACTGTAAACACAACATCAAAATTTTTAATTATAATACAAACTGTAGTCCTATTCTACTTAGGTGCTAATAATTTTTTATGAAAAATGGGGCAGCCTTCTTGAACTCAAGGACCATATCCCATTAAAAGGGACTCCTATATTACGCACACACGCACAATCATAGCTAGTATCATGGATATGATCCATAAATTAAGATGTTTTGTTTTGCAAAGATATGCACTCTCAACCTTTGATAATGAAGGACATGGTTAACTGCATTTTACAAAATGATTGCTCAATAGAAGTTGATGTACTCAAATGTTTGAGTGTCAACTTGAACCAAAGTCTTTAGAGTCTAATTGGATGTAGATTTGATGAGAGTCATCATTCTACTATCTTTACTCAAGTCCTTCATGAAGCTTCATAGTTATAAATTTTATGAAAGTGCTTAAGCAATTATAAATATTAAAACATTTGGATTGACGTCCTTTGAGGACATGATCAACTAGAGAGATCCCTTAACTTATGAAATGGTTGTTTAAAGATCAGGAAAATGTAATGGCTGCATAGGCCAAACCCATTGATTGGTTCGCTGAATATGATGTATAATTTTTACTCGTTGTAGGACGTGTACTTAGCGAATCGTTCAGAAATGAGAAAGGATCTCTGTGAAGAGTGTCTCGACCATAACTTATATCCCGGGTAAGTCCAGGGTCGAATACAGGGAGGCAAAGGAACAACGTCGGGTTAATTCAAGAACTTAGGTCTAGATTTCCAAATGGTATTTTTTATTTTTTTAATGCAAAAAAATCAAAATGCAAATGCTGATGAAGTAAGACAATAAGAAAACACACTACTAGGTTTAGTGCAAAATTAATCAGATTTAGCCTAATTATATTTTTCCTACAATCGTAATCCAAGATGAGTACAAAACACATTTTTTTGGAATTTTAGGAATTAAAATGCAAAAATTAAAAATACACACTTTTTATGGGTGTTAGCATTTTTTCACACAAACAGAATGCAAAAAATTATGAAAATTTTATTTAAATTAAAACATGATGCACGAATGCTACAGTATTTTTTTTGGATTTTTCTGACAAAAAATGAAATTTTTATGGATTTTTTAATGGAAATAGAGTGACAGTGAGTAATTAATTTCTAATAAATCCACATTAACAAATTACCGATAATGTGAATTATCTCACATAGGTCTTTTTGAAAGGAATCCAGAAGAATTGATATTTCACAAAAAAGATATATGCGTATTTCATTAGAAATCATTTACTAAAATCACTCTATAATTTATTTGAGGCACATGACAACTCCAATTAAAATGAAATTTGGATAGCAATTAAAGCACATGTCAATGCATCATTCCCGATTTTTGTGAAATTTTTCGAGCAACTATGAGTGAGATATAAATTTAAGAGTCTTGATTGGGTAAAATATGCAGAATTTTAGTTAAGTAATTTTAATTAATACCCATGGCAAACGTAAATCAAAATAAATAGTCAAGTAGTAAAAAAATAGTTGCTCAAAATGATGACATTTTTCATTCAAATAAACGATAAAAAATGAATGTCAAAACAATGTATGAACATAGGGTTATCCGTGCAAAACAGAAATTGAAATTAAACAACACAAACATGTACATGAACCGTTTTGCAATTACAGAAACTTATAAGGATGCCGATGTAATTTTTCCAAGAAATTAATAATAAAAAATGACCTTCATCTTCGCAGCCACAGGTGGTGCGGCTGGGGCTGCGCGGACAAGTGCAGAGGAGGGCACCGGCCTGTGGCCACGACAGTGGAGGTGGGGCAGCAAGGCACGCTGCGACAGCCGCTGGTCGATAAGCGGGGCGTCGACGGCGAAGGGTTGCGCCTGACGGGCTGGGGCTGCTGGCTGGAGATGGTTCTGGAGCTGGGAGGTCGCGTTTGGGAGGAGGGCTAGAGGCGGGGACGACTGCATGCAGCGGAGCCATTGTTGGCTTTAGCGATGGTGGCTGCGCTTGGAGATTGGTAGGAGACTGGCGGGGGGGTGGCGCCGCTGCCAGCGATGGAGGAAAGGGGGGCCGGTGGAGGGGACGCCTGATGTATCACTGTATTATTTTTATTTTTTTTTGATTTTTTGATTTTTTTACTACTTTTTTAATTTGTTTTTAAATTTTCTTAAACAAGAAATAAATAAGGAATGCAAATAGAAAGGAGGAAAAAAATGTGATGATGGTGGTAATATGATGAAGTAAATGAAGTATACAAAATGGAGGTGCAATGGTGGTAATGTGATAAAAAACATGACGGTGAAAATGTTTATTAATGATAGAAAGGGAAAATTTACCTACGATGGACGAGGGTGCCTATGATGTGCTCACGATAAGCACGATCTTCGCTCGAATCACCGGCTAGCGATGAGCTCGAGCAGCGCACGGATGTGGCTGCGATGTTGGCCAAGAAGCCAACGGATCTCATCGAAGAGAGGGTTGTCGTCGCTCCACCGCAGTTGTGTCACTGTCACCGATTCAACTCTAGGAACTAGGATCTCCTCACATAAAGATGGATCGAAGGCAAAAAAGAGGAGAATGTGATGTATATAAAGGGAAAACATGAGAAGCAATTAAAGTGGTGGATGGGAGGTTAATAAAATAACAAGGTTGAATTAAAGTTAGAAAATTTGGTGATATGATGGAGTTGAATGGTGGTTATTGTAGAGAATGGAAAATAAAATAAAATACATAAAAGTACCCTACTTTAAATGAAAGAATAAAATAAAGAAAACAAAATGGAATATTTACAATATTAGGTCCATCAAAACACTATGTACATGGATTTTTTTTACTTTTCTAATTTGATTTTTTTGTATTTTAATAGAAAATATTTACAAAATAATAATAAAATAAAATAGTAGAAATAAAATGAAACATAAAAGAGATTTTTTTGGTATTTTTAGTAACTAAGATGAGTAAAAAAAAAATGAAGAAAGAAAGATATGTACAATATATACAAAGTACACCTAGGTCTCAAAACCCAAATTTTGCGAACGAGCTTCGATTTTAATGTAACCACTTTCATTGGATATATATTTTCTAACTTAAACACTAAAAGTAAGTATGGTGAATTTGGAGTTCATACGGAGCGGGAATTTGGCCGGGATGTTGGACTTTACGGCTTTTTGTCTTTGGGATCTCAGAGCATTTAATTGAGATGAAGTTTATTTTATATTTTTGTATTTTTATATACAATTTTATTAACAAGATAGAGAAAGAATTAGCCAAAAAGGATTTGAAATAAAATTATTAAAAATACCTGAAGTTTGGGGCTATTTATAGGTGAAAAACTCCTTAACATTTACGGCTTTGTATTGTTAACTTATTTTTTAAAATCTAATATACAATAATAAGTGTGTTTTACTTACAAGAGTGATTTTGTTAATTTATTTATTTTATGGACATTTATTTGGGATTTTACGCGTGGATTTTGCTAAGATTAAGATATTGAGATGATGAATCGTGGATTCATCACCCCCCTATACTTAAACTTTACTAGTCCTCGAGCAAATAAAGAATGAATAAGTTGGAATAACCCCTGACTGTGCATGTGAATACAAGACTTGATCCGTTCAAGAACTCTCGGTTTTAGATATCCTAAAATTCTAATCTGAACCAAGCTCTAGTCAAAATGTATCCAATTTCCCTAAACATCAGACTCTCTCTGTATACATATATAGTAGGGATATGACTTAAGTGTGGACTGCAGTTACAAGAGTAGAGTCACAATGTCACCCAAGGATCCAGTCCAAGAGACTCTCCTAGGAATCCAATCCTCAGCACTAGGGAATAAAGAATTTCTTGCATCCAATCTACCGTCTCTTTAGTTGTCAGACTTGAAAGTGTGGATGATGGCAAGTTGATGGAGGTAGGATTGTGTCATTTCTTCTCTCCCTCTCATTGGAACAACGATTCTCTCAAGTGTCGTATTACTCAATGCATATTTTTGGTGTTGATCAGTGCGTCTGTCAAGAGAAGTTGGAGTCGTCTGCACTTGTTTTCATTGGAGTACACCGTGGTGTGCCTTTTTTGAGTACATATCGTACCTTCTACACCCAGACTTGTAGCATTTATGATGCAGAACCCTTTTTTGGTGCAAGCCCAACTCCTGGTCCTAAAGTGGTTGTCAAAATTTACACTTTGAAATGGTTGGGAGCGCTCGCCTTTGATGGAAGCTCTTTTGATAATTGACTTTGTGGAAAGAGTGCTTATTTCGCCATTGATATTTCTTTGCTTTATTTTTAGCTAGCTCCACTGCTTTTACCAAGAGTTGGCGCACACTGATCAACATTTTTTTATTTTATCACACCCTAGCACATAGGTAAATGACAAGAGATAGTACAAGAACCATGTTCTTATACTGGCTAAAGGTGCTGACACTCAAGTTTCATGAAGCCTTCATTGATTTTATCCCATCCTCGAGTATGATCAAATTAGCTCTAAACTCAAATCCCTCATTCCTGTTCCTCAAGTGAAATTTCAACTCATATCATCATAACTGCAGTCGTGTATGTGAGGTGCTGATCATATTCTTAGTGTAGGGACTAAGCATGCAATATAGCACATAAATCATTCAAACTAGGGAAGTGTGAATAATTAAGTCAAAGACCCTAATGATTATGGATGGTTAACTCAAAATCTCAAGAGCTCATAAACCAAGTTTTCTCTAACATCACTAGTCTTGTGTGAAAGTGTACGTGTCGGGGGTTAAACCAACCCACTAGTTAGTTTTTTTTTGTTTATTTTTTTTGTTTTTTTGAAAGGAAAGGAAGAAAGAAATATGTTTTTTGAATTTTTTGAAAACACACATTTTTTATTTTTAAAGCAGACAAAGAAAGGAAAGAGATTCTTTTTTTTTTGTTTTCATTGAAAAAGTTAGTTTCAAAGCAAATAAGGGAAGAAAAGAGTTTTTTTAAAGTTTTTTTAAAAAAGATTTTTTACCAATATTACCCACCTCGTAATTATTGTAATATATACAAAAATATGTAAAAGTACGAGCTATGGGTAAAGTACATATGTAATATATACACGCTCCCCTATACATAGCATGTGATATGTCCTCAGAGCACTGATGAATCTGTGATTCATCACATAAAGTTGAAAATAGAGCTTTGTACCCGGGTATTTAGCATCATAGTTCCCTTTATCTTGCAAAAATAGCATTCATGCATCAATCCACAAGATATGCATTTTAGCATTCATGTTTGCATTTAAATAAGAAGAGAATCCATGTGTAAAATCCACTTGTAAAATATCCACCTATTTATTTGTATTTTATCCCCTCCAAAACGAAATAACACCTTCCTTATAATGTGTACACCATTAGTTAATGATATAGGGAAGAAGGCCAGAGTTCCTATCTTGTAAAATACCCAATAGGCACCAAACCCCCTGGACCTTAGAATGTCAATATCCCTCCTACAAACTCCCAATTAGGTCTACTCACCTTCAGATTAATACACATCCAAAGATCTTTAAAATGAGACTAATTTCATTCAATTCGGAGCTCGTAGGCAAAACTTGGGTTTTTTGGGCCTCCTTGTATACTATACATTTGTATATTTGTATTCTTGTATTTTTGTATCATATTTGGCCTCATCTCCGTTTTTGGTTGAAGAAAGTTGCATTTCTAGGCCATGTCATATCTGGAGAGGGAATAGTAGTAGATTCATCAAAGATAGAAGCAGTTCTTAGATGGGAACGACCGAAAAATGCATCAGAAATCAGAAGTTTCCTTGGATTAGCCGGCTATTATCCAAGATTTGTGGAAAATTTCTCTGGAATTGTTGCACCATTGACAAGATTAACTAGGAAGAATGTGAAGTATAGTTGGGACGAAGAATGCGAGAAGAGTTTTAAGGAACTCAAAAGTCGTCTCACCTCAGCACCGATACTTAGCCTTCCTTCAGGGAAGGTAATTAAGTAATCTATAGTGATGCCTCAAGACAGGGGCTGGGATGTTTCTTAATGCAGAATGATAAGGTGATTGCTTATGCTTCTAGACAACTAAAACAACATGAGTTAAATTACCCAACTCACGACCTTGACTTAGCTGCTATAGTATTTGACTTAAACATCTGGAGACACTACCTGTATGGAGAAACTTGTCGAATCTTTACAGATCACAAGAGTTTGAAATATATTTTCTCTCAGAAATAGTTGAATTTAAGGCAAAGAAGATGGCTAGAGCTAATCAAGGATTATGATTGTTTTATAGAATATCACTCGGGGAAAGCCAATGTCGTAGCTGATGCTCTCAGTCGAAAGTCTAAGGGTCAGCTATCTCACTTAAAAGCAGAGTATTTACAGTTGAAAGAGTTACGTGCAAAGTTAACCATAAAGAGCTCTGGAGCCTGATTAGCATCCTTAGAAGTGAGAACCATATTATATGATAAAATGAAGGAGGCACAAGTCCATGATTCGGAAATCATTAGAATGATTGAGAAGATTAAAGGAGGTGATGAAGCCGGATATACAATAGATGGTCAAGGGGTCTTATTCTTTAATGGAAGATTATGTGTTCCGAACAAATCTGATATAAAGACTGAGATTCTGGAGTAAGCACATAACTCCATGTATACTATGCACCCAGGAAGTACTAAGATGTATATAACACTTAAGAGTTACTATTGGTGGTCTGGCATGAAGAGAGAGATTGCAGAGTATGTTTCTAGATGTCCTATATGCCAACAAACAAAACCGAAGCGTTTGAGACCTGCGGGGACTTTACAACCACTTCCAATACCAGAATGGAAATGGGAACACATCACTATGGATTTTGTTACAGGATTTCCAAGAACCCGTCGAGGTTACGATGCAATATGGGTCATAGTAGAGAGATTAACTAATTCTGCACATTTCTTAGCCATTAACATGACATACAGTCTAGACCGCATGGGAAAGATCTTTGTTAATGAGATAGTTAGCCGTCATGGGGCTCCTGTGTCAATTATTTCTGATAGAGATCCACGATTTACTTCTAAGCTATGGCCAAGCTTACATAAAGCTATGGGAACAAAGTTAGCATTTAGTACAGCCTTTCATCCTCAAACAGATGGCCAATCAGAACAGACTATCCAGACTTTAGAAGACATGCTTAGAGCTTGTGCACTGAGCTTTAAAGAAAGCTGGGATAAACATCTCTCACTTATAGAGTTTGCATACAATAACAACTATCATGTTAGTATTGGGATGGCATCTTATGAAGCCTTGTATGGTAGACCATGTAGAACATCTATCTGTTGGAGTGAGGTTGGAGAACGAAAATTGGTTCAACCTGAATTAATACAAAGCACAATAGAAAAAGTTGAGGAAATCAAGAGAAGCTTGAAGGCAGCGCAAAGCAGACAGAAAAGTTATGCGGATAGGCAAAGGAGAGACTTAGAGTTTCAAGTAGGAGACCATGTGTTTCTGAAAGTATCTCCGTGGAAAGGCCTAATCAGATTCGGAAAGAAAGGGAAACTAAGCCCAAGATACATTGGCCCTTACGAGATCAAAGAGAGAATCGTAAGTGTGGCCTATCATCTTCGACTTCCATTGGAACTAGCAAGGATACATGATGTCTTTCATGTCTCCACATTTCGGAAGTTTATTCCAGATCCAACCCATATGATACAACCCTAAGATATTCAACTGAAGGAAGATCTATCATACAAAGAGGTTCCTGTTGAAATTAAATTATAAAGTAAAAGAGCTTCGTACAAAGAAGATTCCCTTAGTTAAAGTTTTATGGAGGAGTCACGCAATAGAAGAAGCCACATGCGAATGAGAGGAAGAAATGAGATCTCAATATCCCCACTTATTTTCAAGCAAGCAAAGGTACTTAAATTTCGAGGACGAAATTTATTGCAAGTAGAGGAGAAATTGTAATACGCGTTTTGAGTAGTTGTGAGTTTTGTAGAATATGACTACACTATGCTTTTGAATGTTATCAAGTGATATTTCAAGGAAATATTGAATTGATAGTGTTTGACACAGTCAATAGATTCGCCTTGATGTAACGATTTCATTGAAACTTGTTTTGTAAAAATCAGAGACCATCTTGAATAATTATGACTTTAAGAGGTTCTTTGGATTTTGAAGCACATCCAACATAGTACCACATCTAGTAATCTGGAAGTTTGGTAGTAGCTTATATATAGTAGAAGCCACTACTAGTCTAGGGCCCACAATGTTATAGATATATGCTCATTAGACCATAATCACATCATTAAGACTAATTAAACACGATTAGTACTGATTACCCGTCATTAGTGATAATTAAATGTCATTAGCAAAAGTAGGACACATGGAGGGGAAATCATGGGACACGTGTCATTATACATTCAGGACAAGTGTCAAAACCCAAGATTAACATGTGTCATCATCCTGAGACTAACATGTTTCATAGTGTAGCTTCATGCTTGGGCAACAAGTTTTCTCATACATGACCCATGTGCCATGGTGTAGGAATGGCAAGTGTTACCATGTGTCATCATTCTAAGACTAACACGTGTCATAGTGTAGCCTCTTGCGTGGGTAACAAGTTCTCTCATACATAGGAGACTAGTGGCATGTTACATGGTTGGCAAGTGTTGCCATGTGTCCTCATACATGGAAGAGAGGCAACATGTGTCTTAAAGCCTCTCTTATACGTTGACAAATGTCACACATGGCAAGGGGTTGGAGGCCTATATATACCAAAGACCTCCCCATTCTACTCACTTCATTCCACACCACTCTCATCACCTTAGAGCCACAAGGCCGCCGAGGTTGCTGGAGGAGCACGATAGGAGTTAACGGCGAAGTTCTGCCGGTGACCAAGAGCGCATTAGAAGCCGTAACGAAGTTCTGTCCGCATCAAGCCGTAGTACTCAAATCTGAGGAGGATATAGAGGCGGTTTTCACTGAAGAAACGATTCCGACTCAAGTTAGATAACAATCAGGTGTCCTCCCTCTAATCTTATTTTTACTTCTCAGACACTCAGAGCTGGCCACGTGGCACCCTCTGATTGCGCCACGCGGCTCGCTCCCATTAACTGGTCCGCCCGCATCCCTGATCGTTGGATCTCAATCTGGATCCAACGACCTAGTGACTTCCACGCACGCCCTTGGTTTTCCATTGTTTGATCATCCCCAGCCCTCTTCCGTAACGTCCGCTAGCGCCTCGCCCACAATCCACCACGTTGCACTCTATGTGCCATCTGATCTCGCTGTGAGCACCTTGATCTACACCGTCCATCACCGCCTTCACTCTCCACCATCCGATCGCAGATCTGATCTAATCACGCCCGTCCCTTCATGCCGCATCCTCAGCACGCCACATGGTGCGATACGTGCCCTTCGATTTCGCGCCCTAGATCTGATCCCAAGCATCGAGCCGCGCCTCCATCTGTGCCATTTGATCGCCTGATCCAACGGCCAAGGGATCGTCGTCCACCTCCGTACACCCCGCACCCACGTCCTCCACCGTGCGCAAGGGGCCGCCCCCTTTCTATTTTGGGCTTCTCGCCGACCACCATCTACGACCCCTAGCGTCATCACGACATAGCCCACTCGTCCCTCATCTTCGCCAACCCCCTCGATCTCCACAACGACCCTCAACCTAGCTCCACGACATCCACCAACTCCACCTCATAGCCATCCATGTCGTCACCTTCATCCTATAAATAAGTCGCCTCCGGCCACTTTCACCCCCATCCGCCACCACGGAGAGTATCTCCAAGCTCCCACCTTCAGATTGGTGACAGCAATTTGACCTGAGGTTGAGCGAAGACCGAGAACCACCTTCGGTGAGATCCACGGCCCATCTCCACCATGTCGCAGCTCCTTCAATGTGTTGCAAGAGCTCAGGTCCCCTACCGACCTTCGAGCGACGACCTGGAAGCTCCCTCTGAGCTTCTGATCCCAGGTAGTTCGCTTCATCTCTTCCCCGATCTTCTAATTTTTCCTTCTCCTTCTCTTATTTTATTCACCGTCCATGAGCCTCTTCCCACTCCGCCAACCATTCTTCGAGCTCCGTAAGGTAGCTCTGATCTTCGTGCTACTCTTTGTTCCCTCCGACGACGAACTTCACCTCTCACTCACACCAGCTCTGCCACCTTGGCGGAGCTCGATCACTGGACCACCTTACTGCACCACAGGCCTCGTATTCCACTCCCTACCACTCCACAGACACATCACACGCTTCGGTTATCTTCTAACCCCCTTGTATGTACTTCCATTTCGATTGGTCGGAGGCTCGTCGGATTTGCTTTCGAGCTCCTCCGCAACCACGCTCCAGAGCCTCTCCTCCACTCCTTAGACAACTGGATGTTCCACCGCCCCTCCACGAATCTTCTGAGCTACGTTAGACCCTCCAGCACCCTTCACTGACGACGGGAGGATGGGGCAGAGCTAGGTCAGCATCGCCGGAGCCCAGTCCTCTCTGTCGTAGGAGGCGAAGGACTGTTGGGGACGAAAGCTAGTAGCCGTTCGATCCTCTTGATCGAACGGTCAGGAGCCATCCACGTCGCCCACGTCCCGCAGCCGTAGGATCAGGCGGATCCTACAAGTTCAGATTGCGCCACATCATCGCCTCTCTACGCTCCAGGTGCTGTTGGATCAATCTTGATACAATGGTCACTGATCGACCACGTCCTCGTCTCAAGAGCGACCCATCACCGTTGGATCGATCTTGATCTAACGGATCCAGATACGCCACGCGCCCGCAGCCAGCTGCGGGTGGATCCTCCTTGATCCTACGGTCCACGTCGAGCTACGTCTCCCGATCCGAGCCTCCTCCCCGACTACTACGCTCGGATCACCCGAAGCTACTTCAAGACAGATCCGAACCTCTAGAGCCTCCCGAGCCTCGCTCCGAGCCTCCGAAGACCACCGAGCCTGGGATCCCCCACGTGATCCGCACGTGTATCCTAGGTTATTTGCAACAAGGCCACTGGAGGTATCTAGATTTGCATTTCAGTCCCTACCATGAGACCCCACGTAAGGAGCACGTGTTCTGTGGAGAAATTGCATCCAACCCCTCAGCATTATAGGTAATTGCATATTGGTCCATGTCAGCACGTTTTATTTTTTTATCAATTTTAATTCCTGTAATTGCATTTCTACACATGTCTTTACACACATATTTAGGAACTCATTTTAATTCATTTTTCAATTTGGAAAATTGCATTGTGTAGCTTATATTGTCGTCTTCCATATGTGACACTTGGCACATTTTTGTAATATCAGTGGATTTTTCTATTAATTATTTGGTTGAATTTTGCTATATTTTGCCCAATTATGCCTCTTAATTGATAGTAATTTCTATGTGACTCCAAAAAACCCCAAAAAATCATATTAGATCTAGGATACTTATGTTTACATTATATAAAAATTTCATCTCAACTGCACGCATCCCAAGGCCTAAATAAATCATTTAGTGATTTCCTTAATTAATTTTTATTAGGTTTATTTCACATAGAAATTTAGTTTTAATAATTTTCCTAGATTCCACACCTTCATATTTATCTAGGATAATTTTTATTTCTACAAATATTGTGATTTGGTATTTATTAAAATTAATTTAGTTAAAATCACCTTGCATTTATTTTTAATTCACAGTAAATTTATATAGTGTCGGAAAATTCTAAAAAAATTAGAGGGCCTTAATTTCATCCCATTTCATCATTGGCCAAGTTTCATAATTTTTGGACTTGATTTGGTCACTTATTTGAATTAACTTGTAAATTGGCTGGATTGTGCATTTGTCTTGTATAACATATTGAATAAGAGAAAAAATACCCTCTGAAAATCAAACCATAGAATTTGCTAAAAATCTACCTAAGGAGACAACTGCCTCCCTGAGTTAAACCTTGGGCTTGCCCAAGTAAAAGAAATTACCGCTCGAGATTAACTTGCTCTAATTAAAAGTGGTTTTTTATCTGCTCTTATTACCCGACTGCAACAAACGACAATTAATTAATTTGACCATTAATATGACCGAATTAACAAGGGTAGTAGGACACATTTCAAAATGGCATCATTGTCAGGGAGGTACGACTTAGGTTAATTTGCACTAATTTCTGAGTATTTGACTTTCTATCCGCGGGTAGTCTGACCCCCGGTTTTCTTGTGAATAATTTTCTGTGTTTTAATTTTTGTATTTTTGTGTCATTTTCTATCTAGCCTCAACTTAATTTTGTGCGAGGAACGCGAGGAGTCGAAGACGCTTCGAGGAATCTGCATTTTTTTGAGTGATTTGAGAGAACTTGTATTTTTTATTTATTTCTATATTTTTTCACATTATTTCCAGCGGTTCCCCTTTAGGTTCTCGTGTTTGTAAAGATAGTGGAACCGTGTCCTCGTGTGCTGTGTGGATTGAATCGTAGATTAGGCTTGCACTAGCAGCTCCTCGACTCTAGGATTTGCTTGTGCTCTTAAATTTTTAGGACCACACATAACACTTAAGAGACACACCTAGACTTTAGAACTAGTCAAATTAAACCGTGCTTCACTCGCTAATAGAACTACTTTTCTAGGAGCGGATTTTGTCGTCTGCATTTGCAATTAGTGTAAAAAAGTTTTCAATTATGTTTTGCATCCTGCATAAAGCGAAGGGATCACTGTAAGTACTCTTCACTCCGCATACGCATCATTGTTTTTCATGCATCGGCTTTTCTCGATTTCCCCCTCTGTTTTTCAAACTTAAATTTAAATGGAAATTGGGGCTGGACGATAGACATGCTGTGTGGTTGGACTAACAAGTGATAACTTAACTTAAAACCGGGACTGCTAACATTATTAACCAATAAATAAATAAAATTGGAAAATCTGTTTGCGGGAGACTAATCCCCGACCCTGTTTTCTGGCTGAGTGAGGGTACTTGAGTGTGTGTGAACCTTAAGGCAGAGCCCAAATCCCCGCCTTCCATATCACGTTCCGACTAATCCTAGCAAATATCACAAGTTACATTTATTAAGGTTCACTGACAAGTACCAAGTAGCCTCATCCTGTCTAAGGTAGATAGGGGCGAAATTACAGTACTTCACGACAAGTTGCTAGTAACCCCCTGGGGTGAAGTTATGGCCTTGTCAGCCTCCGCCTGCTTGCAGGTAGATAGGGGCAGGTCTTTGAATCCATCAACATGGGATAGGAGCGAAGAATGGAAGGACCGACGGTATCTTAGGTGATAGGTTAAACAGGGAAGACGCATCCGGTTCTGAGCTGACTTCTCTATAGGTCGCGTACATCCTTGCTATCTTGCTTGAAAAATCACACTTAAAATTTACAAGATTAATTGGACTAGGTTTCGGGTCCTTCACTGTGTTGCGTATGAACCTAGGGTCTTGGATTGCATTGTTTGCTTCAGGTAGGAGTCAAATCCTATCTTCACTTAGAACTCCCAATTCTTCTCGCCAAATCAAGATGAGTAACTGGGGGGATATCGACTCCTTATTCACCAATCTCTCTTTGATCCCCCCACGTAACTCCTCTTCACCGGCCTAAGCGCAACTTGGACCACCCAGGACTCATGACCCTCTTGAGATCAGGTTTCCTCACACCCAGGGTGATTACTCTCAAACCAACCCTTTCCACTTCTCTGATCTTACCGAGGAAGACCATCGCCTCGGTAAGAATCCCTTACTTGATTTGTCCTCTAACATAGACCACGTTTCGTACCCAGGACTAGAGGACAAGATGCCACCTAAGCAGCCACCGGATGAGAACCCATTGCAACAAATTCTTAATCGCCTTGCCACAGCCAAACAACAGGATGCGGATCTCACAATTAGAATAGAACATATAATCACAACAAGCATTCGAGCTCAAGCCCCACTTCCTTAGCCCGCTACTGATGTTTAACAAAAAGACTAATGAAGAACCACATGCCTTACTCAGATACTTCGAGCTGGTTTGCAACAACCTTAGTCATCCTAGGGTTGGGCAGGATTTCATTCGACTGAAGGCCACCCATTTGCCTTAGGAGATAAGGCAGCACATTGGCTGAAAAATCTTGGGGTGACATGTACAACCTGGATGCAGTTCAAGGACCTATTCCTAAAAAAGTTCTACCCCCTCAGTAGGACTAATCAAATGAGAATAAAGATTGCTAGTTTCTTCCAGGGACCCAGTGAACCATTCCATGAGGCCTGGGATAGGTTTAGTGACCTAATTAAAAAATGCTCCTACCATGGCAATTCAAAAGCGATCTTAGTCCAGACCTTGTTCTGTGGCATGCCCCCTGAGATGCAGGGGTTAGTCAGTGCCGCCTGTAGAGGAAGCTATCTGAATAAGAATGAGAATGATGTATGGAAGATACTAGAGCAGATGGCGGAAACAGGCAGGTCATAGGCCACCAGGGCCTATCAGTTGTCTCCCTCATTCCTATCCAACGAGACAACTAGGAGGATTGTAGTGGATCTGACAGAGGACCTCATCCCCAGCATGGGGACGATAGCTAACAAGTTAACCATGGTCAAGCAGATCCACAAGAGGGTCACTGACCTTGAGTCTCTCTCACATTTGCAGAAGCAAGTGGAGGAACATACTGAGGAGGTAGCTAAGATGAAGCTACCTGCCCCTTCTGCACCACCTAAACCTGTACACCGAGTCCATCTTGTACAAGAACATGCACCAGGGCCTCAGAGTGGCTGGGTAGTTGATCAGACTTACACCCAGCAGGACCAACATGCACCCCCACAAGTGGAAACCAGATACGAGGAGCCTCTGCAGGTGTTCGAGATCAACGGGCTGTGGTACAGCCATGACCCCGTCGGCAGACAGTCGGGGATGGGGAACAATCAGCCTCACCGACCTTCCCCAACTTACTAGGAAACCAGCTCCATCCCCGCACTGCACTTTGTTCAGTCCAGGCCCGAACGAGGGTACCATCCTCAGCAGCACCAGCAACAGGAACAGACATTCCACTCGGGCCAGTAGGGCCCGTCACCGTCCCATCAGCAGCAGCAGTATTGGCATGGCCAACAGGGCCAGTACAGAACCTCATCTACAAGTCTGCATTAGCCAGCCCGGCCCAGCCCATCGAATTGGAGTCCCTCACCTTGGCAATCCAGACCCTGTCTGATAGGGTCCAATAGATCCAAAATGACTATCTGGATATGAGAACCGATCTTAATCGTGTTTCTCGCACCCAAGATCAACAAATGATGCCAAAGATCCCAATTCCCCATCCAGGTTCAAGCGAACCCGAACGGCTTAACCCAAGGCCAGAACCGACTTCATGATCAGGTATACTATTCAGATAATTCTTTATCTGAATATGAGATCCTTTCGTATGATAATGAAAACCATATGTCCCTTAGGAGCGGAAGGACTGTGATCATACCTGATCGGGCACGGGCACCGGAGGAAGTAGCTGTCAAGTCTCAACCTGAGGAAAACTTGGAGGCAGAAGAGGAGCAGCATCACCATCACCACCACTGGCAGAAGAAGAGGACTTCTGGGTCCTCGAAGCAGCAACAAACCCGCACCAGCAGAGAGTCCGTCGAAACCGATCAAGAGCCTGCACCTCCATCTGAGGAGGATCGTCGAGAAGTCGTAGAAGACACATCACTGGTTTTGCCACAACATTTTCCTTTTAGTCAGAGTCAGAGTCCGAGTCTGTTTCAGAGTCCGAGTCTTGTACAGAACTCAGTTCCTGCTTTGAATGAAAACATTTCAGTTTCAGAAGCTGAGTTGGAGTCAATAATCCCTTTCCCCGAGCTCTCAAGGGTGGAAAGAAGAAAACTAAAAAAATCCAAAAAGATGACCTTGAGATGGCTGAGTTTTGCAACAAACATATCAAGGTCACAATCCCCTTTGACAAGTACATGGGATGACACCTACATTTCAGAAATACCTTAAGATGACATGCACACCAACTAGGGTTTGCAGGAAGACCAAAATACGTGTTGAGAAACACGTTCTGTTAGTAGCCATGACTTGTGCAATAAAGAACTCGTTTCCAAGGAAACGAAGAGACATGGGTGCACATTATGTGGTGAGTCATTTCGATGACACTGCGTTAGCATGCACTCTCCTAGACAATGGATCCTCAATTAACTTAATGCCTACAACCCTCTATGAGCGGCTTAATCTCGGGCCTCTTAGGATATCTAGAGCCTTCCTATAGTTCGCTGATAAATCAACCAAGAGGTCCCAAGGAGAATTGAGGAATGTTGTAATCAAACTCGAGGGTCAAGAATACATAGTGGAATTTACTGTCCTAGATATAGAAACCCCTCGTAATGGGAGAGATTCCCAGATCATCTTAAGCAGGCCCTTCCTCAGAACATGGGGGGCCTTGTTTGATTATAACATCGGGATGATCCAGTTCCAAACTCCAGGTGGAGATGAGGAACTTGAGATGAAGAAAACCAGATGGTAGAGACCAGATTCCGAATCCAGCAACAAGTACTCTTCAACCGAAGCAGACTGCGATCACGTAGACACAGTTGGGCCATGGAGACCGAACCCAGCCATCACCGATGAGTCCGTCCCCTCCGGAGATGATCTTGTGCATGAGTCAGTTTGTGAGGTCCTTAGAGACGAGTAGAACTCAGAACCTGCATCCCCCTACATCTTCGATGACTTAGAGGCCTAGCTGGGCCTGTCAGTCCTTCCCTCTTTAGAACAATCGGAAGATGAGGATGACGAGTCGGATGTGGCTTTTGTTGATTGCATGGAGACCTTTGACGATCTGACTCCATAGCCGAATAATTTGATGGCAACAATTAAAGAGAAAAATCCAGCTACTTCCAACACTGAACCAGATTCGATTGAGTCAGATTTCCTAAATGATCACACCTTACCTGAACTCAAACCTTTACCCAAAACACTAAAATACGCCTTCCTTGTGGGTCAATAGAAGAAATATCCGGTCATCATCAGTTTGCGATTGACCGAGGAGCAGGAATATCTCTTGCTAGAGATCGTGGAGAAAAATCGCAAGGCAATAGGCTGGAGCATTTCCGATCTCCACGGGATAAATCCCGCTCTGTGTTCACACCATATCTACTTGGAGAATGAAGCTAAACCCTCTCGTGAATTCCAACGTCGCTTGAATCCAGATATACAAGAGGTAGTGAAGAAGGAGATAGAGAAATGATGCAACGTGGGTTTCATTTATCCCATCTCTGACTCTAAATGGGTGGCCCCGATCCATGTGGTCGCGAAAAAGTCGGGAATTCAGACGACCACCAACAAGGATAGAGAGGAGATCGTGACACGAGTGCCCACGTCGTGGCGTGTCTGTGTGGATTACAGACGCCTGAATGCCGTGACGAAGGAGGATCATTTCCCCCTACCATTCATTGATTAGATCCTAGAGAGACTAGCGGGGAAAGAGTTCTTCTATTTATTGGATTGGTTCTCGGGCTACAATCAAGTAGCCATAGCTCTGGAGGACTAGGAAAAGACCACGTTTACATGCCCCTTTGGTACCTATACTTTCAGGCGCATGCCCTTTGGGTTATGCAATGCTCCAGGTACTTTTTAAAGGTGCATGATTGCTGTATTCGCCGAAATGGTCGGCGAATTCCAGGAAGTCTTCATGGATGACTTCTCGATCTAGGACGATTCCTTTGATTCCTATCTCAGGAATCTGAACCGAGTCCTCAAACGTTGTTGTGAGGTTAATCAGGTGCTCTCCTGGGAGAAAAGTCACTTCATGGTGACCGAGGGCATTGTGTTGGGGCACGTCATCTCCAAGAGAGGAATGGAGGTTGACCCTGCCAAGGTGGATGTGATCAGACGACTCCAGCCGCCAACCAACATTAAGCAGTTGCGGTCGTTCCTCGGGCATGTCGGTTTCTTTCAGAAATTCATCAAGGATTTTTCTAAGATTGCCCGACTGCTAACTGAGCTTTTAGGCAAAGACATGGAGTTTATTGTCGATCACAATTTTCTTGAGGTCTTTAAGCTATTATAGGGAATGATCATGGATGCCGCGATCCTACAAGCACTATATTGGTCTCTACCTTTTGAGATCATGACAGACACATCAGATTTTGCTGTTGGGGCTGTGTTAGGACAGAGGAGGGATGGCATCCCGTTTGCAATCCACTACACAAGCAAAGTGCTTGATACCGCTCAACGTAACTATACGGTTATGGAAAAGGAGATGCTTGCGGTAGCGTTTGCTTTGGACAAGTTAAGATCTCAAATAAATGGATCGAAGGTAATTGTGTTCACTGACCACAAGGCGCTACGATACTTGATGGAAAAGAAGGACGCGAAGGCGCGTCTTCTTAGGTGGATTCTGCTTATCCAAGAGTTTGATTTGGACATTCGTGATAAACCTGGAAAAAAGAGCGTAGTAGCCGATCATCTCTCTCGTCTCGAAGATATCAATATTTCTGAGGATTCACTAATTCGAGAATCCTCCCTGATGAGTCGATTTTTATTGTCGACTCACTCCCATGGTATGCCAACATCGTGAAGTATCTTGTCTCCAAGAAGGTTCCCGAGGGTTGACCTAAGAGCCACATCGATCGACTGAAGTCGGATGCTAGACACTACCATTGGGAGGATCCGATCCTTTTCTTTGAAGGACCGGATTGTGTCTGGAGACGGTGTATTCCTCAGGAGGAATACCAGAGTGTCCTTTAGTTATGCCACAGCTTGGAGGCAAGAGGACACCACTCCGGGAAGAGGACCGCATGGAAGGTACTTCAGTGTGGCTTTTACTGGCCAACTCTGTTTAGCGATGCCATTACCTTTGTGAAGTCGTGCCCAGTATGCCATAGAATGGGAGGAACCGTTGGTTCCAAGGATGAGATGCCGATGGAGCCTGTCATCATTTGTGATGTCTTTGACACCTGGGGCATCTATTTCATGGGCCCATTCTCTATTAGCCATGGGTTTGAGTACATCCTTCTTGCGGTAGACTACCTATCTAGGTTGGTGGAGGCTATCCCGACCCGAGCCGCAGACAGCAGGACTGTCTGTAAATTCATCAGAGAGCATATTATCTCTAGGTTCGGGATTCCCAAAATATGATATCAGATGGGGGTAGCCACTTTGTAAACCGAGAGGTGAAGAAACTCTTGAAGGACTACGACATCGAACACCGTGTCGCTAGTCCTTACCACCCACAGACTAATGGAATGGCTGAGGTGTCGAATCGGGAGGTGAAAACTATATTGCAAAAGCTTGTCCGCCCAGACAGGAAGTACTGGTCTCAGATCTTGGATCAAGTCCTATGGTCGTATAGGACAACTTACAAGACACCGTTAGGAACCTCCCCATTCCGAATGGTATTCGGAAAGCCATGCCATTTGCCTGCAGAGTTAGTTCATAAATCAGAATGGGCAATCAAAAAGGTCAATTGGAACGCGCACCTTGGCCAGAAGCAGAGAGAAATGGATCTGAATGAGCTTGTGGAAGTCAGAAACCGTGCATATGACAATAGTTTGGTGTACAAGGACAAGGTTAAGCGTTGGCATGATAGTTATAACGACTTCATTACATTTTTCGTTCTCTTTGGCTCTCTTACGCTTAGCACTAGCTATGTCTTTTTCCTCGCTTTCCGTGCTCTGAGGACATAGCACATGCTAAGTATAGGGGGCGTGTATATATTACATATATACTTTACCCATAGCTCGTACTTTCACATATTTATGTATATATTTTGCCATAATTACGTGCTGGGTAAAATTTGGAGAATTTTTTTTTGTAAAATACACTTTATAAACTCTTGTAAATTATTGTAACATAGGTGGTATACCAAAGTTTTGAAAAAAAAAAACAAAACAAAAATTTAGGCTTCTTATTTACTCTTGCATATCATCCTTGCATTAAAAAAAAGAGTCTTGCATTTCATTCATCTATATAGCATGACATCTGCATCTCATCTGCATATCTTGCATATGCAAGGTGAAAAGCTAGTGGGTTTTGAACCATGTTATGAGTAGATGTTGAGGAAGGACATAATTTGACCTTAATCCACCTAATTTCAGAGGAACCTTATAGGAACTGGAGATAAGGATTCTCAGGTCAAGTGACTTAATTCTTTAAGTGTGCAAGTCTATGTTCACATGTCATCTTGACTAGTCTAAGTAGAATATCTCGTGCACACACATGATTCTTTTAGATAATGACCTAACTTGGACAAGCACAATGCACGTAGCTCTTCATTGATGAGGTGGTGACGAAGTAGAATCCTTTAGCTTGGAGTAGCACACGAGTGGAAACATCCGTCCTCCTCTTGGGAGGGTAGTGCATCTCAACCTAGTCAGGTGGTGTTGACATCTAAGGACGGGATGTTGTGGGTGTGATAATGCTTCAAAAGAGGTATAGTCTACTGGCTCAAGAGGAAAAACTCCTATTGTACATGCTACACCTTGTATATAGTTCGAATTTTTTTTGCAAAAACTCCAAAAAAATCAGACAGGTCCAAGTGAAAATAAAACACCTGTCGGAGTATGTATATTAGCAAAGAAATGCAGCTGGATGACTTGGCTACACTGGTCAGGCATCCCTGGATAGGTAGCTATACTGGCTACCGTCCATTGTTTTCTCTACCCCCTCCTCTTGAGTTGGTCGCACTTGAACTTAGAAGGGAATACCTCGCTCCTCAAGGAAAGAGTTACTGGACCGGGTTATTTGAGTTACCTTGCTAGAGGAGGCTGGTTCTGAGCCATTTCTGATGTGGAGAGCTAATTTACACTTACACAGTACAAGTAAGAATCATAGTCATCAGAAATTTGCATTTGAGGATTTGTTCTGAACTGACTGTTGAGGAGTCTTAAATAGAACACTTGTGGAACTTGAAGTTTGTTAGGTCTTAAGCTCGGATCTAAATGAGGTTCCGCCACACAATTAATCCGAAGGTTGAGTCAAGCTCCATTTTCAACTATTGTTCATGACCTTGGTATGGAATCCAAAGTCATTTAACTTTTGCATTTCATTTTAGTTGATCAGGGAAGAGCAAGGGTTAAGTATAGGGGGTTGATGAATTTGTAATTCATCACTCTTAAAGTTGAAAATAGAGCTTTGTCCCTGGGTATTTAGCATCATATTTCCCTTTATCTTGCATAAATAGCATTCATGCATCAATCCACAAGATATGCATTTTAGCATTCATGTTTCCATTTGAATAAGAAGCCAATCCATGTGTAAAATCCACTTGTAAAATATCCACCTATTTATTTGTATTTTAACCCGTCCAAAATGAAGTAGCACCTTCCTTATAATGTGTACACCATTAGTTAATAATATAGGGAAGAAGGCCAGAGTTCCTATCTTGTAAAATACCCAATAAAGCCCCAAACCCCCTAGACCTTAGAATGCCAATATCCCTCTCTTACAAACTCTGAATTAGGTCTACTCACCTTCAGATTAATACATATCCAAAGACCTTTAAAATGAGATTAATTTCATTCAATTCGGAGCTCGTAGGCAAAAATTTGGGTTTTTGGGCCTCCTTGTATACTATACATATGTATATTTGTATTATTGTATTTTTGTATTACATTTGACCTCATCTCCGTTTTTGGTTAACATGAAACTTGTAGATCTCATCGAGATCTACAACTTTCATGTTTTGAGTTTTTTCTAAATTCGTCCTCCTTCTCCCTCTAATCTTATTTTTTCTTCTCATCCACTCAGAGCTGGCCATGTGGCGCCCTCTGATTGCGCTAAGCTGCCCGCTCCCTTTGAGCGGTCCTCCGACATCCCTGATCATTGGATCTCAATCTGGATCCAACGGCCCAGTGACTTCCATACACGCCCTTGATTTTCCACCGTTTGATCATCCCCAGCCCTCATCTGCACCGTCCTCTAGCGCCTCGCCCACAATCCACCACGTTGCACTTTGTACGCCATCCGATCTCGCTGTGAGCGCCTTGATCTACACCGTCCATCACCGCCTTCGCTCTCCACCATCCGATCGCAGATCTGATCTAATCACGCATGTCCGTTCGCGCTACATCCTCAGCATGCCACGTGGTGCCTTACACGCCCTTCGATTTCACGCCCTAGATCTGATCCCAAGCGTCAACCTGCACCTCCATCTGGACCGTTGGATCGCCTGATCCAACGACCAAGGGATCTCGTCTACCTCTTCACACCCCCCGCCTACGTCCTCCACCGTGCGAAGGGGCCGCCCCCTTTCTATTTTGGGCTCCACGCCGACCATCATCTCTGACCCCTAGCGCTACCACGACATAGCCCACTCGTCCCTCATCTTCGCCAACCCCCTCGATCTCCATGACGACCCTCAACCACGCTCCACGACATCCACCAACTCCACCTCATAGCCATCCATGCCGTCACTTTCATCCTATAGATAAGTCACCTCCGGCCACATTCAACCCCCATCCGCCACCATAGAGAGTATCTCCGAGCTCCCACCTTCAGAATGGTGACAGCAATTTGACCTGAGGTTGAGCGAAGACAGAGAACCACCTCTGGCGAGATCCATGACCCAACTCCGCCGTGTCGCAGCTCCTCCAAGGTGATGCAAGAGCTCAGGTCCACTATCGGCCTTCGAGCGACGACCTGGAAGCTCCCTCCGAGCTTCCGATCCCAGGTAGATCCCTCCATCTTTCCCCGATCATCTTCTTATTTTTCCTTCTCCTTCTCTGATTTTATTTGCCATCCACGAGCCTCATCCCGCTCCGCTAACCATTCTCCGAGCTCCGTAAGGGATCTCTAATCTTCGCACTACCCTTTGTTCCCTCCGACGACGTACTTTACCTCTCACTGACGCCTGCTCCGCCACCTTGGCGGAGCTCGATCATTGGACCACCTTATTGCACCACAGGCCTTGTATTCCACTCCCAACCACTCCACGCACACATCGCACCTTCGGCTATCTTCTAACCCCTTTGCAGGTACTTCCATTTCGATTGGTCGGAGGCTCGTCGGAGCAGCTTCCGAGCTCCTCCTCCACTGCGCTCTAGAGCCTCTCCTCCACTCCTTAGACCACCGGACATTCCGCCGCCCCTCCACAAATCTTCTGATCTACATCAGACCCTCCAGCACCCTTTACCGATGACGGGAGGACAAGGCGGAGCTAGGTCAGTTTCGCCGGAGCCCAGTCCTCTCCGCCGCAGGAGGCGGAGGACCGTTGGGGACGACAGCCAGTAGTCGTTCAATCCTCTTGATCGAACGATCAGGAGCCATCCACGTCGCCCCCATCCCACAGCCATAGGATCAGGCAGATCCTACATGTCCAGATCGTGCCACATCATCGCCTCTCAACGCTCCAGGTGTCGTTGGATCAATCTAGATCCAACGGGCACTGATTGACCACATCCTCATCTCAGGAGCGACCCATCATCGTTGGATAGATCTTGATATAACAGATCCAGATACGCCACACGCCTGCAGCAAGCTGCCGTTGGAACCTCCTTGATCCCACGGTCCATGTCGAGCCACGTCGCCCGATACGAGCCTCCTCCCCAACCACTAGGCTCGGATCACCCGAAGCTACTTCGAGCTAGATCCAAACCTCCAGAGCCACCTGAGCCTCGCTCCGAGCCTCCGAAGACCACCGAGCCTGGGACCCCCCACGTGATCCACACGTGCGTCTTGGGTTATTCGCAACGAGGCTCCTGAAGGTTTCTAGATTTGCATTTCAGTCCCTGCCAGGAGACCCCACTGAGGAGCACATGTTCTGTGGAGAAATTACATCCACCCCCTTAGCATTATAGGTAATTGTATATTGGTCCCTGTCAGCACGTTTTATTTTTATCAATTTTAATTCCTGTAATTGCATTTCTATCCCTGTCTTTGCACGCATATTTTGGTACTCAATTTAATTCATTTTTCAATTTGGAAAATGGCATTGTGTAGCTTACATTGTCCTATTCCATATGTGACACTTGGCACATTTTTGTAATCTCAGCGGATTTTTCTACTAATTATTTGGTTGAATTTTGCTATAATTTGCCCATTTATGCCTCTTAATTGATAGTAATTTCTCTGTGACTCTAAAAATCCCCAAAAAATCACATTAGATTTAGGATACTTCGATTGACATTGCGTAAAAATTTCATATCAGTTGCTCTCATCCCAAGGCTAAATAAATCAGTTAGTGATTTCCTTAATTAATTTTTAATAGGATCATTCCACATAGAAATTTAGGTTTAATAATTTTCCTGGATTCCGTACCTTTAGATCTATCTAGGATAATTTTTATTTCTAAAAATATTATGATTTGATGTTTATTAAAATTAATTTAGTCAAAATCACCTTGCATTCATTTTTAATTCACAGTAAATTCATTTAGTGTCAGAAAATTCTAAAAAAATGTAGAGGACCTTAATTTCATCCCATTTCATCATCTGGCCAAGTTTCATAATTTTTGGACTTTATTTGGTCACTTATTTGAATTAACTTGTAAACTGGCTGGATTGTGCATTTGTCTTGCATAAAATATTGAAAAAGAAAAAAACACCCTTTGAAAATCAAACCTTAGAATTTGCTATAAATCTACCTAAGGAGACAGCTGCCTCCCTGAGTTAAACCTTGGGCTTGCCCAAGTAAAAAAAATTGCCGCTCGAGATTAACTTGCTTTAATTAAAAGTGGTTTTCTATCTGTTCTTATTATCCGACTGCAACAAACGAAAAATAATTAATTTGACCATTAATTTGATCGAAATAACAAGGGTAGTAGGACGCATTTCAAGCACAAGAAAAGAGAAAAAGACATAGGTCATTCTAAGTGTAGGACAACTAAAATAATAAAAAGGATAGAAGTCAATCTTCCCCCTATACTTAGGCTCTGGTCAGCCTAAGCATAGAAGAAGAGCAAAAATGGGGCGGTCAAGGTCAAGAGAAGAAATGGATGAGTATATACACATGGCGGGCATCGGTATCCCCTATACATAGGCTTTGGTCAGCCTAAGTATAGGACAGGAGTGAGAACCGATGTGATCTGGAGAATATATAGAGAAGGGAGAATGTACAAGAGTGAATGAATCTTCGAAGCTGCTGAATATTCATGAAAATATGATGTATCTGCTCTGTGCTCACTCTGTATGAAGTTGATGACCTCGACTTGGACCGACTGCTCTTTAGAATCTACAAAATGCTTCAACAGTTGTCCATTCACCACATGAGATTGTGCGCCATCTGTGAGATCAGTTATCTCTACACTTCCATTCACGTGCACTTTCTTACCAACAAAGGGACCCACCCATTTAGATTTGAGCTTCCCATGGAACATCTTCAACCAAGCATTAAACAACCATACCTTTTATCCAGGGACAAAGTCTTTGCACCTAATATGTTGATCATACCATCTCTTTACTTTGTCCTTATAAATCAAACTGTTGTCATATGCCCTGTTTCGGATTTTCACAAGCTCATTCACAAGTCTCGACAAAGCTTCCCTAGGTGACAACTCCAATTAATATGCTTAATTGTCCATTCGGATTTGTGAATCAGCTCTGCGGGCAAATGACATGGCTTTCCAAAGATCATTCTAAATGGTGAAGTACCCAATGGTGTCTTATAGGCTGTTCTATAGGCCCACAGAACTTCGTCTAAGAGCTGGGACCAGTTCTTCCTATCGAGACGAACTAACTTCTGCAAAATATTCTTCACCTCTCTGTTCGAAACCCCTGCCATGCTATTTGACTATGGGTGGTAAGGACTAGAAACTCTGTGCTCAAATCCATAGTCCTTATCTAAAGATCTCATATCTTGATTCATAAAGTGGCTACCCCCATAAGATATCAAAACCTTTGGCACCGTGAACCTAGCAATAATATTGTCTCTCAAAAATTTACAGACAGTCTTTCTATCTGCGGTTCAGGTTGGGAAATCCTCCACCCACTCCACCCACCTAGATAAATAGTCAACCACTAACAAGATGTACTCATATCCTTGGCTGTTGGGAAAGGGACCCAGAAAATATATGCCTCATGCATCAAAAACATCACGAATAATCACCGGCTGCATGGGCATCCCATCCTTTGACAAATCGGGCACGACCATATAAAATCAATGGCATCTCTAAACAAGGTCAGCCAATACAATCCACATTGAAGTACTTTGTGAGTAGTTCTCTTCCCCAAATGATGTCCTTCAGCCTCAAGTGATTGACAATATGTGAGGACACTGTGGTACTCCTCCTGAGGAATACACCTTCTCCAAACGGAATCCGGCCCATCAAAGAAAAGGAAAGGATAGTCCCAGTGGTATCTCCTTGAATCCGACTTTAGTCAGTCAATGCTGCTCCTAGTCCAACAATGGAGAACCTGCTTGGAGACAAAATATTTCACCATATTGGTATACCACGGGAGTGAGTCAATAACACAAATTGACTCGTCTAGGAAGGTCTCCTTAATCCACTCATAATCAGGAGAATCCTTAATCTCAATCCGAGAAAGGTCATCATCCACAACATTCTTCACTCCAGGTTTATCTTTTATCTCCAAATCAAACTCCTGGAGGAGCAAAATCCACCTATGAAGATGCGCTTTCGCGTCCTTCTTTTCCATTAAATATCGAATGGTTGTGTGATCAGTGTAGATTGTCACTTTAGAGCCCAAAATATACGACCTAAACTTCTCGAGGGCCCATACTACAACGAGCATTACCTTTTCAGTCACTGTGTAATTCTTCTGTGTAGTATCTAATACTTTTCTCGCATAGAGGATCACAAACGGGTTACCCTCTTGCCATTGTTCTAACATAGCTCATATAGCGAAATCTGAAGCGTCAGTCATGATCTCAAAAGGGAGAGACTAATCAAGAGATTGTAGGATAGGCGAGGCACAAATCTTCATATTCAAGATCTCAAAGACCTCCAGACACCTGTGATCTACAATGAACTCCGTGTCTTTCCCTAAGAGCTCAGTTAGTGGGCAGGTGATCTTTGAAAAATCTTGAATAAATCTCCTATAGAATCCAACATGCCCTAGAAATGACCACACTGACTTCACGTTGGTAGATGGATCGAGTTTGTGGATCAACTCCACCTTGGCAGGGTCAACCTCCATTCCCCTTTTGGAGATGACATGCCCTAACATGATACCCTTTGTCACCATAAAGTGACTCTTCTCCCAGGAGAGTATCATATTTACCTCTCTACACCTCTTGAGGACTCGGTCCAAGTGTGCTAAACACGTATCAAAGGAATCACCATGGACCGAGAAGTCATCCATGAACATTTCCAGGAAGTCTCCCACCATCTCGGCAAATATGGCGATCATGCACCGCTGAAATGTGCCCGAGGCATTGCAGGGCCTGAATGGCATGTGCCTGAAAGCATAAGTGCCGAATGGACATGTGAATGTGGTTTTTTCCTGGTCCTCAGGGGCTATAGCTACATGGTTGTAGCCTAAGTACCCGTCAACAAAATAGAAGAACTCTTTCCTTGCTAATCTCTCCAAGATCTGATCAATAAAAGGCAAGGGTAGGTGGTCTTTCTTGGTCGCGACATTCAAGCGCCTGTAATCGACACAAACACGCCACGACGTGGGTACTCGTGTCACGATCTCTAGCCCCTCCTCGTTGGTGACCATCTTAATTCCTGACTTCTTAGGGACAACATGAAGTGGGGTCACCCATTTGGAGTTAGAAATAGGGTATATAAACAATGCCTTGCATCATTTCTCAATCTCCTTCTTCACCACTACCCGTAGATTGGGGTTAAGACTCCTCTGGATCTCACCGGACAGTCTCACATTATCCTCAGTAAAAATGTGGTGCGAGAAGAGAGCGGGGTTGATCCCCAAGAGATCTGACACTGTCCAACATATTGCTTTCCGGTTACTCTCTAAGACCTCTAACAACCTAGGCTAAAGTCAAGTTTGAGCTATGATAATAGGGTATCTCTCTTTGGGTCCTTCAAGAAAGGCATACTTTAGTGTAGGAGGTAATGATTTATGTTCTGGAAATGTGGTGTCATGAAGCAAATCTGGTTGAACTGAATCTGAATTGGGTTTCGTGTTGTATGAAGATGGGCTCAACTGTGTAGTAATCGCCACCAACTCAGAAGTATCGGGACTCACATCGCCAAAGAAATGTGGTAGTACAGACAAAGCTACATCCGACTCATCATCTATGTCCCATGATCGTTCCGAAGGGGATGGAACTGAGAGATCCAGATGGATCTGTACGTCATCACAGGAATAGGTAGATGCATCTCTAACAAGATAAAACAACACCTGACAAACAACATCATCAACTATTTCCTTTCCATATTAAAGGATCTAGCTCTGTCTTGAAGGAATCTGTCCCCAAATCCCAATGGTGCTAATCATTCTGCAATCTACCTCTGAAGATGAGTACTCTGTGCTACTCTATGAATTGGGTCACTGACACATGTTTTGCTTCATCTCAAGGTTTACTTCTTCGCCTGGAGAACGGAACTTCATCATTCCGGTAACATAATCAAAAGTTGCGCCTGCGGTCCTAAGGAAGGGATGCCCGAGAATGATCTGAGATTCTCTCCAATGATTAGGGGTCTCCATGTCCAAGACTGTGAAGTCAACATGATAGTTTTTCCCCTCAATTGAAATAACTACGTTCTTCACTTCTCCCTTAGGTCTCTTCACTGAATGATCTGCGAATTGAAGTAAAGCTCAGAATTTGCGAAGTAGTCCCAACTCCAATTTCTGACATAATGCTAAGGGAAGTAAGTTGATCTAAGAACTGTTATCCAAGATTGTGCGTGTAAACGCAATGTCGTCAATACGACTCTCCACATAGTGAGCACCCATGTCTCTCTTTTTCCTTGGTAATGTCGGATTCTTAAGACAATATGTTGTGGCTACTAACAAGACATGTGTCTTCACATATTGGTTCTCTTTCTTTCTGCTATCCCTAGTAGGTGTACATCTCACCTTAAGGTATTTCTGGAATGCAGGATGGTTAGCCACATACTCATCAAATGGCACCTTTACAGTGATATTTTCTTTTACAGAATCATGCCATATCGAGGTCATCTTTCTGAATCTTTTTGATGTGCTTTCCTGTTGTAAGAGTACGGGGAAAAGGGATTGGAGCTAGGGAAATAAAAGATGAAGAATCTGAATCATGAACTGAAAGATCATTCTTGGCATTATCTGAAACATAGTTCTTCATACAATTATCTTTTTGATGCAAAATGGAATCAGAATCAAAACTATCTACTTTAGGTTGTGGAATAAAAGTTGGAGTGGTATCGTCTACAATTGGAGATACAAGGTCCTCCGTAGACTCAAAATTGTATCCATGTTGCCGATGCTGCATATGTGCTCTCCTTCTCCTCTCGGCTCCCTGAGTAGAAATCCTCGAATGGTGCTGATGGGGCTCCGGAATATGCTGCCTCTCCTCCTCGTCCTCTGAAGACTCCTCAGGTAGAGCTCCAGAGATGCCTCTCCTCATGTCCCTCGCCGGGTCAGGTACGGTCGCGGTCCTTCCACTCCTGAGTGACATGTGGTTAGCCTCGTCACACGAAAGAATCTCATGTTTAGATCTAGGAAATGATGAATAGTATACCTGACTAAAGTACTACTGAGAACTAGATCAGTTCAGGCTAATGGGTGTTAGCGTGAACTTGGTTTTAAATTGAGGTAGAGGGTGCAGTATGCTCGTCTTGCCATCTGGACAAGCGGTTGACATCCACCTGTAAGTCGTGAATTTCGTTCTTGCAGGAACAAAACTCATAGAGTATCTGTTGTTGAATGTCCACGAGACTAGATGAAGAAGGAAGGGGATAAGACTGGGAAGAAGAACAAGAAGACTAGCCCTGCTACCCATGGTACTACCACTGATGCTGCTGGTGCTAGGGTGTCTGCTGAAATTGCGAGCCCTGCTAGCCCGCCTAGTAATGGCCTTGACGGCCATACTGCTGGTACTACAGCCGCTGCTCTTGGGGTGGCTGGAATCTCGGGCTCTGCTGTGAAGGAGGTGGTATGGATGTGAATATGGTGTTGTGAAAGTTTGGGGGACGTTGGTAGGTTTGTCGGTCTCCCGTACTTCCATGCCTAGTAGGGTCCTGAGTATATCATACTCCATTCACCTCCCAAACCGATGGAGCCTCCTCCTGAACTGTCTCTGCTAATGGAGGTGGCTGCTGGAAAGAGTGGGCGTAGGATTGGTCTTGCTCCCACGGCTGGGGTTGCCCTGACACCAACAGCTCCTGAACATGGTGAATTCGATATACGGGGGCAGAGGGTGCAGTCACGGCAGGTATCTTTATCTTAGATACCCTATCAGTCTACTAGTCCATTTGTTTTGAAATTTTGGAGATGCTCCGGTCCAATTCATTAATTCTCTTGTCAATCCTCTCGACTACAGTAAGCTTGTCCGCAAGGAGTCCCATGCTAGGGATCACGCCCTGAGAGAGATCGACTACAGCTGACTTTCCCCCTCCAGATAAGATGGAACTGGGGGACGATTTACAACCCCTCCTAGCCATATGTGAGCAGCTGGTTTCAGCCATTTGCTCGAATACCTTCCAGACGGTATCCGATCCTCTTGATGTATAGCTACCTTCACAAGCAGCGCTCACTAAACCCCGCATCTCAAGGTTGAGACCAATGATAAACATCTGGACCAAGATATTGTCATCTAGTCCATGAAAGGGACACTTCTCCAGGATGTCCTTTAATCTTTCCCAAGCATCACAGAAGGCTTTGTGGGGTAGTTGGGAGAAAATTGTAATATGCGTCCTCATCATGTTAGTCCTTCTCAAGCGGTATAACTTCTTCAGAAATAGGTCCTTGAACTTGGCATAAGTGCTGAGGGTAACTCCAAGATTTTTCGCCCTATAATCAGCTTTTCCACTCAAGGAAAATGGAAAGGTTGTGAGCCTAATATAATCCTGGCTAACATGTGGATGTCTGAGGTTAGCGCAGATGAGCTTGATGTCCCTTAGGAATGCATATGGTTCCTCAGAAGCATTCCCATCAAAGTGTGGAAGCAGGTTCAGAAAATGCAGCTTCAACTCAAAATCAACTATGGGCTCTGCCGGACTCAAGTAATTCCGAATTCTGTACTGTCTGGGGTTATATGCCACATCCATTGGTGGTTTGACCCCAACATTGAGCTATCCTAACTGAGCTCTGAGCCTTGCATGTTGCTGCTTAGATGCAGCTAATCTGGCTAGTACCATTCTCATCGGGTCTTCAGGGTGTTCTTTTTCCTCTTCTTTCTTCTTTTGAGGCATTTTACTTGAATCTTCTATATGGCCTGAATGAACAATGTGGTCTTGATTAGAAGAGGATTGAGGCATGAAGATATTCTCACCGAGGCGAAGGCCTTCCTCGGTGAGGTGGGAAGAGAGAAAGGGAATGGTTTGAGGGTAACCATCCCGAGAGTGAGTGATCCTGGGCTCAAGAGGGTCGTGAGTCCAGGTTGGCCCATGTTGCGCTTGGATCTTTGAAGACGTACTTTTTGGAGGGTTCAACGAGAGATTCACAAAGTCCGAATAAATATCCCCCCAATTAGTCATCTTCAATGTCAAAAGAACCGATTAGAAGACGATATTCATTGAGGTGCTAGTTCTTTGGTGCACGTAAATGTCCGAATTAAACTCACACAATACAAACACAATTCAAACCCTCTATTTCACCAACTCAACACGTGATGGGCGTAATGGTTCGGCCGAATTATCTGGTCAATTTTAATTGGTGATAAATGAAATCTTGGAAAGATTGACAAGCTATTTGGTGCATGTATTTTCCTACAGATTGGCCTGGTGATTACGACTAGTTGGACCTACTTTTTGCTAGTATAGGAGTAAGTACGGACCGTATAAATACGGCTACCCATTCCTTGAGGACAAAGGCATCCTCTAAACATCCCACTCTGCTAAGGAAATCCAGACCGTTTACCGGCTACCCGTATTCCTCACTGAAAAGTAACTAATCGCCTAAAAATAAAGAACCGGTAGCATGTAAGAAATTCTAGCTTGGCTTTATTCTAGGGTCGTCTCTCTCTCACTTGCAAGTAAATCAAAGAATGAGGGATTTATGCACAAGTGTACAGGGTTCTTTTTATTCCAATTTTTTTAATCGACCTGCTCAATTCAGTCCCAATTTTAGACTTAGATTGTCACTTGAAATTTAATCTGAACACAAAAGCATGTCTACCATTCAGTCCCAATTTCTTTTTTGACCTTAAGTTGTAAAACTAGAGGGGAATGGGAAATCAAAATACAACCGTGAAACGATGATGCATGCTTAGAAGAAGGTATAGTTACAGTGAATCCCAGCACTCTCCATGCATTATGCAAAATTGAAATTGTAAATTTTACACTAAATGCATGCAGATCGAGAAGACCACACCTAAACAGTATGCTATTAGCGGGGAAGAATCAAGTTAATTTGAGCTAAATAGTACGTGTCTATATGTGTCTCATTATGAATCTTATTAGATGTGTGAATCTTATAAGATATGTGTGTCATAAATTATGAAGTGCAGAAACAAATTTGATTCTTAACTACCATGTGCCTAACCATAATTTCGCCACTCAAGTCGAGCCCCACCCTACTGGAGAGTAAAATAGGTCTTGACACACCACAAGATAAAGTCTAAGTCTTTTTATACACGCGAGCTCTCAAACAAGAGCTGCTGTAAATAAGCAAATTACTTAAATAATTACAACACGATAATTACAAAAATTTACAAAAAAATTGCATTCGAATATAAATTAAATATCCTTGCTCTTCGGCAGTCGACGCGAGTCACGCCTGTCGACCTCCGATGCACTCCAAGTCCACTGGGCCCTCATAAGGAAAATAAAATTTATGTGAGAGAGATCAACAATAAAATATGTACAAAAATGAGCAGAAAAATAATTGAGAGAAAATGGAATAAATACATGGTATCTCGGGGGTAAGAATACCCGAGTGAGAAAAAACCTAAATCAAAATTTCTAAATTAATCACTAAGTCGTTTGCCTCCCAGGCAGCAGCGCCATCTGATCGATTCGCTAAATACGATGTATAATTTGTACTCCTTGTAGGACATGTACTTAGCGAATCGTTCAGAACCGAGAAAGAATCTCTGTGAAAAGTGTCTCGGCTTTAATTTATATCCCGGGTAAGTCCGGGGTCGAACACATGGAGACCAAGGAACAACGTCGGGTTAATTCAAAAACTTAGGTCTAGATTTTCAAATGGTATTTTTTTTAATTTTTTTGCAAAAAAAATGAAAATGCAGATGAGGACGAATTAAGACAATAATAAAACACAGTACTAGGCCAAATTAATTTTAATGCAAAATAAATCAGATTTGGCCTAATTGTATTTTTCCTACCATCCTAATCCAGATATGAGTACAAAACACATTTTTTCTGTAATTTTAGGGATTAAAATGGAAAAATTTAAAATACACACTTTTTATGGGTTTTAAGCAATTTTTCACACAAATAGAATGCAAAAATTAAGAAAAATTAATTGGAATTAAGAGATGATGCAAGAATGCTACTATATTTTTTTTGGATTTTTCTGACAAAAATTGAAATTTTTATGGATTTTTTATGGAAACAGAGTGACATTGAGTAATTAATTTCTAATGAATCCACATTAATGAATTATCCATAATGTGAATTATCTCACATAGGTATTTTTATATGGAATCCAGAAGATTTGTAATTTCGCAAAAAAGATTTCTTTTAATTTAATTAAAATGATTTACTAAAATCACTCTATAATTTATTTAAGGCACACAACAACTCCAGTTAAAATAAACTTTGGATAACAATTAAAGCACACTTCAATGCATCATTCTTGATTTTTGTGAAATTTTTTGAGCAACTATGAGTGAGATATAGATTTAAGAGACTAGATTGGGTAAAATATGCGGAATTTCAGTTAAGTAATTTATTTAAAAATCAAAATAAATAGTCAAGTGGTAAAAAATTAGTTGCTCAACATGATGACATTTTTCATTGAAATAAACGATACAAAATGAATGTCCAAAACAATGTACGAACATAGGGTTATCCGTGCAAAATAGAAATTGAAATTAAACAACACAAACATGTACATGAACCGTTTTACAATTACAGAAACTTATATGGATACCGATGTAATTTTTACAAAAAATAATAATAAAATGACCTTCTTCTTCGCAGGCGCGGGTGGGGCAGCGAAGGCCCCGGAGTTGGGGTCGCGCGGACTGGTGCAGAGGTGGGCGCAGGCCCATGGCCGCGACGATGGAGGTGGTGCGGCAAGGCATGCCTGGGCGGCCGCTGGTTGATCCGCGGGGCGGCGACGGTGAAGGGTTGCGCCTGGCGGGCTGGGGACGCTGGCTGAAGACAGGTCTGGCGCTGGGAGGTCGCATCTGGGAGGAGGGATGGAGGCAGGGATGGCGTCAGGCGGCAGAGCCACTGTTGGCCGGAGCGATGGTGGTTGCGCTTAGAGATCAGTAGTCGGTTGGCAGGAGGCGGTGGCGCTGCCAGCGGTGGAGGAAAGGAAGGCTAGTGGCGGGGATGCCTGATGCGTCACTGCTTTTTTTTATGTTTTTTTTCTAATTTTTTATTTTTTTTAAATTTTCTTAAACACGGAATAAACATGTAATACAAATAGATAGGAGGAAAAATAATGTGATGTTGGTGGTAATAAGATGAAGTAGACCAAGTATAATAAATGGATATGCAGTGGTGGTAATGTGATAAAAATGCAAGATAATGAAGATGTTTATTATTGACAGAAAGGGAAAATTTTCCTACGATGGACGAGGGTGCCTATGTTGTGCTCACGATAAGCATGATCTTCGCTCGAATCACCGGGGTGCGATGAGCTCGAGCAGTGCACCAATGCGGCTGCGATATTAGCCAAGAAGCCAATGGATCTCACCGGAGAGAGGGCTGTCGTCGCTCGACCGCGGTTGCATTTCTATCACTGATTCAACTTTGGGAACTAGGATCCCCTCACATAAAGATGGATCAACGGCAAAAATGAGGAGAATGTGATGTATATAAAGAGAAAACATGAGAAGTTATTAAAGTAGTGGATGTGAGGTTAATAAAATAATGAGGTTGAATTAGAAGTTAGAAAATTTGGTGGAATGATGGAGTTGAATGGTGGTTATTGTAGAGAATGGAAAATAAAATAAAATAAATAAAAGTAGCCTACTTTAAATGAGAGAATAAAATAAAGAAAACAAAATGGAATATGTACAAAAGTAGGTCCATAAAAACACTGTGTACATTGATTTTTTTACTTCTCTAATTTGATTTTTTTTGTATTTTTAATAAAAGATATTTACAAACTAAAATAAAATAAAATAGTATAAATAAAATGAAACATAAAAGAGTTTTTTTTTTATTTTTTAGTAATTAAGAAGAGTAAATAAAAAATGAAGAAAGAAAGATATGTACAATATATGCAAAGTACACCTAGGTCCCAAAACTCAAATTTTGCAAACGAGCTCGATTTTAATGAAACCACTTTCATTGGATAGATAATTTTCTAACTTAAACTTTAAAAGTGAGTTTGGTGAATTTGGAGTTCATAGGGAGCAGGAATTTGGCCGGGAAGTTGGACTTTACGGCTTTTTGTCTTTGGGATCTAGGAGCATTTATTTGAGGTGAAATTTATTTTATATTTTTATATTTTTATATATATTTTTATGAACAAGATTGAGAAATAATTAGCAAAAAATGAGTTGAAATAAAATTATTAAAAATACCTGAAGTTTGGGGCTATTTGTAGGTGAAAAACTCCTTTAATTTTGCAGCTTTTTATTGCTAATTTATTTTGTACAATATAATATACAATAATTAGCGTGCTTTATTTACAAGAGTCATTTTGTTAATTTATTGATTTTATAGTCATTTATTTGGGATTTTACTCGGGGATTTTTCTATTATCAAGATATTAAGTTGATGAATTGCCGATTCATCACCCATAAATTGAAGAAAGATCAAAGAGTTGATCAGACTTCCGCAACTTCCACATCCAAATAGTTGGATGATTGCCAATACTGCAAGAAGACAATAACTTGGAATTATGACTGTCCAGATATCTATAATACTTACAGATGTACTTAGATAATACATCACCATATCCTATATCTATAATTCATCATTGAAACTGACTTACTTGTTTGACAATAAATAAGTTGGATAGTTGTATTAGTTCTTCTACTAACACTTGCAGTCGATTGCACACGTTTTAAAATATTAGTGAACATGATCTAAAAATTTGATAGTCATCCATAAGGAATTCGTTGCAATCGTTGCAACAATCACCATTAGATAGATAGATTATTAACCATCATTTGACTAAGTTAATATCGTATCACTATAATAAGAGTAAACAATAATCTATTAGAGACTTGATAAAATAATATTTACAAAGAGAGCAAGGTATAATTTATACCTGGATAAGTCTATGATCAAAGACAAGGACACAAACTAATCAGGTTATGTAGATATGGCTTAAATGCTTAAGTTAAGTTATTTTATGTGGTCTAGGTCAAAGTTATTAGCCACGCGAGCCAGGGGCGAACCATATTGACAATAAAATGTGATTGTAATCTTCTATATATATCAATAAAGATTATTAATTTATTAAGGTTATTGATTTAATTCACTCCTTATCCGAGAATAAATAAATGAATGCACTATAAGGTCCCAACTATATAATTAGGGTTATGTACCATAACCATGTTAATGACTGGAGGAATTGAATAAAAACCTATATACTATGCATCACAGAAAATGTAGAATATTTAGCAAACAATTTGCCAAGACAATGTTAGTTCATCGTATGAAATAAAAAATGTAGAACAATGGTTTGTGCATCTATAAATCAAATATAACGAAACGATTTCCTTTATGATTTCTAATATTCATAATGAATAAGAGAGATAAATAAGGATTACCTTTGATGCACTAGTTTCTACAAAATAAACATCCCCAATTGAAGTCTGATTTGTAGACTGCTCTCTCGAAGGCACGGAGATCAGTTGTGTTGCTTCCCACGAATCTGGACATTGAGTAGGGCAACAAGAAGAGAGTTGTTAGCATTTGAGACTCTCAAGACTCTCTCTCTCTTTCTATCATGAGGGGACGAAATTTAGTAGATGATTTAGCTCTTAGAATCATTGTTGAAAAGAGAGAGCATAACCCTCCATTTGTACTTGTTGTACACGTCCAACATGTATGAAGGTAGCCCTTGGATTTTAAATAAAGGAATAATAGCATGTCCTAATTCAATAAAGATCATATCCTTATTATCTCAAATCAATATTAATTAATTAATTAATTAAGCAACAACTTTGGATTCCTAATTAAATTAGAACTTAACCATATGTACACGCCACATCATCTTCCTTATATTGAGGTTGTTGTTGGAAATTTTATAAATTATTCAATGGATAATCATATTATCAATATTGGAGAAATTATTAAGCTAAGCCTTAAAGCTTATGAATCATATTCACGAGCCCAAAGTTAAATGTAAAATTAATGTGAATCAAATTCACAAAATCTAATGCTTCAGAAAAATTACGTAAATCATATTTACATAAATATTTATATGAATCACATCTATATAAATATTAATTATTGTAAAATACTATTGACATTAATTAATGAACTATAGTTGTTAATCACATTCATAAAACTACCCTTATCAATAATGTGTAACAATCACAATTATTACAATATTTCCATCAATAAGTAAGAATCCCAATCCAATTAGGACTTATATGATAAATATGCAGATACTTGGAGATAATGTCAGGGAGATCATATTATACATGTATAGTGACTTGAAATGTGGATAACTATCCAATTTCAGGCTTTATACTTTTTTAGCAAAACATCCAACAACTACCAATGTTGAAAGAGAGTTGTAACACTTTACTCTCCTAGTGAGCTCAACGAAAGACATCACACTATTCATGAGCTGGACAAAATGTTGGTGAGCTGAATCTGGCTTCCCTGACCATTTCTAATCATAGTCCAAACTATTTTGAGTTATGAAATGAGCTCATGGAGCATGTATATTTCCATTTCCACGATCATTTCTATTTCCAACAATTGGACATTGGAAACTGGAGTCAAATGAATTTTGATTTAATCTAATTTTCATCCATCTAAATTGAGCCACTCAAATCCACTCCATTTCAACACTTCTTCGGTGTAGAAGTATCATGGTATATGATCCATTAGAACAACAAAAGTAACACTGAGTATTCCAAATACTCATCCATCCTTCACACAACAAGACTTTGATAAATCTAAAATTTAAACCCTGGTTTGTATGTCTTCTTCGGAATGTATAAATAGATTTCTCATTTTATAATTGTGAGATAATATTTATCATATACTTTCCAAAATCATATTTTAATATCTCATTTTTGTGTCTTATTTTATAAACAACACAGCCATGCATGGAATTCATTTTGACCCCAAAATATATCATGAGTGAGCAATGTCTCTCGGTTCATACTATTAACCTGTATGATTCCTTCAAGAGATTATACTTCTCATACTATTTCATATGCACATCAACACCTTGGTATATGCTCCTTGGCTAGGTAACCTATATATTGGTCTATGAAATGTGCATACTCAAGCATACATATGCATATCTATCTCTTGTCAAAGTATGTGTGCCTGCTCGTAAAAGTTACGACTCATGTCTTAGTTTATCTCGACCTCAGCAAGTCTATTCTTTGACTTGATTTTTCCAACACTTCCGAATCTCCATTTTTATGCAAAGGGCCTGCATGAAGAAGTCAGTTGGAAATCAATGTTTAGATAAAGATTGGCATCTCCTTCTCGTACTTGAGATCTTTATTGAATATCACATGTTTGAAGTCAGTTGTGTCCTCCTAGCTACAAGGTATTAAATATGGCCATGGTACATAACCTAATTGTACAATAAGACGGTAACAATAAACTGCACCGATTCAATTATTCATTTCATTTCAGATGGACCTGATAAAAACAAAAACTTTTATTGCATTTAATGGGTCGCCGAGGGCTTACGAGTCCAAAAGTCTCCCACAAGCCCTCAAGTCATTCACAACACCATATTAATTATGCTAATCATTGACTATTTGACAAATAGATGGGTAATATTATTATTCACTCTGTCACCAATGATTATGAGAAGTTCTTTTACAAGCTAGCATACTGCAAGCGAACATTAAATACATACAATGTAGTTGTTGCATTTCATGCAACCAATGCTTCACTTTGTTGAAACAACTATAGTGTACTGCTTCTTGCGACAGTTAGCTCGTAGAGCACTACCATTCAACTAAATTTGAAACCTTTATGGTTGACTTCCTATCATCAAAATGTGATTGGAAATTTGAATTAGTATACTCGATGACTTGTAGATCATTATCTCCATAAGAGTTATTCTTAGGTACTTGAAGGTCCTTTTTACTGCAGTCTAGTGTTTCTCTCCATAGTAGGATTGGTAATGCTTACCACTCCTACTGCATGACAGATATCTCGTCTAGTATACATCATGGCATACATCAAGCTTCCTATACCCGATGCTTAAGGGCATTCCGCCATGGCTTTCTTTTCATTAATAGTTTGAGGATCCATACCTTTAGATAGGTGAATATCATGTCTTAAGGAAGGAAGCCTTTCTTGGAGTTATCAATGCTAAATATTTCCAAGATCTTCTTGATGTATCATTGTTGTGATTGTCCCAATATCCTATTTTGTATGTTTCTGAATAGTGTCAGACCTAAGATGTAAGAGGCTTCTCCAAGATCTTTCATCTCAAAGGTATTGGATGGGAAGACGTTAAGACAGGTCATCATCCCTGTATCATTTCCAATGATAGGGATGTCATCCACGTAAAGCATAATGAACACGATGGCACTCCAACTAAGCTTCTTGTACACACATGGTTCATCCGAATTCTTCATGAAATCATAAACTTTATGGTTTCATTGAGTCGGATGTTCTGACTACGAGATGCTTGTTTGAGCCTATAGATGGATTTCATCATCTATCATACTTTTCTTTCCTCAGATTTGAAGCCTTTGTGCTCCTTAATGAATCTCCATTTCACTATTTTATTTTTTCATTTTGGACTTATATCCCTTGCTAAATGCATGTATATATCATTAATTAATGAAATAAACACACAGTAATTCACAACTAATGCTACATAAATACTTTAAAGAAGACTGTACAAAATACTGTATTTATGCCAAATTAAAAGAATAAAGAAAAGAAAATAAAATAAAAATAAAACGAATGACGGGTCAAAGATGTCAAGTGACCCTAGCCATTGAGACCCAGACATCGTGATGACTTGGTTGACAAGGAATAATGTCAGGGGAGATAGGGCGACCAATTGTGCAGAGAATACACTCAAAAACCACAATTTTATAGGTTAATAATTACAGTTTTGGACCTATTTTATTTTCTCATTTTTATAACTTAAATCAATACACTTGGAACATCAATATTGTACATAATTATACAAAGAAAAATACTAAATTAATTCACTCTAAAATGTGCTTGGGACACACAAAATAAAAGGTCGCATAGAAAAATTTAATGACATATATCTTCTCTACACAGATTCAAAGATGACTAACTCACCTTTATTATTCATAAAATTAAAAATACTATTTAATATAGCTGGTTTCATTCAATTTGGAGTTAAGATTCAAAAGTTAGGTTTTGGAACCTCATTGTAAAATATACATTTATAAAATATTCAATATATTTAATCTTTATATTTTATGCTTCTTTTATTTGTATAAAATTTGAAATATTATTTAAAACACATATACATGTTTAAACTAAAATAAAACCACTAAAATATAACAAAACAAATAATATATAATAATATATAGATGAAGTATACCTTTATATACCTACAAGATATATGTATATAATTAAGAAAATAAATAAATTATGTATAATACAACCAAGTTACCAAAATATGTAATTAAATAAATTAATAATATATAAAATACCAATACATATTAATAAAATATTAAATACAAATTAAAATTAAAATTTACAAAATACATATATAAATACATATAGATATACATGTAAAAAGTAACATCTAATAAAATAGCTTGTAAAAATAAATAAGTATCATAATTAAATAGTATAAAATATTACAAACATATTCATGTTTTAATAAAAAAATTAATAAATTCATTTTCATTTTCTTGGTCTATTTACAAATCTTTGTATTCATTCTTTTTTCTAATTTGTCCACGTTGACCAACTAAAGGAACAAGTTTGTTGACCAGCGGGTCAACTACCCCCTTTGTACCTCCACCTTATGTCAATCCAATCTTTGCGATTTCTCATGCCACCATCTCTCTTCAATTCCTCTCGAGACCACCACCATAATATAGCCGTTTCACCATTGACCCTCGCCCACTAACTAATCTCCAACTACCACCTTCGCCTCCCACCATTTTACCATCTTTTTTGCTAGAATGCACTCCTATAAGATACCACCTCTAGCCTTCTTTTCTTCTTTTATCTCACTTCAGCAATTGTAACCCCCATTAGACCTCCCAGTTGAGCTCGTGGTGATAGCATGAACTGCCCCAGGCGTCTGTGGCATGGATAAAGTGTTCTAGGGCTAGATCTAGGTCCACTGATGTTCATCTCTAGCGAGCCCCTACTTCGAGTAACAGAGCGTGTCGAGCTGCTAGGTTACTTTCTACTTCATGCATTTAGTCCCTAAGCATATATCTTGTTTTAATTTAGTATTTTAGTAGCTCATTTAATTCAATTTTGAAAATCAAAATATCCAGAGCTTGCAGCTCCAGCACCAAATTAATGGTACCCCTCTATTGTTCCAACCACTATCACCTTAATCTTACACCCCCATTAAAGCCCATTCTTTCCCCCTCGATTCTGTAATGGAATCTAGCTATCAGAACCCCCTCCCCCATCTTCATTGGAGCTCCCATTTCCTCACTCATTCTTAGCTTATGTAGCTTCAGTAGAGGGGCAAGGAGTTAAACCTTGAACCCCTTGATCTTTTGGTGTAGGTCTACAATTGTGATGCCACCTAGATCTCCACCCCAAGCTCTGAATAGGAGATCCAGGTCAACCTAGCTCTAGGGCCACTCTAGTGAGCCCCGAACATCAAGGAGGTGCGTGCCAGACGTGCAAGAACCCTAGGAAGTCGAGGAGCTCTTCAGAGAAGGAAGAGGAGGATGGTAGAATATTGAAGCAGCAAATAAAGCTTGCCAGCCTGAGTTCTTCTAATTTCTTCTAGCCTTCCTCCCGACCATTCATCTGAGACACATCCCAGATATAGTCTATGTTGTTCATATTATTCGAAGCAAAGTCCATCAGAGCCGAATGCTCAATCACATGTACCATCCAATGGTGCACAATTTAAGGGGTAAGTCAATAACTCTCGACTTTTTTAATTTTAATTTTTAGTCTTTTAAATATTTATTTATGTTCAAAAGGTTATGTAAAAATTTCATATGGGCCCCCATTCTTATTGTATATTCCATATAGGTCTTGTGCCACGCCAAATCACGTGGCTCCCAATGTGAGTTGGCTCATTTGCATTTAGGCCTTTCGTTGTTGAACATTTATATTTAATCCAAAATTTTGTAATAAACGTTCAAAACATTAGGTTATTTTGCATGTAACCCAATGACTATTAATTTTATTACAAATATACCCTTGACAGTTCTGTATAATTTATTTGTGCATTTTATTTGGTATTAAATAGCTCTAGTGTTCCAAAAATTGTGCGAACATTTCCAAAACTGTTGTAAATGATGCTTATTCACACAATAATTTTTATTTGCAATTTCATTGCATCTTTAGTTTAAGACATCATTTTGGTGTTATTTAGATATTAAAATACAAAAAATGGAATAATACTTTTAAAAATTCCAAAAAAATACTTAATATATTACTATATAATATTACTATAGACAAAAAAATCACAAAAGAAAACAAAAGAAAACCCTAAACTTTGAAAACCTTCTATAACCCTGAATAAAATAGAAAGTATTTTTAAAAATACAAGAAAACCAGTTTTCTGATTTATATTTTTATATATATATATGTATTAATACATGTTAAAGAAAGTTTTGAGAAATTTTATGCCTATTTTATTTTTTAAAATCTCAAAACAATCAGGCGTATTTATTAACTATATGATTTTGAGTATTTTTTATTTTAAAAACACCTTAAAATGTTTAAAATTACCAGAAAAATAATAACAAAAAATATAAAAATGAAACAATTCTTTTGTATGTTTTTACTATTATTTGCTACATTTATAAATATAAAAGCCTATATAGCCTATATAAGCATAAATATAATTACCTACTAATTAATATAAGTATTATTATTACCAATAATTTAAAATAATTTTAATACCTTTAAATAATAAAAAAGGACTGTTCCTAATAGTATTTACTAAATTTTTATATATTTTATATAAAGATATTATATATCACTTATATTTTACATATTATAGCATATATACATATATACTCCTTATTATATATTTAAAAGAAAATGGAAATAAAAATCAGAAAATATAAAGAGAAATTAAAAATTACAAAATTAAAAACAATAAAATATAAATTAAAAGTCCATAAAAAAGAAATATCATTAAAAACTCAAAATATTCAAAAACCCAAAAACACACTAAAGATAGATGTTGTTTCTTTTTGTAGACAATAATTATTTTCCTAAACCCATAGCTCTATGTGGTTCGACATCCAGATTACTTGTTCCCTCTACACATTCCTATCTGGGTTATAATAATTTTTAGCCCACATTATTTCCCATTGTTTCATATGCACATGTGGGTTAACTATTTACTTAGTTGGTCTGCTTTCAGGATTGGAAAATTTAGTTGCAGAAGTCTGCCTTGTGAGATCTCACGAACGCCTCTCGGTGTTTGATTTTTTAATCAAATGTAGTCGTTGCTTGGGGCAACGCCAAGTATAGGTACATTGTACATTATTATCTGCACATTTATATCTCTTTTATTTCTTTTTATCATTAATTTTTTGAGCTGCTTCTGACATATCTCTTTTTTTAATTTCTTACGAGGGACCATTCGACGAAGGTGACTACATAGGAAGTCGCTGCATCTGAGCAATAAGGATTACTTAGACCAGGAGTGAGAGAGAGGAAGAAGAGTACGGATTTTTCTTTTTATTTTGTGAGAGAGTATATATTTTATTGTGCATACTAATTGTAATAATTCTAGACTTGGACATTTTGTATACATTATAATCTACGAGGTCCACTGTCAGAGTGATTGTTCACTTGGTGGCCTCATAGGTTTTTCATTGTTTTCATCATTTTTTTTTGTTTCTCACGTTTTGAGTTTTCGCCTTTCTTTCTATGTTTTCTCAAATTGAGCCCACAGATTTTAGGAAATGCTTGGTCAAATAAAATTAGGTCCAACACCTTAATATCTGCATGCTCCTGTAGATTCACATTTGGACATAGCTCAAAATTAAATTATTAAATACATGGGATTGAAACCAAGTGCCATGAGAGGCTCCACACAACGCTAGCATGACCTATTTTGGTGGGCACTGAAGAGTCTCCATGATCGAATATTTTGGTTTCCATTCTAGGTGTTTAGCATTTGGTTCTTCACGATAATTGCAGTCCCTGCTTAGAATAATTTCATCGGCTTGCATTGCATGTAGTGTAAATTTACAATTTTATTTTGCGTCTCGAATGGAGAGAGATTGGAAGCGCTACTAGTCATTTCTAACTTTGCATGCATCATTCAATTCTAAGGTGAGATTTACACCTTAGTGTCAAATTACATGGCTTTTCTAACCCCACTCACAGTTTTGTATCACTTTTGATTCAAAAAGAAAATACAAAAAAATAGTTCGACATATTATTTTAAAAAATACTCATAAAAGTGAAAATCAATATTAAAATAAGGGGTCTATTTAATAAAATTTGACCTAATTAATATTCATAATGAACACTCATTGTTTGCGATTTATAAAACCCACATTGTTTTTAGGTACATTCTAGACTGAGTGAGGTGCGACCCATAAAGATTAGAGCCGAAATCCCGATTTGTTGTTGCCATGATAATGACCTGAGATGGTGAAGTATTGGCTCTTCTATCGTATGTAGGCAAGTACGGCAATGTCAATGGTGGTATTTCCACCTTATGTCGAGCATCTGACTTGGTTGGAAGTACTAAGATTAAGACATGCCCTCACAGGTGTGTTTGCCTCATCGCCCTACGTCTGAGTACCTTACTTGTGGGGAAAGTATCGGTTTTGCCTATTGGCTTCCTCTCTTATTCTTTTACTGAATATCAACCTAGGCAAGAGAACAAGGACCTCTAAGAGTGCAAATCAAAGGTTACAAAGGAGGTTGAACAAGTACATGGTACTTTCCATGTGGTACACACTATCTCTACGATTAGCCCTCTAAGGACTTGTTATAAGATAGATTAAAGTAACAATAAAATTGAAAAGATAAAAATTGTCGAACTCTTATGGCTTCACATTGTGTTGGGATGGTGAATCGACATTTGTATTGTGTTTGGTTGAACTAGATTAGGTCAAGATCATTTCCTGTGCACTTGCACCATTTTTCATTTTCATCTATTTTTATTTCTTCTTGCATCGCTCGATATGAGCCTTCTTCCACTTCCCTATTTATCAAGTGTTTATCATGGTGCTCCATTCCTCATCTACTCCATTTCTCTCCAAGATGTCATCTCCTGGAAGGTTTAGTCAGGACCCCACTGATACCCACATTGATTACATGTGTTCTACATCTTTAATAATTCAAGGTGATTCTCGAGAACATGGTTCAGATCTTGCAAATTGATCTCCAGTCTCCTCGAATGCTTCCTTTATTCCAGTAATCCATGATCACTCTTGTCGCTCCAGTATCTAGTTGTGGATGGAGATTAATTTCAATTAATGTCAGATGCTCCATTCACATACATCTGAAATTGACCCTAATTCCAGATCATCGACTCCATCTTGTGTCAAAAATTTTCAGTCTCGACGGGAAGCATCTTGTTGTGCAGATTACACTGGACCCCATAGATAAATATCGTAATTACCATCATCATTTATTAGTATTATCCCTCTTGCTTAAGATTATCAGTAATAACTAACATTACTTTAGATATTATGTTTTGTAAATAATTTACCCTAATTAATAGATACTATAAAATGCTATTATTGTGTTATTATTTTATGTATTTATTTCTCATTAAAAACAAAAAAATAGAATAATATTGTATATAATTAAAGTTACATAAAATATAAAATAAAATGCTAGAAAAATAACAAAAGAAAATAAAAGAAGATTATTTTTATTGTTTTAATCTGTAATTAATATTTATTTCTGTAAAGATGACTTATTTTCTCGTTGATTTCTACATGAAAGTGGTAGATCTCATCAAAATCTACAACTTTTTTGTTTTATACTTTTTACAATGCATCCATCAACTATATTTTTTCATTTTATACTTTTTTCTCATTTTCTAATTATCCTATTGGACAATGTGGTGCCTTTTACTATGACCACGCGGCTCGTTCTGCTTGCGCCAACTACCTACAATCTTGACTGTTAGATCATTCCTCCTACGCATCCTGGCCACCCGTTAGCCCTTAATTCTCCACCATTGGATCATAATCCAACAATCATCCCTCCACCTTTAACCTCTAACCGCCCCCTCTCTTACCAAATGACGCCTTGCAATCAACCAACTTCTCCACCATCCACCAACCGTCTCTGGGAATCTCTCTTCCTGAAACCACCACCAAATCCAACTTCTCTTAACCATCTTCTTCACTGGCCACCTAACTCCTCCTCTCTCTCTCTAGTTATGAACGGTTGAAACCACCCCCTTTCTCAAAGCACCTGCAACATCCACTTTCACAAAAGCCCTGCTCAACCGTCATAACCTCCATCCACCTTTACGTGATTGTTCTTTAATAACTGTCCACCCTCCAGTGATAATAAGAGGACGAGAGATCGAAGCGAAGATAAGGTTCCAGTTCGACGAGATCCTCGACTGTAGAGTCATGTTGTAGTTGATTAAATCGGATGCTCAAGCTTTGATTCGTTTCCTGAATCGTCAAGCAAAGATTCTTGGAGCCACTACAACTCTGATTAAGCTGAGATTCTTCATCAAGCTCATTTCCATTTCTGAGTGAGTTTTCAATTCTCATTTTCTGGTATTTTCTTCTATTATCTAAGTCCATCTCAATGAGCAACTCAGAGACAGTCATCTAGAATCATTTGCCATCCATTCACGCGTAGCATCCAGTTTAGCCCCTCAATTCTCCGTCAATGATCAGAAAATACAACCATCCTCCATTCTCATTCATCACATCCGACAACACTTCACTGAGCCGTAATTCAAGGATGTTACAGTGCTTCGTTAGAGTTAGATCACCTTCGCGATGGAGTCGTGAAGGTCTTCAGACATTTAGGCATGATTACGAGATGTGACGGAGTAAGGGAACAATCGTCAGAGTGCAATCTTGACTCTGCCGCTCGCGGAGGAGATCAAGTAAGAGGGGAGTATAGAAACCATTGATCTCCAAAGATTGGGGGTGATCTAACAATCCAAATGAGGCCATGTCGTCGCCCGAGCCACCTCTTCGGACCGAAGCTTCATCACATCCGAGCCAGAGCTGAGCCAACGTGCATGAGCCTCCTCGTCTCCTAGCCTTCCTTCGAACCTCGATGAAGTCACATGTTTCTCGCTCGTGACCGAGGTTTTTTACAGAGAAATACTTACAACTTCTCAATATTATAATCCATCCCTTCTTTAGCACGTGCACTGCATGTGCATTCTGCAGAAATTACAAGATAGGCCATGTGTGTCCCGTTAATTGCATTTTCATCTTCTTGCATTTGTAATTATTACATATTAGCTCCTGCAACTTTTTTATTGCAATTAGGCCCATTATGGACCAGTTTGTGATAAAAACTATATGTTTTAGTTTCAATAATGCCCCTAGATATCATCTTGAATAACTTTTTACCTATACATTCAATTGAAATGATTTTGGTCTCATTTCATAGCAAGTTTAATTATCTACGTTTTGGCGTGTCTAAATAATTAATTTGACCCTTAATTCATGCATTTATTGTCAAAGAATCTTAATTGATAAAGTCAACTACTTCTCCAATAAAAAAATGGCTTATTGTGCAATAATTAAATAACTGAATATATGAATTGGATATTACATTGAATAAGATTATTGATAAAATGTTGAATCCATTTAATCTTGATTAGTTCTGTATTAATCATTTATTTGGATTCATCTTCGAGTTAATTGGACGAATTAAGAGTAATTCATCATATCACTTGGATAATTCTTAATGTTTGAATTATTTATTTATTTATTTAGGATCTTTGATTGTATCATGTATCATTGTGCATCATTTTGCATTGATGTCTTCTTTTAATATTTTGCATAATTTTTTCTAAAATTATGTTCATTATGTGTATTGCATCTACTCAAAGTAATTATCTTGTGAATCGATATCATAAATGTCTAACACTTAATGATAAATCATAAATTGTTTGTGTCCTTGTGTTCGACCATGGACTTCCAAGGATTATAAATTTAAATCGAGAAACTCTTCATTGAGATACTTCTCTCGATTCTATGTAGTTTGCTAAGTGCCCATACTACAACAAGTACTTTTTATCATATGCATTTAACAAGTTATCATATGGTGCCATTGCCATGGACATGATACGTTTTGTTATTATTTTTAGGGTTAAATATTTACTTAGTGATTTCTAGGTTAATTATTTTGAGCCTATTTGGATGAAGTTTTTTCTGTTTGTCTTGTGATTTGTCGTTGTTACTAAAATTGACTATTGTATATCTCTCATGAATTATCTAATAATATATTTTTTTGGTAAGCATGTAAAGCTGATGAGTTTCTGAAGACGATGGAGGCGAGGAGCTTGGAGTATCTTGTCGGAGAGTCCACGAAGCAAGATATTAGAAATATTACTTTATTAGTTAAGTTCAAGTGTCCTATTGTAATTTATTTGCAATCTTAATTGCCTATTTATAGTGGTTCTCGATTGAGATCTCGCGTGTGTAATTAAAAGCCTGTTTTTTATTCTTATTGTGGTACTTGTGTCGAGAGTGGTTCTCGACTTGAGTGACGATTTTAGATCAAAGTACTACGCCAAATAGACATATATTAGGTAATTTTTGCTTGATATAAATCGTAATTTAGGACAAACCACTTGATCTCATAAGATTCATAATTGCAAATATCTTAGGAGATTCATAGACTCACATAGCATACGTTCTACTTAGTCAAAAATAAATTGGTTTCTTTATCCATGATAGAACTTCTGCTTAGGTACGGTTTTTTAACTTGCATCATTTAGATAGCTTTCAATATTCAGTCTATGCATCCTTATGGAGAGTGTTGGGAAGTGTTGTAAGTATTTGTAAACGACAACATTCATCATAGTTTTATGCAACATTCTGATTTCCGACTTCTTTCTCAGTTTTTGAAACATTGGATTGAAAGGAAAAGGGACTTCTTAGTAGACGTTGATTGTGTCTTCACATTAGTTCAAGCGAAAAAATAATCTCTTAAAATTAGGACTGAATTGATGCAATTTGACCTAATTTATTTGGAATTAAATCAACCTTGTATTATACGCATTAAAACCCTCATTGTTCGCAGGTACTTAAGCCCAAATAGAGTGGGTAAGGATGTAGCCACTAAGGATTAGATCCAAAAATCCTTGGACATATGCCCTAAGAACTTGGACTCACTCTTAGGGTCATGTTATTACTTCAAGAACATGCCTCCAACCATTAGAAGAAGTAGTCTGGCTTCTTATTGACATGTTCCGTCTGCGTGAACATTAACTACATTAGGTGAATACACCATTGAGATTGAATAAGATTGTTTTGAATAATTAAACTAAAATTGACAACATAATAAGGTCATCATCCATGGCCTTCAACGTTGAGTTGGTGATTAAATTCAAAGAGGTTTGTATTGAATTTTTGTGTAAGAAAATCCGCACATTCATGTGCCCAGTAGTAATAGAATCTTTTTGCATTGAGCGTGCTCAATTCTTGTATCTTTTGAAATTCAATCATATATAATTGGTCGGAACTTGCTCAGACTTCGCGAGCTTGTTTCTGGGTCACCTTAATATCACATCTTCATAGTTCCAGTCCCTTCTTCTTCTTTTCCTAGACTATTTCATATTAGAAATAATCCTTGTTTCGAACCGGTTTATCATGATTCACTCCTCGGGGGTGGTTTCATACCAACCAACCTATTTCTTTCTTCTTTACTCATTGAGGAATATCATTGCCTTGGTGAGGTTGATTTAATTTTGTTATATTTGTTTAGATCTCACTCGAACACTTTGTTTGATGAAGGTGATGAAGACACATTTAAGACACCTCCAGATAGAACAAACGAGGAGGAAGAGCGAGATGATACTTTACAATAAATCTTGTCCAGGTTGGCCGAATCTAAGAGGAATAATGCACTATTAAGACACTAGGTCAGTCATTTGAATTTCGAGTAGATGCACCCATGGTTCTTGCATATAATCCAGGACATTTTTAGATGACTATTTGGTTGAGTCCATCGGATAAAGAAGTAGAATCTGATCTTAAGCCACAGTTTCTGAGTGTGCTGCCTCACTTTCACAGGAATGCATACAAAGACCCTTATGCATTCCTAATAGACTTTGAGCTAGGATGTTCTAACCTTAGGTATCCTAGTGTTAGCCAAGATTACATCATGCTCAAATCCCGTCCTTTTGCTTTGAAGGATAAGGTTGACTATAGGATGAAAAACATGTGGGTAGCTATAACTATGTTTGAGAAGATCGAGGACCTCTTCCTAAAGAAGTTCTACCCATTAAGTATAACTAACTTGATGTGATCTCGCATCACTAGTTTCCTCCAATTGCCGAATGGGCCTTTCTGTGATACTTGGGAGAGATTCAAAGACTTGTTGCAGAAGTGTCCTTGCAATGACTTAGAGCGTACCATCCTGGTTCATTCATTATATTGCGACCTTGACCACGAGGTGTTGGGTCTTGTTAGTGCTGCTTGTGGAGGTAGCTACACTACACGTCATACGCACACCATCTAGAAGGTGTTCGATAAGATGGCCAAGACGAGCCGAGCACAGACCTCCAGTAGAGATCAATTAAAGACCCCTATTCATTTCTTTCTAGAGGAGGTACGAAAGCGACTACAACACTTTTTAATGACTTGATTCCTAGCATGGGATCAATTGTCGATAAGATGTTAGTCGTAGAGAGGATCGACATGAGAGTTGATGACTTCGAAAACAACTTATGCAAATTAACGAAGTGGATGTCATAGTTGACAGAGAAGGTGTCAAAGTGGAGTATACCTACCGTGATAGTATATACTTCTCCCGTTTACTGTATATACCATGTTTAGGAGCAGCCGATAATAGGGCTACTTAGTCTTAGGGAGAGCACCAAGATGTTGTCAAACGCTTTCAGTGGATGCCACCAACCGAGGATACAGTACAAGAGGAGCCTTCCTATGTGTGGGAGGTAAATGGTGTGTGGTATACTCAGGACCCCGCCAATCCGGGTCACTCTGGGGATCGTTTACCTTACCAATATCCCAGTCCATCCATAACACATCGTTTACCCCTACACCTCTTCCAACACAACCGAACTCATCCACCTGACAATCCCAATTACCGAGGCAACAACAGTTGTATGTCCGACAATCGACGTACCTGCAGGGCCAATAGGGCCCATATGTGCATCACCCAATTCACCAACCACTATTCCATGGATAACAGAGTCAGTTGTTGCGCTCTTATTAGCATCAGAAATAACATCATTTGTCAGTTGCCATTAATTTCTAGTGGTAGATGTTGAGGAGTTTTGTTCCTACAAGAATGAGATGTACGACATGCGATGTGACATCACCCGCATATCCCATCATCAATACTAGAAGGCTACCTCATCTACATCCATTCCTACCCATGTTCAGGCTAATCCCAACAGCCTGAACAACTCCTAGCATCAATATTCAAATGATTGGATATACTACTCAGATTCACATAGTTCTGAGTACGAGATCTTTCTATTTGATTATATAATCACATGTCTCCTAGGATTGAAAGGATGGTGGTCCTGCCTGATCGGGCGAAGGATACAGAGAGGGCCGACTCTGAGCCTCATCTTGAGGAGACTTTAGATGATGATGTGATGATCAACTGTGTGCAAAGACTTATAAAAGGAGAATGATGAGGAGTATGAGAGCAAAACAACACACATTAGATTAAGAGTCTACAGAGGACCTTGTACATTCGGTTTAGGCAAATGCACAATCAACAGACATTCCTCAACTTGTAGTAGATGATTTAGTTTCGCATTCCAAATTGAATGTAAAATATATAGGTTTTAAAAACTCAATTTCTATGAATTATAAAGTGCAAGTTTCTGTCTGTGATTATGAGTCTTCACATTCTTCTATAGCTATCCCTTTCCCCCTTGCTTTTATGGTAGGATAACGTTGTCTATAGGATGAAGAACCTGGGGGTAGCTATAACTACGTTTGAGAAGATCGAGGATCTCTTCATAATGAAGTTCTACCCTTTGAGTAGAACTAACTTGATGTGATCTCGCAACACTAGTTTCCCCCAATTACCGAATTGGCCTTTCTGTGATACTTGGGAGAGATTCAAAGACATGTTGCAGGAGTGTCCTTGCCACAACTTAGAGCCTACTGTCCTGGTTTAGTCATTATATTGTGACCTTCAACCTGAGGTGCAGGGTCTTGTTAGTGCTGCTTGTGGAGGTAGCTACACTACATGTGATCCGCACACCATCTAGAAGGTGTTCGAGAAGATGGCTGGGACGAGCCGAGCACAAGCCTCCAGTAGATCTCAATTAGAGGCACACAATTCATTTCTTTCTAGAGGAGGTACAATGGCTACTACAAAACTTTTTGAGGACTTGATTCCTAGCATGGGATTAATTATCGATAAGATGTTAGTTGTAGAGAGGATCGACATGAGAGTTGATGAGTTGGAAAACAACTTATGCAAATTACTAAAGTGGATGGCATAGTTGACAGAGAAGGTGTCGAAGTTGAGTATACCTACCGTGACAGCATATGCTGCTCCACCTTACTGTATATACTATGTTAAGGAGTAGCCGATAATAGGGCCACTTCAGTCTTTGGGAGAGCACCAAGCTCTTGTCAAACCCTTTCAGTGGCTACCACTAGCTGAGGATATTGTACAAGAGGAGCCTTCCCATGTGTAGGAGCTAAATAGTGTGTGGTATACTTAGGACCCTGCCAAGCCGGGTCACTCTGGGTATTGTTTAACTTACCAATATCCCAAACCATCCATAACACATCGTTTACCCCTACACCTCTTCCAAAACAACCAAACTCATCAGCCTAATAGTCCCAATTACTGAGGCAACAACAGCTATACATCCGAAAACCGACGTACCTGCAGGACCAATAGGGCCCATCTGTGCATCACCCAATTCACCAGCCACTATTCCATGGACAATAGAGTCAATCTTTACGCTCTTATTAGCATCAGAAACAACATCATTTTGTAGTTGCCATTGATTTCCAGTGGTATATTGTTGGTGTGTTATGTTCTCACAATAATGAGTTGTACGACATGCTGTGTGACGTCAACCGCTTATCCCATCATCAGTACGAGAAGATTGCCTCATCTACTTCCATTCGTACCCATGTTCAGGCTCATCCCAACAACCTGAACAACACTCAGCATCAATATTCACATGATTAGGAATACTAATCATATTCACAAAGATCTGAGCACGAGATCTTTCCGTTTGATTGTATAATCACATGTCTCCCATGAGCGGAATGATCGTGGTCCTGCCTGATCGGGCGAAGTATACAGAGAGGGCCAACTTTGAGACTCACCTTGAGGAGACTTTAGAGGACGATCAAGACATGCATCTTCATAGTTATTATCATCATTGTGCAGAGACTTATTAAAGGAGAATGATGAGGAGTATGAGAGCAGAACAACACACATTAGATTCAGAGTCTACGGAGGACCTTGTACATTTGGTTGAGGCGAATGCACAATCAACAGAGATTCCTCAACTTGCAGTAGATGATTAAGTTTTGCATTCCAAATTGAATGTAAAAGATTTGGGTTTGAAAAACTCAATTTCTAAGAATAATAAAGTGCAAGTTTCTATTTATGATTCTGAGTCTTCACATTCTTCTATAGCTATCCCTTTCCCCCCTGCTTTTATGGTAGGAAAGCACATCGTGAATAAGATTCAAAAATATGATCCTGAAATGTCACGGTTTTACAGAGATAACATTATGGTTAAGGTGTTATTTGATGAGTATGTGGCTAGTCATCCTGCATTGCAAAAATACTTGAAGATGAGATGCACACCTAGTAGAGTTAGCAGGAAGAAACTGAACAACGATGTCAAGACACATGTTCTCTCAGTTTACACTACATTTTTTATCAAGAAACAATAGTTTCCAAAGAAGAAGAGAGATTTAGGTGCATATTACGAGGTGAGTCATATCTATGACATCACGTTTTCACGCACTCTCCTGGACAATAGCTCTTCAATCAACTTTTTACCTTATGATTTGTATGAGAAACTAAATTTGGGACCTCTACGCAAATATAGAGCTTTACTTGAGTTTGTGGATAAGTCAATGAAAAAGTCTTATGGTGAGATCAATGATGTCATTATCTCGATAGAGGGACAAGACTAGAGGGTGGACTTTACATCCTTGACATGGACATTCCCACTCATTATAGAGAGTCACATATTATCCTTAGGCAGCCTTTTCTTAGTACCGTTGGAGCTTCATTCAATTATCTGATAGGAATGATGAAGATTCGTTCTCCAGGCGAAAAGGTGGATCAATAGATGAAGCATACAAAATGATAGTGACATGATTCATAGTCTAGCACATATTTCTCTTCTTGTTTAGAGGCATACTTCAAAATAGTTAGAACAGTTGGGATTTGAAGTTAGAACCCGACAATAGAGAGCAAGACCCTCTCATCTAAAGAGGAAAGAGTACGAGGAGCAGTTTACGAGACGTTGCCAAAGTTATTGAGATTTGCATCTCCCTATTTCCTCGATGACATAAAATCCCTTTGGACTTGTCGGTTCCTCTTCCTTCAGAACAATCAAGTGAATTAGATGATGAGTCAGACACAGCTTTCATTGAACTACCACATTTTTTAGCGATCGGACTCCTTATTCTTGTTATAAAGTTGATGGACAGTATTTTAGATAATTTATCTCCACTATATATTATAGATCCAGATTCAGTGGTCGTTTCATTGCCAGAGTTGAAGCCACTACCTCCTACACTTAATTATTCCTTTCTTGCGGGACCAAATAACAGGTTTCCTATCTATATTAGCTATAGGTTAACTGTAGAACAAGAGACTATGTTATTAGAAGTATTAGAGAAAAAGCACAAAGAAATAGGATCGACTGTGTCAGATCTCGTGGGTATAAACCCCGCTCTTTGATCACAACACATTTACATTGAGGAAAATGCGAGACCTTCCCATGAATTTCAAAGGAGACTAAATCCAAACCTTCGAGAAGTAGTTAAGAAAGAGATAAAGAAGTGGTGTGAAGCCGGGTTTATTTACCTCATTTTGGATTCCCAGTGGGTGGCCCCTCTACATGTTGCCCATAAGTAGTCGGGAATTCATTTGTCACCAATGAGGAAGGAGTAGAGATCACAACACGAATACCCAAACCGTGGCATGACTGTGTCCATTACAAATGTTTGAATGCTGCAACCAAGAAAGATGACTTTTCCTTGGTGATTATTGATCATATTTAGGAGAGATTAGCGGGGAAGGAGTTCTTCTATTTTCTTGATGGGTACTCAAGCTACAATTGAATAGCCATCTCTCTTGAAGATTAGGAAAAGACCACTTTTACTTGTCCTTTAGGCACATATGCTTTCAGGTGCATGCCCTTCGGGCTTTGCAATGCCACAAGCACTTTTCAACGGTGTATGATAATCGTATTTGCTGAAATGGTAGGAGATTTCCTGGAGGTCCTCATGGACGATTTCTTGAATCATGGTGATTCATTCTATTGTTGTTTAGCGCACCAAGACCAAGTTCTTCAAAAAGTGTAGAAAATTGAATCGGGTACTCTCCCGGGAGAAATGCCATTTTATTGTTAAGGAACGTATCTTCTTGGTGCATGTCATCTCCAATAAGGGAATTGAAGGTGACCCTACCAAGGTAGATGTGATCAGAAACTTGATCTGCCAACCAACATCAAGTCACTGCACCCATTTCTGGGGAGTTGGATTTTATAAACGATTTATTCGGGATTTTTCTATGATTGCCTGACCCCTAACTGAGCTCTTTGGAAAGGACACCAAGTTATTTATAGATTACAAGTGTCTTGAGAATATGATCCCCTTAAGAAGAAGATCTGTGACTTGCCAATTCTGTAGGCTCTTGATTGGTCTCTTCCCTCTGAGATCATGACTGATGCTTCGAATTTTGCTATAGGAGTCGTATTGTAGTAGTAGTGAGATCGGATACCTTTTGTGATTCACTACGCAAGCAAGGTTTTTGACCCGGCATAAAAAATTACACTGTGATCGAAAAAGAGATGCTTGTTGTAGTTTGGGCTTTAGACAAGGTTAGGTCTGTTATTCTTGGATCCAAAGTGACAGTGTATACCTATTATTCAAGCATTAGGTATCTCATGGAAAAGAAGGATGCGAAGGTGCATCTTATTAGGTGTATATTTTTACTCCTAGAGTTTGATTTTGAAATTATGGATAAACCTGGAGTTAAGAATGTAGTCATTGGTCATCTCTCAAGGATTGAGACAAAGGATTCCCCTGATTCTAAACCAATTCGAGAAACCTTTCCAGATGAGTCGATATGTCTTGTTGACTCACTCCCATGGTATGCCAACATGGTGAACTACCTTTTCTCGAAGTAAGTACCCCATGGTTGGACTGGGAGTTGTATAGACCTAATCAAGTCATATTTAAGGAAATATCATTGGGAGGATCTGTGTCTTTTCTTTGATTGACCAGATTATGTCTGAAGAAGATGTATTCCCCAGAGGAATACCAAAGTGTCATCATGAACTATCATTCGCTTGAGGCTGGAGGACACCATCTATGAAAAAAAACCGCACACAAGGAGTTAAAATGTTGTTTGTTTTGGCAGACCTTATTTAGAGATGCCACTGATTTTATATGGTTGTGCCCTGTTTGCCAGAGGATGGGAGGCATTGTCGATTCTATATATGATATGCCCATGCAGCTTGTGATTTTTTGTAATGTCTTCGATGCTTGGGGCATATATTTCAGTTGTCCCTTCACTAATAGCCAAGGTTTTGAGTACATATTGTTAGATGTGGATCATTTATCGAGATGGGTGGAGGCTATTCCAACCAGAGTCACAGATAGTAGGACTGTCTACAAGTTCATAAAGGATCATATTATTTCATAGTTCGAGGTACATAAAGTTTTCATTATGGTTTTGAGCATAAAGTAATCAGTACTTACCACCCACAGTCGAACGACATGGCAGAAAATTCAAATAGGGAGGTGAATAGCATTCTTTAAAATCTGGTCCATCCTGATAGGAAGAACTAGTCTCAGTTGTTAGACCATGTTATGTGGGCCTACAGGATGGCCTACAAGACAACTCTTGGCACTTCACCTTTTAAAATGATATACAACAAGCCATGTCATAAGTCTGAGTGGGCAATAAAGAAGATCAACTGAAGATGTATCTTAGGGAGGTTATGTAGAGACCTTGACCTAAATGGGTTGGTGGAAATCCGCAAACGAGTATATGACAATAGCTTGATTTATTAGGACAAAGTTAAGAACTATTGCGATTCACATATTAAATATAAGAACTTTATCCCATGACAAAAGGTATGGTTGTTTAATGCAAAATTAAAGATTTTCCACAGGAAAATTAACTCAAAGTGGGTAGGTCCTTTTATTGTAATGGATGTGCATGGAAAGGGCAGTGTAGAGATTTCAAAGCTTTTAATGAATGCACCTTCCTTTGTGGTTAACAGGCAATTACTTAATCATTTTGTAGAATCGGAGGAAATATTTACGAACGTTGAAGTGATTGACTTCATGACTAGTGATTCAATTTTAGAGTTTTCAGAAAAGGCACGATTCATCAATATAGATTCCCATCAGAACATCCAACATCGACGATTCTTATTCTTTCGGATTTCATTCTTGTTGATTTAATTTGACATTTATTCTTTTTCCTTCCAACACTTATTCTATTTTTAGCCGAAGTAGAGGGGGGAATCCGTCCCTACATTCTACATTTTTTCTTGTGTTTATTCTTCGATCTCTTCTATGTGTTTACCTCCTTTTATTCACTTAGTTTTTTCAAAATCTAAATATAGGGTGGGGACCATCCCTGTTTATTTATTCTGACTTTTTCTTTTGTCACTCCCACACATGTATTATTTTTGGTCATCAGTTCTAGCATTCTTTTATACTTAGTTGAGCTATGGCTTCATTTCACTTTGTGCTATGAGTACATAGCAAATGCTAAGTATAGGGGATGTACCCTATTTATTGCATATATGCTTTAGCCATAGCTAGTTTTTTTAAAAAAATCATAATAGGGCTAAGGGTGTCATATTATATTTTTGAATTGATGTTTGGAAAAAGGATTTGAAAATGATTTTTGAAAACTGTATACATATTTTTACATGGGTTTCGAAATGTTTTACTTGGTTTGTAAAATTACAGTTCTTCTTCTTTTGAAAATGCTTCTATCAAACATTTATGAATTTTATACCCATGTGACCGTATTTTGTACAAAGTTTGCAAATAATAATTTCAAAATCTGATGGTATGTGGGAATTAACCTAACTCTTATAAATCATTTATAACTAAAAAAATTAATAAATAATAACTAATTCTGTTATGTCTCTTCAGTCTCCTTTAGTGCTTTAGGATCCTAAGAGGTTGCAACTGTTTACTGAATCATCTTGTCCTTATTCTATATAAGATTGCTCAATCTTAGATCCTTACAGAGCCTATATGGAGGAAAGTCTTGATTTCAACTCGATATTTTGGAAGATCAAGTCGATCAAGAGTTAACTTAAAAGAGTGATGCCGATTGAGGAAGATGATTTATTGATAGAAGAATTAGACCTGGAGGTGGCAACACCATTTCTTGAGAATGTTATGTTTATGGATTAATGTATTTGTTGTATGTTGGGTAATACCTGTGAGTCTAGTTTTTCTCTTCTAGGAAAAACCCAAAAGTCTATTGCAGGATTCCAATGTTTCATTTGTATTCCCATGATTGTGAAGAATTCCGAGGCTTCCCACATGGATATGGAAATCACTTTTGAGGAAGAATGACATCATTCTAGAAGATTTAAATTCCAAGTCGAGGACGATCTTTCTTATTCATATTCTGAAGTGTTCTCTATTAGGAGGAAGCAGTTGAAAAATTAGGCAGCCTGTGATTTTAAACCTCAAAGATCCAATCTTGATTTCTAAGAAACTGAAGTTTGTTTTGTTGTATTCTGTATCCTAGTGTAGTCCGCATTGTTTTGTTGATTTGTCAAGGGTCTGGTTTGTTTGACTTAATAAAAATAATACTTTCCTTAATTCTTTTATGAATAACTAACTCACTAACTTATTAATTGGTGTCTCTCCTTGTCTTTAACACTGTTTAAGGAGTCCACAGACTTATCAGTTATTACGTATTAATTATTACGATCTTGTACTTAAAAAATTCACACTCTCCTAGTTAGATGATATGTATGTTATCTTGCATGCTTAATCACCTTTAAATGAATTGTACTATCACATCACATGCACGACTGCATTCATGATTGAGATGAGTTGCGGTATCGATTGAGGGACTGATTTGAGGCTTGAATTCAGAATTGATCTATATGATGCTCGAGGATTGGATAAAATTAATGATGGATTCATGAAACCTAAGTGTCTAAATCTTAACCAGTATTGGACATGATTCTCGTACTATTTTTTGAATATAGCCTAAAGTGTCAGGGTGTGATGAAATGAAAATTAATAAGTTGATCAGTGTGTACCAATCCTTCGTAAAAGCAGTGGAGCTAGCCAACAAGAAGGGAAGTTCCCTCACAAAAAAATGATGAAAATAAATGATGATAAAAATGAAAATAAAAAGAAGAAATAAGTGGCGAGCGCCCCCAACCACTAAGTGTCCACTTGGACCAAAGTTTTAGGCTTTTATGAGCCTGGCAAGTACCTCAAAATGGGCTCTGGATCGTTAGTGCTACAAGTTTTGATGCAAGTATACTAGATACTTTAAAAAGACGCACACCGGTGTATTCCTAGATAAACAAGTACATATGGCTTAATCTCTTCTGACTGACACATTGATTGACATTAAAAATATATAGTTGTGTCGAGTCATGGCACTTAAGAGAAACCTTGTTCCACGGGGAGGGAGAAAAGAAATGGCACAATCCTAATACCTCCATTATCTGGCCGACCATCTACACCTTCTAAGTTTGATGAACTAAAGAGACGGTGGATTGAAGCAAGACTAGTTTTATTCCCTTGTGTTGAGGGTCGGGTCCTTATGAGAGGTTCTGAGATTGCAACTTTTTGATGAATATTGACTCTACTTTATGGGCATAGTCAACACTAAATATACTTCTTATATATTTGTGTGTATGTATCTTGACAGTCTAATAACTAGAGGAGTTGGATTCCTTTTAATTAACATATGGTTCAACTGAGGGTCATTGGATTTCTAAAAACCAAATGATCTAGGACAAATCAAGCCTTGTTTAATCACATGCACATGTTTGGGAATTCACTAATTAATCTAATTAGTCATTTACTAGCTCTAGGACGAGCTTAGCTTAATTATAGAGGGGTGATAAATCTCGAATTTACCATTATTATTCATTAAGACTATCCTTCTTTCTTAAGATTATCACCAAGATTTAGTAACAATTAACATTACTTAATATATAACGTGTTGTAAATAATGGACCCCAATTAATATATATATTATATAACTCTATTATTGTGCTATTATTTTATGTACTTACTTTTCATTAATAAATAAATAAAATTAGAATTATAATGTATATAATTAATACTACATAAAATATAAAATAAAAGTCCAAAAAATAACAAAAGAAAATAAAATAAAAATGTTTTATTGCTTTAAAATGTAATTAATTTTTATATATGTATAGATGACCCCTTTTCTTATTGATTTCTACATGAAAGTTGTAGACTCATTGAAATCAACAACTTTCATGTTTTTCTCATGTTCCAATTCTCCCTCTAACTATTTATTTTTAATTTTATACTAATTTTCTCATTTTCTAATTATCCAATCGGACCACATGGAGCCTATTGTTGCGGCCACGTGGCACATTCTCCTTGCGCCAGTCGCTTCCAAACATGACCATTGGATCATCCCTTATATGCATCTTGGCCACCCATTAGCACTTTAATCTCCACCATCGGATTTTGATCCAAAAGTCGTTCCTTTGTGTTCGATCTCTAGTCGCTCCTCTTCATCCAAATGATGCCTTACAATCTACCAACTTCTCCACCATCCACCCACCACCTCCTGTAACCTCTCTTCCTGAAACCTCCACAAAATCCAACTACTTTAAACCCTCTTCTTCTCCAACCCCTTAAATCCTCCTATCTCTCTCCATTGCTCGTTATGGACGGTTGAAACAACCCCCTTTCTCAAACCACCTTCAACCTCCACTTTCACAAAAACCTTGGTTCAACATCGATAACCTCCATCCGTCTTTAAGCGATCGTTCTTCGAGCATCACCACACCTTAAGTTACAGTAAGTGGAAGAGAGATCAAAGCAAAGACAAGATTTCGGTCCGACGAGATGCACGACTGTAGAGTCATATTGCCATTGATCAAATTAGTTGCTCAATCTTCGATTCATTTCCTGGATTATCTGGAAAAGATTCTTGGAGCCACTATAGCTCTGATTAGGTTGAGATTCATAATCAAGTTCATTTACATTTCCAGGTGAGTTTTAAATTCTCATTTTTTTATGTTTTCTTCTATTAACTAAGTCTATCTCAGTGAGCCATTCACAAACTTAATATTCTAGAATCATTTGCCTTCTAGTGTAAATTCATACGTATCATCTAGTTTAGCCCCCCTGATTCTCCATCTCTTTATCCACTTCGATTCTTCTTCTTCTTGTTATGCAAGATCAATAACCCATAAGGGCTCAACCCCCCCCCTCTTCGTGCAACCCATCTTGTCACTCACTTTTGCACGCAACCAATTCATGTTACTTCAACTATTACTTCACTAACTACTGCAGTGAAGCAATGGCTTCAATGAATGGAAAATACAACCCTCCCCCGTTCTCAGTCATCACATTCGACAACACTTCATTGAGTCGTCATTCAAGGATGCTCTAATGCTTCCTTTGAATTCAGGCACCTTCGCGATGGAGTCGTGAAGGTCTTCAGACCTTCAGGTATCATCAGGAGACATAGAGAAGTAGGGGAACAATCGTCCAAGCGCAAGCTTACTCTGCCACTCGCGGAGGAGATCAGGGAAGAGGGGAGTATAGAAACCGTTGATCTCCAAAAATTGGGTGAACCAATGGTTCAATCGAGGCCACATCATCACCTGAGCCACCTCTTCAGACCGAAGCTTCATCACATCTGAGCCCGAGCCAAGCCAACATGCTAGCACCACGTCATCACGAGCCTTCCTTCGAACCTTGAACAAGTCACACATTTCTCGCACGTGGCCTGGGTTTTTTACAGAGAAACCATTTCACCTTCTCAATATTACAATTCAACCATTCTTTAGCGCGTGTACTGCATGTGCATTCTAAAATAATTATAAGATAAGCCCCCCATGTCATGTTAATTACATTTTCATAATTACGCATTTTGTAATTATTACATATTAGCCCCTAGAGGTTTCTTTTATTGCAGTTAAGCCTATTTGGACATTTTTATGCTAAAATCTCTATGTTTAAATTTCAATTATGCCCCTAGTTGCATCATGAATAACTTCTCATCTAAAGATCCAATTGAAGTGATTTTGATCTCGTTTGAAAGCTTGTTGAAATCTCTACGTGTTGGTTGTCTAAATAACTAATTTTACCCTTAATTCACACATTTATTGTTAGAGAACCTTAATTGATAAATCCATCCACTTGTTCAACTAAAATTTGATTTATTGTGCACTAATTCAATAAATGAACACCTAAATTGATTGTTGCATTGAATAATATTATTAGTAAATTGTTGAATCCATTTAATCTTTATTAGTTCTATATTAATTGTTTCTTTGGACTCATCGTCGAACTAACATGACGAATTAAGACTAATTCATCATATCACTTGGACCATTCTTATTGGTTATATTTTTTTTGATATATTTAGGAGTTTTGATTATATTATTTATCATTGTGCATTGATTATGCATCGTTGTCTTTATTTGAGCTATTTGCACAGAGAAATCTTTTAAAAATTGCATTTATTTTGTGTATTGCATCTTCTCAAAGCAACTAGCTTCTGAATCCCTATTTTAAATGTTTAACACTTAATGATAAATCATAAATTTCTCATGTCCGTTTGTTCAACCCTGGACTTCCTAGGTTTATAAAATTAAGCCGATAAACTCTTCACAGAGATACCTCTCTCAGTTCTGTGTAGTTCACTAAGAGCCCATAATACAACGAGTGCTTTTTATCATATGCATTTAGCAAGTTATCACCCATGCATATCACATCCTCTAAGTATAATTCAAAGTTGGCTCCTCAATGGAAGGGAAAGGGACATACATCAACAGATTAGAGACAACCCGATTAGAATATTATGAATGTATAGCTTCCTACTTTCATCTAGGCCATGCAATGGTAGCTGACCGATTTGGACTTAGACCAGGTCCGCTTTCCTGGAAATGTTTAATGACTTGAGAGATAGAGAGAGAGAGAATAAAGGAGGAGGAGGATTAGAAGATGAAGAACCTGAAGATGGGTATCGTGGAGAGCCGGTAAATGGGTCGAGCGAGAAAGGCCCAAGCCTATCCTGAAAAAGACTTATAATCCTAGTGCTGACATAGTGGATACATATCCATGTAGTCCACTAACATTTCAAGCTCAAACCATAGTTTCTTACTATTATGCCCTTGTTCCACGGGAACACCAATGAGGAGCTCTACATCCATCTTCAACAGTTTTCTCGCAACTACCACACCAATCACTACACCAACATCCTTTTGGGCATAGTCAAAATGACCATGTTCCCATTCAGCCTTCAAGACAAGTCTCTTTATTGGATCAACCACCTAGAGAAGTTTGTGATGATGTGGGAGGAATTGAAGTCTACATTCCTTCATATGTGTTATCCATTTGGTCGTCTGAATAAGATGCAAGCATGGATCAAAAACTTCTCTCATATACCCTATGAATTAATCAATGAAGCTTGGGAGAGGTTATGTGATATACAGGAGAAGTGTCCCCACCAAGACATCATGCAAACCAACCTGGTTCAACATTTTTTTGAGGGCCTCATCTTGAGAGCTAGAGGCTAGTAGATACTGATTGTGGTATCTCGCACATAAACAAGTATGAGTATGTTGTTTGGCAGATTTTCGAATAGATGGTCGAAGGAGAGGGTGCTCTATCCTCATCCGAGCCTATCAGTTATTGCCGCAAGTCCACAACAATCCTGTCAATATGGTGACATCCAATGAGCAGGACATGGACGAGAGCTCCATTCTTAGCATTCTCGAGATCCACCTATCTAAAGTTGTTATTTTTGAATGCGATCATAGGATTTGGAATAATTATCTGTGATCGAATAAAGGACCCAAGACCTGGGCAAGCTGGATCAGATAACAATGCATCTAGAGATGCTTGTGAGCACCATCAATGCAGTATAGTCCGTGATATTGGGTGCCACCATTTATGAAGAGTCGAAAGAACTGTTACCTCCACAATAGCCTCAACTGAGTGCAAATAAGCCTTAGATCGAGAACGTGCACTGCTTGCATGCTCTTGACCAATTTCCTCCACCATCTCAGCAGATTGTCTTGTACGAGCTTGATCTCCAGCCCCCTTCATATCATCCATTCTCAGCACCACCACCTATCCTCCAAGAGGTAAACGACATCTCGAATAATGATGCCCAATGGGCCCATCAAGGTAGACAACAATAAGGCCTATCGTTAACCATTCGATCGTATCACCAACAACAGGATGGGAGATTTGTCCAGCTAAACCTACTCAACTACACCGGCCTCCACAATATAATAACAACTAGAGGTAGAATCAATATGCCACCAACTAGCATACATACACTATGAATCGTATAACCACTATGTGGTTGATTCTTATAAACAGTATCCTCCTCCTCCTCCATAATTTCATCAGCAACAACTCGTTTCTCCTCACTATGATTCTCAAAGTTCACAGCCTTTGTAGTCCACTCCCAACGTGGTCAGCACGCTTAATCATCTAATGCTGCTATAGTAAACCCAACACTCGATTTCTTAACCCAACTTGTCAAGGGGCTAGTAGAGATGTCTCAGAAGCTTGACGATCTCACTGCCACCAAAACTCCCATTCGAACATAGGCTGAGGCGAACCCTCATAACTTCAAGAGCTAAGACAATGTAGTTTTTGATGTTTAAACCGATTCATCAGAGTCATATACTTAAGATTATTCTTTGCCTCATGTAGTGACTCTTAGGAGCGGTAGAAGGTTGCAACCATTTGCCACCGCCAAAGGGAAGAATAAAGCAACTTCTAAAGAGTCGTCTTCTACATCAATCGACCCAACAGCTAAGCTAGCTAAGGAAGAATATGATGGAGAAGCATCACTAGCCACTATCATCCACCACCAACAAGAGGAACCTTTTACAAAAAAATCAACAAAATGAAAACTCACAAAAATAAATGAAGAGACAAAGGCAAAAGGGACCAACAATGGAGGAGCCAGCACCACCATCACCCGATCTAGAGCAGCCAACGAAGCTAACGCTCATGCCAATAAATTTTTGCTTTTTTTACAAGATGGCCCATCTGTTGGACACTCATTTATAAATATGTCTGTAAATAAGAACAACGCTTATTCTTATATGAACATTCCATTCCTAGAATATGTGAAAAATACTAAAAAAATGCAAAATTAAAAAATGCATCATCCGACCCTAGAGTGGTTGAAATTATGAAGAATCTTGTTCTAAAAATACCACTCATGAATGCCATGAACTACAAGCCCAATGTCAAGAAAGGATTAAAAGAGGAATGTACCTCCGAGCGTCCGAACCACAAGAACATGTGCAACATAGGAGATAAACATATCTTAACCATGGCCACGATGATTGCAATCAGTGAAGTCCTAATAGATCCGTAAGTGCCCTATGTTAATCGTGTCCCATTGTTGTATTCGGGCAATTAGGATCGATCAAATATTAACCAAACAATTCGATTAATCAACAAATTTATTAATGTGTATGTATTTTTAGCCTAGGCAAGCCTCAGGCGCGACTCAAGGAGGGAAAGGAACAACTTGGATTAACTTTGATGAATTAGCTCACAGTTTTCCAAGCGGAGTTTTTTGGTATTTTTTTATGCATAAAAATACAAATGCACAATGAGAATGAGTTAGGTTATTAAGAAAACAAGTAACATAGCCAAATTGATTTTAATGTGAAATTAACCCAAATTAACCAAATTATATTTTTCCTGCAAACCTAATATAATGATGAATGCAAAACTTATTTTTTTGGAATTTTTGAGGTTAAAACACAAAAATGAAAAATGCAAACTTTTACAAGTTTTTATGCATCTTTCCGTGCAAGCAGAATGCAAAAAAATTGAAAATTTTACTATAAGTTTAAATATGATGAAATGAAGCTACAATATGTTTTTAAAGTTTTCTGACAATATGTGATTTTTCATAAATCTTTTACTGAAAGCAAAGTAATTGTGAGTATTTAATTCCTAAAAAATCCACAAAATAAATTTATCCAGAAGCAAAATTATCTCAGAATGATATTTTAATAAGAAATCTAGGATAATTGAAATTTAGCAAAAATGGTATTAGTGGATTTAATAAAAAAACAACATAGATCACTCAATAATTTATTTTAGCACAAGGCAATTCCAATTTAGATGAAATTTGGATAATAATTAAAGTGCAACTAGAGGCATCACCTATGATTTTTTTCACAACTTTTGGATCAATATTTAAGTATGCACGAATTTCAGAGCATAAGTGGGCAAATTATCACTCAATTTCGAACTTTGAATTTTAGTAAATTATCCAATGCTCATAAAATCCAAATAAATAGATAAGTGATAGAGAATTAAATGATCTTCAACATGTTATTTTTTATTAGAATAAATGATGCAAATATAGGTCCATATTAAAATAATAATACAAGGTTATCTGTGTAATATAGAAATTAAAATTTAACAAAAAATGAGTACATGGGTACTCTTGAAATTTTAAAAACTTACAGGAAGAAAAATGTTATTTAACAAAAAATTAAAAAATAAAAGTTACCATTTGAACGTGGGATCCAAAAATGGAATCCACGTTTAGGGCAGAGGGTTGGCGGCCACGACGTCGCAGTAGAGGGGGAGATGGCGGCATGACAACCCACACAGGGGCAATGACGACGCTTGGAGGCACGCGCGGTTGCGCTAAGGTGGTCGCGTCGCTGGAGGAGCGGGCTTGGTCATGTGAATGTGCGGAGATGCAATGCAAAAAATGATTGGAGCTTGACTGGGCGGAGCGGTCGCCTGACGAAGGTGGGCAAGCAGGCGCGTCGTGGCTGAGAACCGTTGACAGAGGAATTGTTGTGGGATGCACACGGTGCTGGGGGCGATTGACCATGCATAGGAGGAGGGCGACCTGGATGTGCTCAGCGACTGGTGGTGGCGACGCCGATGCCGCTGGAGTGAACGACAACACGGGCTGGTAGCGCATAGACGACGCACGTGGAGGTGGCGACCACTGCTCAGGGGAGTCACATGAAGGAAGAGGTCGCGGCTGGTGGCCACAGACGGATGGCAGCTACGCATGGGGCAAGCTACTGGAGATGATGAGGCAGAGGACCTGCTTCTTTTTTTGTAATAATTTTTTTGAATTTTTTTGGAAACATAAAATAAAAAATGGTAATGAATGGTGGTGAAGGGAGATGACGAGGTGGTGGTAATGATGTTTGATTGGGAATTTGATTTGGTAATAAGGGGATGGATTAAGATGGTGAATGTATATGATGATAGTGGCGATGATAATAAAAATGGTGATGATGATCAACAAGGAAGAAAAATGTTAAATAAAATAAAATGATAGGATGTGGATAGAAGATTTACCTGTGAAGATCGCTAGATTTTGGATGAGCAATGTTTTACTTCTGTTGTTGCTTCAAGTAGATGGCGGGTGCTCCGAAGCTCTAGCAGCTGACATGGAGCTTTGCTGCAAAGTGAACCAAAAGATCACGTATCTCGTCGAAGGGAATGGTTGTCGTCCTTCTACCTAAACATGTCACAGCTATCACCTACAACATGAGGGGGGTTGATGGCTCCCGTCTCTCAACTGGTGGATCATGAAAAATGTAGATGATGAAGGGAATAAAAATTAGAGGAAGATGAGGGGGAGATGGAATAGAAATGGGGTTGATGTTGGTGGAGTGGTGGAGGAAGTGGATTGAATGGGGCGTTGGTGTCTTGGGTAAGAAGTTGGAGTAGAGAAGAGTAAAATGCGGAAAAATAAAAAAATAAAATAATTAGGTTATTAAAATTATTGATGAGAAAAGAAAATAAAATGGAAGAGAGAAAAAATATAAAAATTAAATTAAAAAGAAATTAAACTAATTAATTAACTATAAAAAACAAATAAATAGTAAATAACTAATAAAATAAATAAAATAATAATAAAAAAATGGGGTGACATATAGGGCTCCGGGAGCAGCCACGTGTGGCACCTAGAAAAATAAAAAATTAAATCTAAAAGAAATAACAAAATGGCCAAATCAAAAAGTGTTCAACATGAAATTGCTTGTCTCAATGAGATCTACAACTTTTGTGAATGAACAAAAACCAGATTAAATCATATGTACAAAGTGTAATTTTGGGTTGTATCTTATATATATAATACCAAATTTTTATCTTTTACAATTTTTTATCATTTTTCGAAAGATAAAAATGGAAATAAAGTTAGAGAAAATATGAATGAAATATTTAGAATTTAATCTATCTTTTTGGATTTTTAAAAATTAAGAAAATAAAAAGATAAAATGAAGGGTATTTTAGTCAATACGTACAATATACAATAGGGGCCCAAAAACCAAGTTTCACATACGATCTCCGATTTTCATGAAACTAGTCTTATTTTGAAGGTTTTTGAATGTATATTACTTTAAAGTGAGTAGACCTTAATAGGACACTCTATGAGAGAGATATGTGCATTTTAACGTTCTTAATCTCAAACTCGGATTTGGGTTTTATTGATCAATTTTACAAGTTAGTATTTTTTGATATTTTTCCTTTATTATTCTTAGTAGTACATAGTATAGACTTGATTTATTAAATTAGGAGTTATTATAAAATAGAAAAAAACAAGTGAAGTTAGCTAATATACAAGTAAATATGTACAAGTGAATTTGGCTCCTTATTTAATGCAAATACAAATGCTAAAAATGTGAACATTAATTCAAGATGTATGAATGCGAATAATGAACAATAAATGGAAATATGGAGATAATTGATAAGGAACAAAGCTCTATTTTCAACTTTTAGAGTGATGAATCACAGATTCATCAACCCCCTATACTAAAACCTTGCTCGCCCCTGAGCAACTATAATGAAATGCAAAAGTGAAATGATTTTGTGTTCCATATCAAGGTCATCAATAAAAGGTGAAAATTGAGATTGACTCGACCTTTGGATTCATAGTGTGGCGGAACCTTATTGGGAATTGAATTTAAGACCTACCTCTTATTCAACACTCGAGTTAGAATAGATCCTCATAAGCAAATTCCGATGACTATAAATATTATTTGTACGGTGTAAGTGAAATATAGCTCTCTAATTGCTCTGGGATCTACCCTTTTAATAGTATCGAATTAATGATTTCGTTGCAGTCAGATAATTCCAGATCGATAAAAAATTTACCGCACGGATCGATAAATCGTCGAATGAAAATAAATGCGGTTTTATGTTTGCTTAACCTGGGCAAGCCCCAGGGTCGACAAAAGGAGGCAAAGGAACAACTCGGGATCAAGTTAGAAGGATTAGATCGCGTTTCTCCAAGTATGATTTTTTTTAATTTTTTTATGCAATAAAAATGCAGATGCACTAATGCAGATGAATTATTATGAAAATAAACTTAGCCAAAGATTATTTTAATCTGAAATTAGTCCAAATTTACCAAATTGTATTTTTCCTGTAAATCTGATCTAATGATTAATGCAAAATGGATTTCTTTGGAATTTGTGAATTGAAAATGCACAAATGAAAAATGCAAACTTTTTTGGGGTTTTATGCAAATTTTTGTGCAAATGATGTGCAAAAATTATGAAAAAATTACTAGAAGTGAAATATAATGAAATTAAGCTATACTAAGTTTTTTGGAAATTTCTAACACCTTATAATGTTTTAATGATTTTTTACTGAAAACAAAGTGACAGTGAGTATTTAATTTCTAATAAATCGAAGAAATAAAATTATTCAGAGAAAGAATTATCTCAAATAGATATTTTAATCAGGAAACCAATAGAATTGACATTTCTCAAAAATCTTATTGATGGATTTAATTAAAAATCAATTAGAATTCACTCTAGAATTTATTTTATGCAAAAGACAACTCCGATTTCGATGAAACTTGGATAGAAATTGAGCACTTAGAGGCATGATCTACAATTTTTTCACATTTTTTGAAGATAAAAATATGTTTGCGCAAATTTCAAAGCTTAAATGGGCAAAATATCACTGATTTTCAATCTCTGATTTTTAATAAATAATCTGATGCTCAAAAAAATACAAAGAAATAGCCACAAGATAAAGAATTTGATGCTCTACAAAATGCTATTTTTTGAATAAAAATTTATGCAAAACTAATGTCCAAATTATTTCTCAAAGCTAAGAGGTTTCTTCACAATACTGAAAATGAAATAAAATAAACAAACTGTGCACATGGGCCTTTTTGCAAATAAAGATATTTGAAGGGATAAAAGAGCAAATTTTACAAAAAATATAAAAATAAAGAAAATGAGAAATCGACCTTTTACACTAGGGTAAGAGATGTAGGGGGGAGAATCTAGGGCGGCGGTGTCGGGTGACTCGAGGCGGCAGGCCGGCGGCGCAAGGCGAACGTAGGCCGATGGGCGTTGAAGGGCTGCACAGGCGGCACGCCGTGTGGCAAGGCTTGGAGATCGAAGCGGTCTAATTGGAACCTGGGAGCACAGGCAATCCAGGAGCTGGTGCGATCTGCTGCGGAGTGTGGTGTGAAGGACGGCGGCCACTGCGTGAGGGCGCAGTGAGGATCCGATGGTGGCATGGTGACTCCCGCTGTGGCGCGGGGACGGGTCTATGACGGCGTAGGCGGAGCACTCGCGTCGCGGGGCGGCGGCGATGCGCCGCGTGCAGAGGCTGCAACCTGGAGCTGGGGGAGGAGGGCAGTGCCGGTGCGCGCTGGAGGTGGCGCACGACTACGGCTGAGGCAACACGCGGTCAAAGGGTGGGCGCTGCTGGCGGCGTTTGCGGTTACGCTGGCGGCCTGTAGGAGGCGGCTTGGCCATGCAGGACCTGCAACCTTTTTTTGTTTTTTTTTTCATTTTTTTTGTAAATAGGGAATAAAAATATGAATGAAGAGGTGGATTGTGATGGTGGTGGTGATAATGGTTGATGTAGTAATGGGGGTGATATTGAGTGTAATGTGGTGGATCTAACAGAAAATGATGTGATGATGAAAAATAGAATGATAATGAAGTGGTTGTGATGGTATGTTTGATGATTAACAACGAGGAAGAAAATTGTTAGATAAAAATAAAATGACATTGAAAGGAGATGGATTACTTACCTGTGATTTCGCCAGAGGGCGGAGCTATGGTGCACGACTCACGTCGTGGCCTCGAGAAGGAAGGCAGAGTCCATCGAAGCTGAGAAAGTTCTATTGGAATCTCGTGACGCGGAAATGGTGATGTTGCAGATCTTTCCTGATAGGTTGTCGTCGCTCAACTTGTCTCCTTCAGCTGTCACCTATATGTGGAAGGGGATCGACCTCTCTTGTCTCGAATTGGCGGATGATGGAAAATGATGGAGTTCGTGAGAATAAAAAGGAAGAGGAGAGGGAAGTTGAGGGGAAAATGGAGAGAATGGAGTGGTGGAGAGAGTGGTGACTTGGAGTGGAAGACAAGTAAGGAAGAAGTGAAAGGGAATAAAATAAATAAAATAATAAAAAAATATAAGTAGGCTTCTACAAATAAAAGAGAAAATAAAGGTAAAAGAAAAAATAAAGTAAAATAAATTAAAATAAATAAAAAATGTAAATAAATAATTAATTAAAATAATAATTATAATAAATAATAAATAATAAATAAAATAAATATCGAAAAAAATGGTGTGACACGTGGCAGCTCCAGGAACTGCCACATGGAGCTCCCAGAAAATTCAAATATTGAATGTAAAGAAAAATAAAAAAGATATAACAAAATGGCTTAAATCAAAAAGTGCTCTACACAAAAGTCGCTCGTCCTGACGATATCTACAACTTTCATGAAGGACCGAAAATCAAAAGAAGACATCTGTACAAAATGTATATTTGGGTGGTACCTTATAGATATAAAATACCCCATTTTATCTTTTGTAATTTTGTTGTCATTTTTAAATAAGAGAAAAATCAAAATAAAAATAGAGAAAATATAAAAAGAATATTTACAACTTAGTCTATTTTTTTAGATTTTTAATAATTAAGAAAATAAAAGGATAAAATGCAAGGGCATTTTTGTCAATATGTACACTATACAATAGGGGCCCAAAACCCAAGTTTTGAATACAAGCTCAGATTTTAATGAAATTGGTCTTGTTTTGAAGTTCTTTGAATGTATATTACTTTAAAAGTGGGTAGACCTAAATCAAACACTGTATGAGATAGATATGCGTATTTCAAGGCTCCTAGTTTCAAACTTGGATTGGGGTTTTATTGGTCAATTTTACAAGTTAGTATTTGTTTTGATATTTTTCTTTTATTAGTGTCAGTAATATATACACTATGGATTTGGTTTTATTGGATTTGGAATTAGTATATAATATATACAAATAGATGAAATATGGTGAATATATAGGTGAATATTTACAAGTGAATTGGGGTTCTTATTTAATGAATGCTAAAATGCGGATAGTATTTATGAATGCATGAATGTTAATTATGCAACATAAGTTGAAATATGCAGCTACATACTTGGGAACAAAGCTCTATTTTAAACTTTAGAGTGATAAATCACAGATTCATCAACCCCCCATAATTAAACCTTGTTCGTCCCCGAGCAACTAAAATGAAATGCAAGAGTGAAATGAAATTGGGTTCCATACCAAGGTCATGAAAAAAAGTTGAAAATGAAGCTTGACTCGACCTTTGGACTAATTGAGTGGGGAACCTTATTGGGATCTGAACTTAAGACCTAACAGACTTCAAGTTCCACAAGTCTTTTATTCAAGACGGCTCAACAGTCAGGCAAAAACAAATCTTCAAATGTAAATTTCTGATGACTATGATTCTTACTTGTACTGTGTAAGTGTAAAATAGCTCTCCACATCAGAAATGGCTATGAAGCAGCCTCCTCTAACAAGGTAAATCTAATTCCCCGGTCCAGTAAATCTTTACTCGAGGAGCGGGGTATTCCGTTCTAAGTTCAAGTGTGACTAGCTCAAGAGGATGGGTGGAGAATAGAATGGACGGTAGCCAGTGTGGCTACCTATACTGGGATGCCTGACCAGTGTAGCTAAGTCATCTAGCTGTAGACTTCTTGCTAATATACATACTCCGAAAGGTATATTATTTTCTATCTGGCATGTCTTTTTTTTGGAGTTCTTGTATTTTTTTTCTTTTCTTTTTGAACTATATACAAGGTGCAACACGTACATCGGGAGTTTTTCCTCTTGAGCCAGTAGACTATCCCTCATTTGAAGCATTATTGCAACCCACAGTGTCCCGTCTTTAGACGTCAACACCACCAGACTAGGTTGAGATGCACTACCCTCCCTAGAGGAGGATGGATGTTTCCACTCGTGTGCTACTCCAAGCTAAAGGATTCTACCTCCTCACCACCTCATCAATGAAGAGCTACGTGCATTGTGCTTGTTCATGTTAGGTCAATGTCTATAAGAATTATGCATGTGCACGAGATATTCTACTTAGACTAATCAAGATGACATGTGAACAAAGACTTGCGGACTCAAAGAATCATGTAAGTTGACCTGAGAAATCTTAACTACAGTTCCTTTTAGGTTCCTATAAAATTAGGTGGATTAAGGTCAAATCAAGTCCCTCCTCAACATCAATTCATAACTCTGTTCAGAACCCACTAGCTTTTCACCTTGCATATGCAAGATATGCAGATGAGATGTAGACGACATGCTATGTAGATGAATCAAAATGCAAGACTCTTTTTTTAGATGCAGAGATGATGTGTAAGAGCAAATAAGAAGCCTATTTTTTGTTTTTGTTTTGTTTTTATTTGTTTTTGTTTGTTCTTTTTTCAAAATTTGGTATACCTCCTATGTTACAACAAATTTTTCAAGAATTTTATAAGTGTTGTACGAATTATACAAGTGTTATATAATATACAAGTATACATTTTTTTTCAAGTTTTACAAGTACTGTACAACATGTATATTTTTTTTCAATTTTTACCCACCCGTAATTATTACATAATATTTACAAAAAAAGACGCGAATGTAGGAGCTATGGGTAAAGTATATATTTAATATATACACTCCCCCCTATACTTAGCATGTGATATATCCTCAAAGCACGAAAAGCGAGGAAAAAGACGTAGCTCGTGTTAAGCATAGGAAAGCTAAAATAACAAAAAGTATAGAAGTCGCTCCGCCCCCTTATACTTAGGCTATGGAAGGCTAAGTGTAGAAGAAGATTAAAAATGGACGGGCGAGATAAAGAGGGGAAGTGGAGGAGTATATACACAGCGGGCATCGGTCCCCCCATACTTAGGCTCTGGTCAGCCTAAGTATAGGACATGAGTGAGTGTGAGAACCGATGAGATCTAGAGAATATACATCGAATGGTGAAGAGACTTCCGTCACTCACCCAACAATACTTAAGATCTGATCCTAGCTACAAAATGAAATGATACTGAGCTGGGGCGAGTGATTCGAATCACTGGGGAGGGAGGGAAAAAAATATATACAAGGAGGATTGAGAATATATAAGGATTAAGAAGGTTTGTGACGAACCTTCTTGTAGGAGTGAGGAGGTAAGGAATATACAAGTGTGTCATTGTCGGAATCGTCCTCAGATGAACAATAGTGAGGTGAAGGGATCGTCCAACGAGGGTCGACACATGGATGCTTGGTTAGATACGGCTTAAGAAAAGCCGAACTGAGCTCACTCATATAAATCACCTTATCTAGACCAGTTGAGGACTCCTTAGAAAATTCATTCTCCGGTATGTTGAAGGAAACTCTCTTAGTCGGTTTTCTAGAACCTGAAACATTAGAAGGGAGATGAGAGCGACGCGCCTTGAGAGGATCAGGGGAACATATCGAGGAATTAATTCTTGACTTCCTCTCACTAGATAGACGACTAGAAGAGGAGCAACCATGTTTTTATGTGGAGTTAATTTAGTCTTGTTTGTTTCCTTTAAAGGTCCGAGATGTGATGCGATGCTGACCATGGGTTCCTCATCAGACGAGTCATCATATAGATTAGAATATTCTAGAAGGGTCAGCATGTGTCTCGAGAAGGTGCTAGTGATCTAAGTTAGCTTGGCAATATTGGGATCTTGTGTCGGATCATCAAAATGGTCAAGACAATCAGCAAAAATCATGTCTGACTCAATGGCAGCTTCTAGTCGTGAGTCCTACTTAGAAGCTGTCACGGTGGTGTTGCAAGCAAATCATGAAGTGGAGGTATGGAGAGTCTTTGAACCAACCGTCGTCCTGATAGTCGGTCTCTCAGTTGTAGTAGATAGGTGGGACTCATCTAGCTCTCGATGGTCACGACTGTCAGCGGATGTGCGGGTCACCTTAGAGTAAAATGTATCAAAGAATGGGTGAGGTCGATGAGTTCCCAATGTTGTAAAATCGATTTCCTGAGTCTCGCAATCTATAGTCACCTTAGCCAAGGATAATAATGGCTTCCCGAGAATAATCAGAGACTGGGTAAACTCTCCTCGATGCTCGATGTCAATGACCGTGAAGTCCACCAGGAGTAGAGCACCTTGGAAAGTAATGATGACTGAAATGATTCCCATCGACTGTTTGATAGATCGATCAGCCAACTGAATGATCTCTCCTGACTTTCTAATTGGCTTGAATTTGAGCTTGTCAAACACAGAGGTCGGGAGGATATTTATCGCCGAGTCATCATCGATTCTCGCATGGATGAAGATGGTATCTTTGATTTCACACTCAACTCGGGGTAACCGCTTAACTCCGCGGCTCTTGGTCTTTCTCCCCATCACTAAAGAGGTGGCCATAAACACTATGTGTCTTTCAATCCTTGTCCTCATATTGCACGACCTCTTGGGCATCATTTTACTCTTTACAAATCTCTTGAGGTCGGGGAAGTGATATATGGCCTTAATTAAGGGAAGTTTGAAAATCAATTCTTCATCTAGTGCTTCGCTTAGGGCAGGATCCAAATTTTTTATTTTTTTAATTTTCTATTTTTGTGGATTTTTATGATTTTTATAATTTTTTGGTCTTTTTAGTATTTTCAAAATTTTTTGTATTTATGGTTGATGAATGATCAGACTCTTGATTGGAAGGCAAGGGGTTAGTAGAAGAGGGAGATAGAATGGACTCCAGTTGTACAAAAGGTGTGGGTTCCCTAATGCTTGGTCGATTTCAACATCAAATATACTTACTTCCTTTTCCACTTTCATACCCAGGCTGGCAGAAATTGAATGCAAGATTTCCATGACATCTCTCAGCTTGTTACCAAATTATTTATTTTTATCAAGAAGTCTGGAAATGTCATCCTTCAAAATGTTCCCCTGACAAATCATGGGAGAGTTCTGCTCAATTGGAGGATATTGCTGAGATATCGGGGTCTCATACTCAACATACCTAGTCTCTAGCATGTATGTTGAGTCGAGTATGGACCATCTGTGTGGCAAATATTGGTTGGAGCCTCATATAATGAAGTCAATGGAACGGGGACTAGTAAGTCTAGCTCATGAGTCCAATCTTGTGAATGTATAGGCTCTCTAAATGTCTGGTATGAGGACTGGCTAATGTAAGCTTGACCACTAAAGTCAATCAAGTCTGGAAAATCATGATGTGCAGGCCTCTCCATTTGGGTTGTTCGATCGACCAAGTTGTTTTGCCAATCATCTGTCTCAGTAGTGGCTTTCTCTTCGTATGGTTCATTGATTCTAGCAAGCTCTTGAGAGTAAGGACAATCAGTCCAAGGTGGAAGTGGTTTCGAAGTGTTAGAATATGGAGTAGGTGATAAATGCGAAGAAGTGGAGAAGTCAGTCGAAGTTCTGACTTCATAATTGGGTTGAGGTGGAATCGACCATGGGTAAGGGTCTCCCGTGGGTGACGGAGGATACAAGGAAGAAGGAGAAGGTGAATATGAACGATATATGATCGAGGAGGATTGACCAGAGCTCACAGGGTATGGGGACCAATATACCGACATTTTGAAGAGGAAAGGATGAATGTAAGCAGATTGAGGTAGAAAATGTGCAATTACACAGGATAACACACACGGACACACACAAAGACAAACGCAAGAGCATACCCGGAGTTCACACTCAACACAGTGAAGGACCCGAAACCGAGTCCGATTAGTATGGTTGATTTTAAGTGTGAATTTTCATACAAGTAGCAAAGGTTACGCGGCCTATAGGGGAGTCGGCTCAAAGCCGGATGCGTCTCCCCTATTTAACCTATCGCCTAAGATACCAACACCGTTCCTTTCTCCGCTCCTATCACCAGCCGAAAGTTCAAGGACCTGCCCCTATCTACCTACTAGAGTAGGCGGAGGCTGACAAGGCTGTAACTTCATCCATATCTACCTGCCGGAGCAGGCGGAGGCTACTAGCAACTTATCGCGGTGCATCACAATTTCGCCCCCATCTACCTACTGGAATAGGCAGAGGCTACTTGGCACTGGTCAGTTGAACCCAAAGCTCAGCTGAGGTGATATTTGCTTGGATCGGGGTATGGGATATGGAAGGAGGGGATTTTTTGGCTCTGTCCTAGGGTGCTCACACACTCTAGTACCCTCACTCAGCCTGAAAACAATGTCAGGGTTGATCTCATGCAAACAAGGGTTAATTTTAGTCTTTTTTTTGTCGGATTCAATTAGCAGTCCTGATTTAAGAGATTAGTTCTCACTGATATTAATCCACACAAGCTATCACATCTACGGTGCAGTCCCAATTCCATTATCCTAGGTTAGAAAATCAAGAGAGAGAATCTGAAAAAGCCGATGCAATCGAGAAAATGATGATGAATGCTTGAGTAAGAAGACTTAAAGTGCCTCCAACTCTCTATAATGAAGGATGCAATACTGAATTGAAATTTTTACACTAAATGGAAGGTGAAGATGAACGATATATGATCGAGGAGGATTGACCAGAGCTCACAGGGTATGGGGACCAATATACCGACATTTTGAAGAGGAAAGGATGAATGTAAGCAGATTGAGGTAGAAAATGTGCAATTACACAGGATAACACACACGGACACACACAAAGACAAATGCAAGAGCATACCCGGAGTTCACACTCAACACAGTGAAGGACCCGAAACCGAGTCCGATTAGTATGGTTGATTTTAAGTGTGAATTTTCATACAAGTAGCAAAGGTTACGCGGCCTATAGGGGAGTCGGCTCAAAGCCGGATGCGTCTCCCCTATTTAACCTATCGCCTAAGATACCAACACCGTTCCTTTCTCCGCTCCTATCACCAGCCGAAAGTTCAAGGACCTGCCCCTATCTACCTACTAGAGTAGGCGGAGGCTGACAAGGCTGTAACTTCATCCATATCTACCTGCCGGAGCAGGCGGAGGCTACTAGCAACTTGTCGCGGTGCATCACAATTTCGCCCCCATCTACCTACCGGAATAGGCAGAGGCTACTTGGCACTGGTCAGTTGAACCCAAAGCTCAGCTGAGGTGATATTTGCTTGGATCGGGGTACGGGATATGGAAGGAGGGGATTTTTTGGCTCTGTCCTAGGGTGCTCACACACTCTAGTACCCTCACTCAGCCTGAAAACAATGTCAGGGTTGATCTCATGCAAACAAGGGTTAATTTTAGTCTTTTTTTTTGTCGGATTCAATTAGCAGTCCTGATTTAAGAGATTAGTTCTCACTGATATTAATCCACACAAGCTATCACATCTACGGTCCAGTCCCAATTCCATTATCCTAGGTTAGAAAATCAAGAGAGAGAATCTGAAAAAGCCGATGCAATCGAGAAAATGATGATGAATGCTTGAGTAAGAAGACTTAAAGTGCCTCCAACTCTCTATAATGAAGGATGCAATACTGAATTGAAATTTTTACACTAAATGGAATGCAAGCGAAAAAGCCGCTCCTAGACAAGCAGTTCTATTAGCAAATGAAGAGCATGTTTAATTTGGCTACAGTCCTGCGGTCTGAGTGCGTCTTTTTAGTGTGAAGTGTGGTCCTAGAATTTTACGAGCACAACAGGTCCTAAAATAGATCTAAGAGCCGCCAGTGCAGGTCCTATTCTAGTAAAGCAACCACACAGCATACAGGGACACATTTTATTATGACTTGCATGCGTGAGATCCCAAATGGGAACCGTTGTAAATGCAGACACTTTTTTTACAAGTTAACAAAATAAAAATCTTTTTGACGTCTCAATAGCCGACTTGATCCACGAATCGTCGGCTTCCGATGCACTTCAAGATGCGTCAATTTCAAGAAAGCCACACCAAGTTCATCGGGCCCTCACACAGAAAGATACAAAAATGTCAGAGAGAGAGAGAAAAATAAATAGAAAATAAATTTAAAAAATGGAATAATTACAAGGTGGTTTGGGGATTAGACTACCTGAGTGAATGAAAAACATAAATCTAATTTTCTAAAGTGATCCTAAGCCGTTTGCCTCCCCGACAATGGTGCCTTTTGATTGCTCTGGGATTTACCCTTTTAATGGTATCAAATTAATGATTTCATTGCAGTCAGATAAATCATGATCGATCAAAAATTAACGCATGGATCGATGAATTGTTGAATGAAATTAAATGTGATTTTATGTTTGTTTAACCTGGGCAAGCCCCAAGGTTGACTCAATGAGGAAAAGGAACAACTCTGGATCAAGTTAGAGGGATTAGATCGCGGTTCTCCAAGTGGGTTTTTTTATTTTTTTATGCAATAAAAATGCAGATGCATTGATGCGTATGAAATAGGTTATTAATAAAATCAACAACTTAGCCAAAGATAATTTTAATATGAAATTAGTCCAAATTGAGCAAATTGTATTTTTCTTGTAAACCTAATCCAATGATTAATGTAAAATAGATTTTTTTGAATTTTTGAATTTAAAATGCACAAATGAAAAATGCAAACTTTTTTGGGGTTTTTATGCATTTTTTTTGTGCAAATGATATGCAAATATTATGAAAAAATTTTAGAAGTGAAATATGATGAAGTTAAGTTATATTATTTTTTTTGGAATTTTATAACACATTATGATGTTTTTATGATTTTTTTTACTGAAAACAGAGTGACTGAGTGTTTAATTTCTAAAATATCCTAGAAAAAAAATTATCCAGAGAAGGAATTATCTTAAATAGATATTTTAATTAGAAAACCAGGAGAATTGAAATTTCTCAAAAATCTTATTCGTGGATTTAATTAAAAATCAATTACAGAATTCACACTATAATTTATTTTATGCAAAAGACAACTCCAATTAAGGAGCACATAGAGGCATCACCTACAATCTTTTCACAATTTTTGGAGCAAGAAATATGTCTGTGCGAATTTCAGATCTTAGATGGGCAAAATATTAGTGATTTTAAATAAATAATCTGATGCCCACAAAAATGCTATTTTTAATTAAAATTAGATGCAAAACTAATGTCCAAATTAATGTTAAAAGCCAGGGTTGTCTTCGCAATACTGAAATTAAAATAAAATAAACAAACAGTGCACATGGGCCATTTGCAAATAAAGAAACTTGAAGGATAAAAGTGCAATTTTCACGATAAAAATAAAAAAATAATGAATGGGGAAATTGACCTTTAACCTAGGACAAGAGACGTGGGTGGGAGCGTCTAGGGCAGCTGCGTCGGGCGACTAGAGGCGGCATGCCAGCATCGCATAGCAAATGTGGGCCACTGGGCGGTGAAGGGTTGCACTGGCGGCATGCCACATGGTTAGGCCTGGAGATCGAAGCAGTGCGGATGGCACCTGGGGAGCACAAGCGGTCCAGGAGCTTGAGCGATATGCTACGGAGTGCGGCGTGAAGAACGGCGGCTGCTGCACAAGGGCGCCACGAGGACCGATTGGTGGAGCGGTGACTCCCGCTGTGGTGTGGCGATGAGTCGATGACGGCGCAGGCAGAGAACTCGGGCTGCAGGGCAGCGGCGAAGCGTCATGTGCAGAGGCTGCGACCTGGAGGTGGGGGAGGAGGGCAGCACCGGTGCACACTGGAGGTGGAGTGCAGCTGCGGCTGGGGCAGCGCACGGTCAGAGGATAGGCGCTGCTGTCGGCGTTCGCGGTTACGCTGCCGGTTTTTTTTTGCAAATCTTTCTGTTGTATATATATTTTTTGTAAATAGGGAATAAAAATATGAATGAATAGGTGTATTGTGATGGTGGTGGTGATAATGGTTAATGTAGCAATGGGGGTGATAGTGAATGTAATGTTATGGATCTAACAAAAAAATGATGTGATGATGAAAAATAAAATGATAATGAAGTGGTTGTGGTGGTGTGTTTGATGATGAACAACAAGGAACAAAATTGATAGATAAAAATAAAATGACAAGGAAAGGAGATAGATTACTTACCTGTGATTTCGCTAGAGGTCGGAGCTGCGGTGCACGGCTCCCGCCGTGGCCTCGAGAAGGATGGCGGAGTCCTTCAAAGCTGAGCAAGTCCAATTGGAATCTCGCGACACGGTAATGGTGATGTTGCGGATCTCGCTTGACTCCGTCGCTCCTCCTCCATCGAAACATCGCCATCTTCGACAACATTCATCTCCTCCATTCTCTTCATCGACACTCACGTGCCCCTTCAGCTATCGAGCACTTCATCTCCAGCGTCATTGGCAAAGCTTCACCTGCAAATGATGCACTTTCACCTTCAGAGCTGCACCAACACCGGCATCAACTTCACCTACAGAGCAAGCTTCGGCCCCCTCCGTCACATTCCGCCTCGGGGCTACAGACCTCAACTGCCACCGATGACCTCCAGGGCTTCATCGACTGCAGACGTCCTCCGCCACAACCAAACGTCACAGCCACCACCCCGATGCTCGTCGGTCGAGTGTTAGCCAACCTGCATCTTACGGCAACCGTTCGATCAAGAACGGGCGCGATCTTGACCATACAAAGGTGCTCACCCTCAGTCATCAGATCAGACATAAACAACGGTCCAGATTCTAAGCCAGCTTCAGGTCCAATCCTAGAGCCTCGAGCATCTCCGAAGGATGAGAACTCGCCACGTGGATCCTCCAACCAACCCTACACCCGAGCCAATCGATTGCACGTGGATCTCACGTGGGGGAGGCATGGAAATTATAAAAGACACCCCAAGAGTTTTCTCAATTCACAGACATATCCAGCCATCCCTGGGCACATGTTCTGCACGTCCTCCCTTAAGAATTTTGTGCTCGACCCCCTACGAGTTCTGGTGATTACAATTTAGTCCCTTCTATGCATATTTTATTTCCTATTGTTTATTGTAATTGTAGAAACACCCATGTATTCCTTTATATTTTTGAACCTCTACATTGCATTATTTTATTCATTAAAAATTGGCATTTTGTTCGTCACTTAATTCTCTACATGATGGCACATGTTTGACATTTTTGTGACTTGTGATTAATTACTAAACAATTTTTTTGTTGAAAACTACACATTTTGCCCATTTTATGCTTTGGAATTCATAAATAATTAACCATTGCTCTAAAAATTGTTGAAAATTCAAAGATTATAGAATTAATTATATGTTACTTAATGCCCAAAAAGAATCATATTTGCATGCATCGTTTGCCTTCTAAAAATTAATTTGCATATTCTAATATTTGATTTTTTAGTAGGTATTAAATCTCACATTTTTGAGGTCTAGGATTTTTTTGAGATCAATCACCTAGTGATAGATCTTGGATAATTTTGTCTCTTGGAAAGAAATAGGTTTAATATTTATTAAAATTAAATATTGAAATTTACATCATTTGCATTTAAAAATTAATAAAAAAATTCATCTTGCATCCAAAAATTCTAAAAAAATTATAACGCATTCATTTCGTCAAAATTATCATCTTGGCCAAGTTTCATATTTTTCGGACATCGTTTGATCGATACTTACATTTTAGTCCCTAAATTGGGCCAAAAGTGCAATTTGCATCCCTTATTTCATTAAAAATAAAAAAAAGACCGTCTCGAAAATCGTGGATGAACTTTGATAGACAAAAATCTTGGTTGTTCATTTGCCTCCTTGTGTTCGACCTTTGGGAACTTGCCAAAGTAAAATAAACATAAAGCCGCATTGATTAAAATTGACTAAATTTTGTGTGGTTATTTCTTAACTGATTCTAATTGCCCTCCTACAACAAAACGACACATTATTTTAAGAGAATGATAATCTACGCATTTTAACACAGGCAATCTACGATCCGTCAGACAGCGTCGTTGCCGGGGAGGCAAATAGCTTAGTTTTTTTGTCTAAAATATTTTCGGTTTTCCGCATTCAGATAGTCTGACCTCAAAATTTTTCATTGTAAATTCTATTTTTTCTACATTTATTTTATTTTATTTTCAGCATTTATTTTGTTGCTTTATTTTTTATTTATTTTTGAGTCACTCTCTTACATTCTCTCTCTTATTTTTCTTGCGAGGTACCCGGCGTACGTGGAGCGGTTTTTCAAGAACCGACACATCTTCACTGACTTCCTTAAAGCCGTAATTAATTTAAGATCAAGTCAAGTCATGAGAGAGCGTATAGTCTACGATTTTATTTTCTGCAATTTTGATTTCCGTAATTAATTGCCCATTTATAGCAGTGTCTGTTTGGACTCTCGCGTGTGTAAAAAAGACATTGAAGTTTTTTTGTTGTGTGTCGTGGCCTGTTTCACTCTCTAGTGAGGGTGGGGCCCGACTTGAGTGGCGCTTAGGATAGACCAGCACTTACGGCTCTTAAAGATTTAAATTTTTTGATTATGCTCATAGGACCTAAGGCCACACTTCACTTTAATTGAGACACACATAGATCGTTCAATTTAGTCAAATTCAACTCAATTATTCCCCGCTGATAGTACTTTCTACTAGGTACGGTTTTTCATCGGCTTGCATTCATTTAAAAAAGTCCTTCAATTTATGTATTGCATCCCACATGGAGATTGCGAGGATTCACTGTAAGTCTTCTAATTGAGCATACATCATAGTTTTTCACGTGCATTAGCTTTTCCCGAATTTCTCCCCCTTATTTTGTCACATAATTTTAAAGGAAATTGGGACTAGACGATAGACGTGTATTTGTGCTCACTTAATTCTTCAGTGATCGTCAAATTAAAATTGAGATTGCTAAATATAGCCAATTTTAAATAACCCATAAATAAAGAATTCTTGTGGTAGAGCAACCTCGACATTGTATGATTTTATCTTGCAGCAAGGAGAGAGATGCACACTAGGATAGAGCCAAGCTAGGATTTTCATATAGACTACTAATTCTACAAAAAATGATTAGCTACTTCTCAGTGAGGATCTAATGGGTAGATGGTAAATGGTTCGGATTTCCTTAGCAAAGTGGCTGTTTAAAGCACCATTTCATAAGGCTCCATCCTTAAGTAACACGGGTAGCCGTTTTAAGATCCGTACGTACACCCATACTAGCTGAAATAGGTGCAAATAGTTGTAAGAATTCGGGGCAGTCGGTAGGGAAATACATGCACCTAACAGCTCATTTAAATGGTTTGCAAGATTGAATTATCACAAATTAAAAATTGACATGATAACTGGTCGAACCTTTACGGCCTTCTTTGAGTGAGTTGGTGAAACAAGGATCCGCATTATGTTTGTTTGTGCGTAGATATAGGAAAATCATCGAATACTGCACACTTGTGCCTAGATCATGAATTGTAAACCTCTTGCTAATCATTTGAAACCGAGAATGGAAGAATGTGGTGATTTTTGTTCAGACTCCACGAATTCTCCTTTGACCGTCACAAACATGCCAATTTCAAAGGTTCGGAGACACTCTTTCTCTGGACCATATTGGGCTCGGGGACACATTTCTGATGAACCCTATTCCTACAATTTCTTCTTCTTTCTGGAAGGAGGTCAAACCCACATTGTTTCTCTCTCTCCAAAACACATCGAGGAAAACTCCTACGTCGATGATTCTTGTTCATATTCTATCCACTCTATTAACTCAAATCCAATATATTTTGAAGGTGAAGAAGAAGAGGAGAACTCACGACAAAAAATTATGTCTTCTTCTTATGTAGTTAGATTTTTCTCGTAGTTTCACAACAGGACATCCATTTGTTGTGGAGTCTGTTTCGCCAAGTGCCGGTGCACTTGGGGGACCTCACCGGTTTTGTTTTCATCGCCTTTATTTTTCTTTGTTTCCGCGAATTTCGTGAGCTACCTCTTGATTGCTTTAATTAATGCTTGAGCCAGGTAATTAATTAGGTCCAAACATCCTAAACAAGAATTTCTGTGCCTATAGAGTAGAGTGTAAGTTATGAATTCTTAATGATTTTTCTATGTTTTTTACTCTTTTTAATTTTTGTGGTTTTTATAAATGAGAATGCAACCAAAATTGGACTGAAATAATGAGTATTTTATTGATTTTTTTCACGATTTTTTAATATTTTTAGTTGATTTTCTAAAACAGATAGAGACCATTTTTAAGGTTTTGAACTTTTTAAAATAATAAATGAAAATAAAATAAAACAAAAAATTCACAGAAATTCCTACCCCATGGCAGAAGCCATGTGTCAAATTTTCGTGAATTTTAGACACTATTTGCTATTTATTAAATCAAAAATCAAACACACAGCATACATGGACTGATATGCAAAGAAAACATGTTTATGGACCAATAAATAACACGCATAAAAACTATAGGGTCCTATCTGCCATTTTCCCACGAATATCAGCACATGTCCCAAATCAATACGCACAGGGGTATAATTGAAAATAGTGAAACTATAACATCAAATCATAAAAGAGAATAAGTCTAGGACAATAAATGCAAATAACCCACAAGTACATGTGACGATGCACGTGAAGCCACACAGGAAGGACTAAAAAGTAAATATGTAAAACTGTAGGTGCGAAAGTGCAAATTGGCCTACTGTTTACTTTTTATTTTACATACTAAACGACAAACTAAAATAAATGTAGGGAGGACTGAGAAAATTACCCGTGCAACACGTACGATGTGCGTGGGGTGGACAGGTGGCGTGCTCTGAGTGGGCGAGGGCGTGCGTCGCTTGCGCTGACAGTTGTTAGATCCAACGGTCCTCAGGTGTCGGCTACGTGTGCGGTACGAGGGCCGTTAGATCTGACATCTAACGGCCTGACACTGCTATGAATGGACGGCGAGGATGGCATCTGGGTAAAGGAGTCGATCCAACGGTGAGAGAGGCACTGGAAGAACTCTGCCTGGGCTAGGTTCACCAGAGCACCAAGGGAGATCGGCGATACTGATGAATGATCGGTCGGCAGCAAATGAATCATGGAGCCCCTCTACATTGGGTGAATGGGTCGGATGGACTCGCCGACAATTAGATCTCTGGGACGACAGCTTGGAACTGGGCGAGCTCCAGCGAAGGGGGCGAAGGGGGTATCAGATGTTTACACGTGCGGAAAGTCCTGCAGAGGAATGCTCAGACTCGGAGCAAGGCTCCGGTTGGTGTTATTGAACCAAAAGCAAAAGGAAGCGGAGGTGAATGAGAAGGGGGTCTCCGGCGTACGTGAGGGTCGAGACCTAGGGCCTAATCTTGGCTACCGAGCCAAGATTCAAATGATCAGATTGCATAAGAAGGTGGTCGATGAGCTGTGTCGTCGATCGGAACGGATGGGAGTGGATAACGAAGCTCCGACCGACTCGTCGGAGCTGGCAGAGGTGTTGCGGAAGATAAACTAAAGATTGAACAGATACAGGATCGAAGGACTACGGGATAGATACTTGAAGGTCCTAGTAGAATCCTGAGCTCCAGGGGGTGCGGTCGGTGATGGTCTTTGCCTCAACCTCGCTGCGGAAGGCGGGGGACGCTTGTCATGGCGGTGCTCTGGCCACAAGATTTGAGCGTCAGCTGCAGCGCCCCTCTACGATGACCAAGGGTCTCCTCCGGTTGATGTCACCAAGGCAAATGATTCTAGGGTAGCAAAGATGGGTGCGACGCGAGCTAAGGACCCGAGGAATTGAATGAAGAATTTATAGACAATCCTAGGTAGGTGGAGAGATCGGACGAGGGTGCGTGAATCGAGAAGGATCCGTGCTTCCCTAGGGATCCGCAAGGATCTTGGATCCAAGGGGAAGGTGCGGGCAAAGAATCAGAGAATGGGTACGCGCGATCCGGCCTAAAAAATTCCGAGAAGATGGTCCGATCAGGAGTTCGGGTAGGGTCATGCCCGGGAAGAGGGGGTTGACTGGGGTTAACCTCCTGGCGTGGACCAATCAGAAAATAGGATTTATAAAAATATTTACAAATTGAATAAAAAATAATAAATGACTTTAAATCAAAAAATTGTATAAAATAAAAAATGTTTTTTTATTTTTCAATTTGTTTTTCTGTTATTTTTATTTAATTTTTTGAAAAACAATTATGGTATTATACAGTATATTAAAATATATACAGGTATAAAAATACCTATGTATTTTGTATATTTATTTTTTTGTCTTATTTTTTTACAAAAACCCCAATTTTATATTTTATTTATTTACAACCTAATATTGGGAGTATAAAATTATTTTGGTTTTATTTTTATTATTTTTTTACAAATGCAAAATAAATAAAGAGTAAAACGTATATACATGTATTATATACAAGGTAAGAGAGATTTTTATTGTATTTCTTTTATTTTTCTAATTTTTGTTTAGATTTTAGGAATATATACAAGGGAATAAAAATATCTTTTTATTTTTATTTTGTAAAAATAAATTATATACGTAAGTGGTAAATATATACAAGGTGGAGTGGCCCTATCTCTCTCTACTAATTTTAATTGGCAATCAGGCCCATACTGGACCCTCTCTTGGGTTCACGTGACTCAATATTTATTCTAAATACTTCCTTCTTTTTATTTTATTCTTTATTCTTTTATTTTTGCACAAATACTTGCTAATTATTAAATATTAACAAATGCATGCTTATTGCTAATTTATTGTATTTATAACTATATACATTATGTTTTTCCAAGATATTTAGCTAGAATAAAAGAATAAAGAGTGATGAATGAGGATTCATCACCCCCCTATACTTTACTTTTTCTAGTCCCTTTGCAAACACTTATTAGAAAAAGAAGTGAAAAGAAAAAGAAAAAGAAAAAGAAAAAAAGGTGAATCAAGGTTGATTATTAAACTTGTCTTCATTAAATCGAAGTTTGGAGCTCAGTCAGACCTTTAGACTATTAGTTTGTCGGAACCTTATTTGGACATAGGTTTAAAACTCAACAGCCTCTATGTTCCACCAATCTATGTTCAAGACTCCTCAATAATCCAGATCAAAACAAGTCTACATACACAAACTCTAATGACCATGAATTTTTCCTTGTATTGTGTAAGTGATATGTAGCTCCCCACCTCAGAAATGGCAAAGCGACAACCCCCCTCAACAAGGTAACTCTAATGCCCTAGTCTGGCTACTCTTTCCTCGAGGAGCGGGGTATTCCCTTCTAAGTTCAAGTTCAACTGGCTCAAGAAGAGGAGGAAAAAGAGAATGAACCATGGCCAGTGTAGCCATGTATCCTAGGGAGCCCAACCAATGTGGCTAAGTCTCCCTGCTGCAAGCTTCACGAGATGGGCATGGGTAACATAAGCTTTGCTTTATTTGGCTATATGTACTCCGGTGGGTATTTCATTTTCTATCAGACCCACCACTTTTTTGGAGTTTTATTTTCTTTTGCACATTTTTTTGATGTGCATATGTATAACATATCTACATGGTGCAACATATATACATAAGGAGTTTTTCCTCTTGAGCCAGTAGACATCCCTCTTTTGAAGCATTATTGCAATCCACAACTCTTGTCTTTAGACCTCAATGCCACCAGACCAGGTTGAGATGCACTTCCTTCACTAGAAGAAGAAGAGAGGTTCCGCCTAGAAGTACTACCCTCATATGCTACACCAAGCCAAAGAAGACTGCCTCCTTACCACCTCATCCGTAGAGAGCTATGTGTAGATTGCTAGTGCAAGTAAAGCCATTTTCTGTGAGAGTCATGTGTGTGTTATTAAGTATTCTACATAGGCTCATCAAGATGACATGATCATAGCCTAGTGGACTTAAAGAATTATGTCACCATGTACCTGAAAAGTCTTAACCCTAAACCCTATAAGGTTACTCTTAGATTTAGGTGGATTAAGGTCTTAACCAAGATCCATTTTTCAATAATTCCAGGCTAGTTTAAATGTCAACTATAATTAAGAAAAACTATACAAGTATATACAAAAATGCTTTCATGCAAGTTTTTGGAAATGTACAAAATTTTTGAAAAATGTTTGAATGAATGAATGCATGCATGAATACGGAAGTTTAGCAAAATATTTAAACACATTTACAAAGGGTTTTTACAAAATTTTTATTTTTCAAACATTTTACAAAAATTTTTACTATATACATAATTTTGATATCAAAATATTTACAAACCTTTACACACAAAACATTTTTACAAACATTTATACAGAAATAAATTTGTAAATAGCTTATGTATGTGCAATAAAGAATTTTATGTACAAGAAAAATTTTAAATTTTTATGGATTTTTAAGGATTTTAGCCATTTGATTTATTAATACACTCACATGAAGTACGAGTTATGGCTAAAGTATATATGAAATATATGCGACACCCCCCTATACTTAGCTCGAACAATGTCCTCAGAGTGAATCAAGAGCGATGAAGAAGACATAACTCGTGCTTAGTATAAGGAAGTGAAAAGGAAAACTACACTACAACGACAAATGAAAGAATAGAATGGAAAAGAATCTCGGTGTTTCCCCCTATACTTAGTATCAAGTAATCCTAAGTAGAGCAGACTGTACACAATGGGAAATCCGAGTAGGCGAATGTACAGAGTCTACCTCCCCTTTACTTAGGGTAGAATATCCCTAAGTATAGGCAGCAAAACATAGGTAGAAAGAATCAAAAGAAAATCAAAAGTTTGACACCCCCCTATACTTAGGGTAAAGTACACCCTTAGTATAGCATAATAAAAGATGCAAATGGGGTGTTGGACTGAAGAATGGTGTGATATGGACATCTGGATCTATACAAGGTGGAAGACAGTGATAGTCAGGCGTGAGATGAAATAGATGTGAGTCAAAGACCACATCTCACGCAAAATGAATAGGGGCGACGTCAACGACCAGTGGCTCATGATCGAGATATGGTTTGAGCCTATGCCCGTTAACACGAAAGGTAGACTTAGATGACATCTCATATATGTCAATGCTTCCATTGTCATGTACCTTTCGGACCAGGTATGGTCCCTTCCACTTGTTCTGCAACTTCCCTGGAAATAACCTAAGCCTGGCATTGAACAACCATACTCTTTGTCCTGGCTCAAACTGCTTGTGGATAATATGAGAATCATGCCACTCCTTCACTCTCTCCTTGTACTATAGGCTGCTCGAAAAGGTTGCATCCCTAAGCTCCTCCAGGGCTGCTAATTCTGCCCTCCTCTGGTCTCCTACACTAACTGGATCCAAAAGTATGTTTGTGACAGCCCAAAGTGACTTATGTCTAAGCTCAACAGGTAAATGGCAGGGCTTGCCATAAATGAGGCGAAAGGGAGATGTGCCCAAAGGTGTCTTGAAGTACGTTTGATATGCCCACAAGACCGAGTCCAAAAGCTTTGACCAATCCTTTCAGACAGGGCGGACGATCTTCTGCAATATTGTCTTGATCTCCCTGTTTGACACTTCAGCAAGACCATTGGTCTGAGTATGATATGGAGTGGCTACTCGATGGTCAATGCTGAACTCGCTAGCAAGGGCCTTTACCTTGTCGTTGACAAAATGAGACCCCCTGTTAGATATCAACACACTAGGCACCTCGAACCATGAAATGATATTTTTCCTCAAAAATCTGCATACAGTCCTAGCATCTGCGGTTCGGGTGGGGATGGCCTCAACCCAACGAGTCACATAATCAACGGCCAATAGAATGTACTCGAATCCCTGACTCTTAGGGAATGGACCCATGAAATCGATGCCCCATGCGTCAAAAACCTCACAGACATGAATGGGCTGCATTGGCATCATATCACGCTGTCCACAAGTGCCCATCCTCTGACATTCAATACACCTCTTCACGAATTTCATCAGAATCCTTTCAGTGTCATTCTCCTCCCAGAGTGATGTCCTCCTGCCTCAAGCTTGTGGCATTAAGTGAGGATGCTATGGTGCTCCTCCTGAGGAATGCACTGATGCAAGACGCTATCCCCTCCTCCATGATAAAGGACGGGATCCACCCAATGGTAGAACTTGGCCTTCGCGAGAAAGGTTTTAAGTCACTGCCTAGGCCAACCTTGTGGAACTTTCTTGGCAACAAGATAGTTCACAATGTCGATGTACCACGAGAGTGAGGCAATAGCAAGGATCGCCTCATCTGGGAAGGTCTCATAAATAGGGTCAATATGCTCAGAATCCTCAAAATGCTCTAATCGGGAGAGATGATCCGCCACCACATTCATGACTCCAGGCTTATCCTTAATCTCAATATCAAACTCCTGGAGTAGAAGGATCCATCTAGTCAATCCCGCTTTGGCATTCTTCTTTGCCATGAGGTACCTGATGGCGGTATGGTCTGTAAAGATAGTCACCTTAGATCCAATGATGTACGATTTGAACTTATCTAGGGCAAAGACTATGGCTAGCATCTCCTTCTCAGTGACAGTATAATTCCGCTGGGCAGCATCCAATAGACGACTAGCATAGTGAATGGCAAATGGTACTCCATCCCTCCTCTGTCCCAGCATGGCCCCTACGACAAAATTGGAAGCATCCGTCATGATCTCGAATGGGAGAGAGAAATCAGGCGGATGGAGGATAGGAGCCTCAACAACTAGACTCTTGAGAGTCTCAAATGACGTAAGACACTTATCATCCACAATAACTCGGTGTCTTTGGTCAACAGTTCAGTCAACGGCCAAGATATCCTGCTGAAATCATGAATGAAGCGTCGGTAGAAACCGACATACCCCAGAAAAGACCGTAACTTTCGCAAGTTGGATGGTGGACTGAGTTTCCTAATGACATCCACCTTGGACGGATCAACCTCCATGCCCCTGTTGGAGATGATATGACCAAGCACCGTCCCTTGAGTCACCATGAAGTGACTCTTCTCCCAAGATAGCACAAGATGGACCTCGATGCATCGCTGAAGGACACGGTCTAGGCAGTCAAGACAAGCATCAAACCCATCGTCATAGAACGAAAAGTCATTCATGAAGACCTCCAAGCACTCACCCAGCATATCCGAAAAGATGGACAACATGCACCTTTGGAATGTCGCCAGAGTGTTACATAGACCAAAGGGCATCCATATGAAAGCATATGTCCCAAAGGGACATGTGAATGTGGTCTTGTCCTAATCTTCGGGTGCAATGGCCACCTAATTTTATACGAAGTACCCATCAAGAAAGCAGTAATGACTCTTCCCAGCTAGCCTCTCTATAATCTGCTCAATAAAAGGCAGCGGGAAATGATCCTTCTTGGTGGCCTGGTTCAATCGTCTGTAGTCCACACAAACCCTCCAAGAAGTGGGTACCCGGGTAGCGATCTCCTCTCGAGACTCACTCACAACTGTAGTGATGCCTGTCTTCTTAGGCACCACATGTAATGGACTAACCCACTTGGAGTCGGAGATGGGGTAGATAAAATTGGTACTCCACCATTTTGAGATCTCCTTCACGACAACCTCTCGAAGATTCGAGTTTAGCAGCTGTTGGAACTCACGCGACGGCTTGGCGTCCTCTTTGAGATAGATATGGTGGGAGCACAAGGTCGGACTTATCCCCTAGAGATCGACTACACTCCATCCTATCGCCTTGCGGTTCTTTTCAAGAACCTCCATCAAACAAGATTCTTGCTCTCCAGTAAAATCCGATGAGATAATGATTGGGTGCATCTCATGCTCACCCGCAAGGAACCTATACTTCAGTGACTGCGGCAAGGGCTTCAGCTCTAGACAACTGGGATCTGGCGGATCTGGTCTCTGAAAGGTTTGAGTGAACGCAACCAAATCTGCATGGGAGAACTCTCGCTGAACTTGAAAATCTGGTGAAGACTGCTCTGCTGGTGTGTCTGTGCTCTGAATGGGATTACTCTCCACTCTAGCTGCTGGCTCTATGGAAATTAGACATGGAATCATGTCATCGAACTCTGCCTAATCAATATTTGATTCCGACGGATCTGAATCTAAATCAAAAGATATATCAACTGCCTCACTATCCAGAACGTGATCTGTTGCCTGGATGTGTTCTATACCAAGTATGCGCTCTCCAAGCTCTCCTCTACTGGAATGTGTGCATCAGTAGGATCTGAAGGTGAGAGGATGGCTCGTGAAACTGGGTCTGACCAAGTTTCTTCAATGTCTGTGATCACAAAATCGCACTCCTTATGGACTTCTCGCTCTGCCTCTATCACCTTCTCTAAATCTGTAAGCGGCTCTTAGCAAGATAAATCTCGCGCTCTGGTCTCATCGATCGTCTCTATTTGTATACTCTCGCCCTCGACGCGGAAGTACACCTTCCCGCTATCATGATCGGATACTGCCTTGGCTGTAGCAAAGAACGGGCATCCTAAAATGATGGGGGTATTGATTACAGACTCAGGGATCTTCATGTCCAACATAACGAAGTCCATAGGGAATTTCAGGCCCTGAATTATGATGACCACATCCTTCAGCAACCCCTCGGCCTCTTGACAGATCAATCAGCAAACTGAAGGACCGTGTTGTTCTGTCAAAGAGGGCCAAACTCGAATCGGTCGAGTAAGGCTGTCGGAAGTAGGTTGATAGAAGATCCGTTGTCTAATAGAGTCCGCTCGAACCTCTGCTCATGTATATGGCATCTGACATAGGGAGCTCCTGCACCTGGCCTCTTGGCTGGCAGACGGTTCTGTATGGCGAAGCAGATGGCACGAGTGAGCACATGGATCTCTGAGTGTTGGTTCCTCATCTTCCTGCGAATGGTAGTCCTCTCTCTAAGGTTCCTATGGAAGAGGGGGATGTGCTCCAAGGCCTCCTGTAGAGTCAGCTGTATCTAAAATTTATCCATCATCTGTTGGTTGGACTCTAACTGCTGGGATTTTTTTTGGTTTTCTTTTTTGGCCCCCTTAGCCAAGCGGAGTGCTTGGGGAAAGGGGATGGTTGGGCCCTCCTCAGATGGAGAGCTAGGATCGGGCCCCTACTGCTGTGGCAAAGTAGAATCCATACAAACATCTCCAAGCAATACAAATGGACTCACAAATGAAGAACCCTTTCCTTTATTACCAGAAAAGTTCTGAGATACAACTACAGAAGGAAATGCAACATGAATAGAAATGGTGGCCTCAGTACCACCTACGGCATCTGGACTTGTGGCATCAGCACTGCACTCTGGCTCAGCATCAAATCTGGAGGCATCGGCACCACCTCCTGTATCTGGTGAAGTGACGACCTCAGTACCGTCAGCTGGATCAACATCCTTGGTGGGGTCAGCACCACCGTCATCATCATCATCACGAACGGCATCAGCACCGCTCTCCTCCTCGTCTGGCCTCCTGAGTCTGTATGTGGTCGTCTCTCAGATGAGGCATCGCCGACTGGCATCCTACCGCTCCTAAGTGTAACAAAGTCAGCATCAAAAGTATATGCAGAAATATCACCAAGTGAATCACTATGAGTGGTAACCTTTGTAAAATCTACCTGCTCAGATATCCTCTTGAGGTTATTCGGGTTTGGCTCAATCTGGGCAGGTATGGCGGCCTTTCCCTTCACTATCTCATCTCTTGATGGAACTTGTCCAACTCCCGCCTGAAGTTAGCCTGCTTCTCGGAGATGAGGCGAGCTAGATCATCTAAAGCTGGGTTCTCATAGGCGGGACCATGAGAATCGGATGGGTGGCCCCTCTAAAAGTGAGGTTGTTACTGCTGAGAGTGAGAGGGATACTAGGGATGATACTGTTGAGGTTGTTGTTGCTGCCTCCATGACTGTCCCTACTGATAGGAATGAGGACCATACTGCTGGTAGTGTGGCTGCAGATGTGGTTATGGTTGTGGGAACTAGGGCTGTTGGTGTTGCTGGATGATCTGGCCACCCTGAACTGGAGGTTGTTGCTGGGAAGAGGTACCTCCAGTCGACTAACAGAATCTGGGATGGTCTCGTCGGATCCCAGGATGAGGTCGGTCATACCAAATCTCGTTGACGTCCATCAACGGCTCCTACTCGTAAGTGGATGGGGGGAGAACTGCCAGGGGCTGATCCGACTGGTAAACCACCATGTGGTTATCCTGAGATGGTGGTGGCTTGACATATTGTTGTTGCTGTTGCTGGAATGTCTCCCCCAGAATATGATGCTGCTGTCGGTAGTGGGCGGAGGATTGGGTCAAGCTGCTGCTACTGTTGGGATCTGCCCATGACCTGAGACGTGGCTGAGAAGTAGTCTTTGCCTCATGGAGACACATAATCTGGGTCTTCCGGACACTCAGCGTCTATGCCATCTGATCGATCTAAGTCATGCCCTGGCACTGCTTCCTCAATCAGCTCGATGAGGTCCAACTTCTCGCTGATAATCCCCATATCAGCGGCCGTCAACTCTGCTTGTGCTGCGACTGCTGATGATGTAGATGGATCGGCCATAACCCGTGCTATCCTCTGATAGGACACATCCTATGGTGTGGGCTTCCCCTGCGTATACAGTCTGGTCTGGGACGTCACCGTGTAGTTTTCTTCCATCTCCTCAGAGATGGCCCAGACCTGATCCTCATCCGTTGCGAAATAAGAACCCCCATAGGATGCATTGACTAGCCCCTGCAACTCCGGTGTAATCCCGCAGAAGAAACTCTGGTCAAGGTTGGGCTTGGATATATCATGATGGGGACACTGGTCTGTGAGCTCCCTGAACCTATCCCATGCCTCATGAAATTTCTTGTTGGGGAGGATGGAGAAGTTGCTAATCAGGGCCCTGGCTTCATTCGTCCGGACGAGTGGATAATACTTGTTCAAGTACTCGTTCCGGAGATGTTCCCATGACGTGACAAATCTCCCTAGGAGCTTCATCCAGTTAGTTGCTTTGTTTATAGGGCCTAATCTTGGCTACCCGGGCCAAGATTCGGATGATTAGATTGTGTAAGAAGGTGGACAATGAGCTGTGTCATCGATTAGAATGGATGGGAGCGGCTAGCGAAGCTCCGATCGGCTTGTCGGAGCTGGCGGACGTGCGGCGGAAGATAAACTAAAGATTGGACAGATACAGGAGCTATGGACTACGGGATAGATACTTAAAGGTCCTAGTGGAATCCTGAGCTCCAGGGGGTGTGGTCCGTGATGGTCTTTGCCTCAACCTCGCTGCGGAAGGCGGGGGAGGCTCGTTGCGGTAGTGCTCCGGCCACGAGACTTGAGTGTCGGCTGCAGCGCTCCTCTCCGATGACCAAGGGTCTCCTCTGGTTTCTGTCACCATGGCAAAGGATTCTAGGGTAGTAGAGAAGGGTGCGACGTGAGCTAAGGACCTGAGGAATTGAATGAAGAATTTATAGGACGTCCCAAGTAGCAAGAGAGATCGGAAGAGGGCACGCGAACTGAGAAGGATCCATGCTTCCCTAGGGATCCGCGAGGATCTTGGATCCAAGGGGAAGGTGCAAGCGAAGAATCAGAGCATGGGCACACACGATCCTCCCTAGAAAATTCCCAGAAGATGATCTGGTATGGAGGTTGGGTCGGGTCAAGCCCGGGAAGAAGGGGTTGATCGGGGTCAACCTCCTGACGTGGACCAATCGGAAAATAGGATTCACATAAATATTTACAAATTAAATAAAAATAATAATAAATGTCTTTAAATCAAAAAATATATAAAATAAAAAATGTTCGTTATTTTAAAACTATTTTTTTAATTTTATTTATTTTTTGAAAAATAATTTATGGTATTATGCAGTGTATTATATTATATACAAGTATAAAAACCTATGTATTTTGTATATTTATTTTTATTATCTTATTTTGTATAAATACCCAAATTTTATATTTTATTTATTTACAACCTATTGGGTGTATAAAATTATTTTTGTTTTATTTTTATTATTATTTACAAATGTAAAATAGATAAAGACTAATACATATACATATATATGTATTATATACAAGATGAGAGCGATTTTTATTGTATTTTCTTTTATTTTTCTAATTTTTGTTTTGATTTTAGGAATATATACAAGGGAATAAAAATACCTTTTTATTTTTATTTTTGTAAAAATAAATTATGTACATAAGTGGTAAATATATACAAGGTAGAGTAGCCCTATCTCTCTCTACTTATTTTATTTGGCGATCAGGCCCATACTGGACCCTCTCTTGGGTTCAGGTCACTCAATATTTATTCTAAATATTTCTTTCTTTTTCTTTTATTCTTTATTCTTTTATTTTTTCATAAATACATGCTAATTATTAAATACTAACAAATGCATGCTTATTGCTAATTTATTGTATTTACAACTATATACAGGATGATTTGTCAAGATATTTAGCTAAATTAAAAGAATAAAGAGTGATGAATGAGGATTCATCACTCGCCAATTTCTCGTTGGCCTGCTGCGTGCCTTATGCTCAGCTTGCACGTCTCTTAGCTCACACTCGTGCTCTATCTCGCATTCTCTCTCGGCTCGGTTTAGCTACTTTAATCCAAGCCTCCCTTTCTCTATCACTTCTTTGATAGCGCTCTAACGGGTTTAATTATCGCTTTATGGTTTTCTTTCGAATGTGGTTACTGTTGGACATGTGAGCCCACGACGAGCCTTTATGCAATAAATGTTATTGTAAATATCATTCCCTGATCTGAAATGAAGAATAACTATTTTATATAATAGGTCCCTTAGTTCAATTAGGGTTATGTACCATGGCCATCTTAATGATCATACATCTGTTGATTCAATTATTGAATCATAGAGGCTCGTGCTTGGATGAATATCTAAAGAGTTAGATTGAGGACTCATCAAGTACCGTCAAACGATTGTTTAAGAGATGATCTCCAGCATGAGTAGGAGATGCCAATCCTTCTCACTTGGTTGATATCTGACTGACCTCTTGATGCAGGTCCTCTTCATGGGAATAGAGATTCAGAGGTGTCAGATTTGTTAGGTCAAAGAGTTGACTTAACGAGATCGAGATAACCAAAGTCCTGTGTCGTATGATGTCACGATATAGGCACGCATCCTCTGACCAGAGACATATGTGTTACTATATGTCTGAGTATGTAAATTTGGCAGACCAATAGGTTGATGACCTAATCAAGGTATATACACCGGCACGCTGGTTTGCATATAAGGGCATATGAGTAACACAATCTCTCAAAGGGATCATACAGGTTCATTGTTGAACCGGAAGACATGAGCTCACTGATGAGATATTGGGAAGAATCAAATTCCGTGCATGGTTGTCTCGCTTTGGAAGCTTGACTGAATTTGCAGGTTTGATATATACTTATGGAAATTATATGATCAGCACCTGGGTCTGATATATGCTTTTGGAAAGTATACGATAGATACTAACTCCTAATAGTCAAATGAGAAACTTAATGATAAAACCCTGAAAGATACAGTCTAAAAGAGATCTAAAAACTTCGGGTTTATTCTAGGTCTTCCAATATGCAGGATGTACAGGTATTAGGAATGCCTGAGGGTGATGTCATCATAAACGATTGTATAACCATGATGCTTCCATTCCGAGGGAGTGATGAAACATGTCTGGATTTTAGTGTCTCCTCTCATAGAGAAGAAATCTTCTCTTAGTCCAAATGTTGGACATTGATCTGGATGTGATTCAGATGTAGTGAGAAGATTATATTTGCGGTCTTGATTTAATTAATCATCTATGTGAGGTCTGCAAAATCTTGATTTGAGATGTGATCTCAATATCCAAGTCACTATACGTGGAACAATGCAATCACCTTGTCATTATCTCCAACTATCTACGGAGAAAGCGCATTATTCTTAATAGATTCAAGAATAATTCCATGGTTGAATTATATCTGAGCATTGAGAAATGGATAAATAAATGTGATGTAATTATCATGGATAAATTTGAATTTGATTCACATTATCAGAATGCATGAGAATGATTATCCAATGTAATTAAATATGATTTAATTAATGTGGATATGGATAATGTGGACATCACTATCCTTTTATCCATGTATATTAAAAATACGATTTACAATATATATTAGAGAGAGATATGTGATTTATATTTGTTGATTAATTGTTAATGTGAATTGGATTCACATTGAATAATTAGTTGAAAATATAATTACATTTAGTTTTGGGTTGTGAATGAAATTCACATAATTTCAACGGCTTGGTTTATATTTTCCACAGGATAAGTTAGAATTATTTTTGTGAAAATTTATTTACGACAAGAGTCATATGAGATATCATGAGATAATGAGATCTCATGGTATTTTGAGGAGATAGACCCATTCCTCTTAAGAGGAGTGGACTGCTACAACTCTCCATGTGGAGAGGAGTAGCCGTCCCCCATCTTTTAGGGATAGAAGTTGTCTTCTCATTATCCTATCTCTAGTCAAATGTGATTTAATTGGAGGTTAATTATATTGATTTATCAATATAAGTTAATTTAAATTAAATCACTTAATGTTGTGTTTTTACAACAGCATCTTAGCCATAGAAAGAAACACAAATCAATCTCATCCATTGATTGTGTGTTCTCCATGGATTGAGATCCATGGACTCCCAAAACCCTATATAAGAAGAGGCATACCTTACTCTTCGAGTTATGCAATCTCGACGAAGTCTCTCTCTCTCTCTTCTTCTCATTCTCACGCATACTCCATCCCTTCTCTCTTTGAGTGGCGGTCCACTCTCATAAAGGGAAGGCCGTCTTTATCGTCGTGCCTGCTTCAACGACTATTGGATATCCATCTTCTTTGGTGCATGGCGCTCATGAAGAAGGCATTCGATCTCGTGAGGTGAGATCAGGAGATCCATCGCATGGATCAACAACTTGGATTGCGAGAAGCACGCGATTCATCCCCACGCTCGCAAGCGTCTCCTCCGACGGATCGGACTTGAGACAGGAGATCTCTTCGCTTAGAGGCTCGATCGCAACAACGCTCCAAGAGGTATTCCTATATCTTGTATGTAGTTAGATGAAATGATCCAAGAAATGTTCTTGGATCATGTGATTTCATCATTTAAATTTTTCTAAATTCCGTTGCACCGAGCAACTAGTGCGACTAGTCACTCCCGATCGCATTCGATGTGATCCACATGCTTCCATGATGCGCTTGAGGATCTTACCGTATCCTTCAAGTGGTATTAGAACCAGGTTGGAGGTTTTGGATGAGATCCATAAACGTAGGAAGACTTGGGTTCATAAGGATTGTGAAAATTTTATCGCATTGCAATTTTCACAGTCTTGTTTTGTGATTAGTTTCGGCACCGTTTAAAGTGTTTAAACATGAATCTATCACTTGAATAATGTTCTCCATTAAATAAGTGAACTGTTGGATTTGAGTTTGCATGATTTGGAATCCGATAACTCTAGTTATGATCTTTTTTATGACTATATATCCACTGTTTCGGGGATGGCGAATAACTACGTAATCAGGTAGTTAATTACTATTTTAAAATGCCTGGAAATGCATGCTAATCAGGATATTCTGTTTTAAATCAAGTTAGCAAACTTTAGAAACTTATTTTCTTAATTTGGATTTAGTGAAAGAGATATGCTAATTTTAGTAAGTGAGGGTCACTGCTGATAATTGCAATCCTTATCATGAACCTTGTGATAGTCATTTAAGAAACTTATGAAATTAATGGTCAATTTCCTGGAATAATTATGGATAATAATTGGAAAATAATTGAATGATAATTGTTCCCTTAAATGACATTGTCTCAACCAATAAATGTTTAGATTTGATTTAGATCACCAATTGGTTACTTGATACACTTTCAACAAACATGTTACTTGAATAGTTTTGGGAATTTGTCTAGCAAATTTCTTTATAATTAAAATGGTTTTGATTATTTCTATATGGTATAATTTCGGTTGAAAACCCAATGATCATCTCAAATACACAATGATCGATTTGGCATTATCCTTTCCTGAGGTGGATGGTGTCTAGTCGGGGAGCATTAGGGTAGCAGGTTGCACCGTGTGATGTTTGTCCCACTCCCGTCAGTACTGGCCATGAAAGTGGGTAGGGATTCGATAATTCTGGAGAAATCATGGTGTATTTTCTAATTATTAAAATTTGTATTAATACGTACTTTGAGATAATATCATATATTCAAGTCACTATCAAGATTGTTGATTAAATTGGATTGATAATTTTTTTAATGTGATTAAATTAATTATATCCAATTAAAAACACTCTATAATGAATAGATATGTATTTCCTTAGAAGAATTAATTATATGAATATGATTCATGATAATTAATTGAAATTTGAATAAGAGGTGGAGGATCACATAAGTGACATCCATGGTCTCCCGTCAAGGCGAAGGGTTCCGTCGCCAGATAGTGTATGTAGGAGATGCATGTCCAAAGTGACAGCTCCTGCATACAATCCATTTGGATCGGGCTCTTCTCTTCTCGAAAAAGTAAGGACGTATGCGTAGTGACCCCAATATCGGGTCTTCGTATTATTGGGGTGATATTGGATTGCGCATAGCGAGTTGTATTCTTGTTTACAGTTGGTTCAATTAACAATGGGTCAACATCACCTTAGGGGTGGTGGGCCTGGGTGTTAAAGACCGAATTGGAAGATGCAAGTTGGACTTGCAAGGCGGAATGTGTTCCCGCTTCTTTTTATCCGTGTTACAGGTTCTCATATTATTGGGATGTGACAAAGATAAGAAAAGAGATCCCAGATCTTGCTTGAGATATAATGGTAAGTATATCCCTTACATTGAAAGTGATTAAGGGAATGAACTTTCAGTGTTGACAAGGCAAGACAACTTTGATATAAAAATTCCTAAATCAAAGTAAAATGTGTGGGTGTGTGTGTATATATATATGCAAATTTCTGATTTAGATAATCCTTCATTAAACCCACTCAATACTATACTCAATAATAACCAGTAAATTATCATGGATTGGATCCATGATCAAGATATTGTACTTGCAGTTGGACACATATTGTATGTGGTTGCAGTATACAAGTTTCCTCATAATAATGAGGAATGACAATTAAATAGACAATAGGTATATAACCTTAGGGTTTGTATGTCTCTATAGTCTTGATCTCTCATCGAATTCACTTTGGAAGTGACATGTCGATGATGATCATAATTGTCCAATAATCCTTATAAAATTCTAAGAAGATGTTCTGGCATACATATGTGCTCTTGACATTTAATCATGAATGACATGGTTCACTGCATTACGCAGAATGGTGTCTCTATAAGAGATGATGTATTCAAAATGTTTGAATACCTACCAGAACCTAAGTCTTTAAGAGTTACGATGTATGTATATATGATGAGTGTCATCATCCTGATATCTATACTCTAGTCCTTCATGAAGCTTTATAATGTTCATATTGTATGAATTAAATGAAGCATATATAAATGTCGAAATACTCTTATCTTGAAATCTTTTGAATTCAACATAAGAGATCCTTTGTCTTAAGCAATGGTTGTTTAGAGATGAAAGGAGCACAGTGGAAGCATGGGTCGGACTCAAGTTAGAAGAAAAGTTAAAGAGTTGGTTGTACATATATGGTTTCCACACACATATGACATCCAAAGGGTCGGATAAATGCCAATACTGATGAAAGCTGATGTACAGATAGTGTGACTATCAAGACTATCTAGGATCCTTAGAGAAGGACTCAGATAGTGCATCGAAATAATCTACTTTTAATCATTGCAATTGATGTTCTTATCGGATAAGACTGAGTCTAATCATTGTATCTCATTCTTCTAATAACACTTGCAATTGGTTGCATATATTTTAGAAGATTAGAAAATTTGATCTTAAGGTCTAATAGTCATGCACATGAGTATTGAAGAAATTGTTACAACAATCACTGTTGGATAGATAGACTTCATATTTTAAGAGAGAGATCCCTTAGTCTTAGAAAATACCTAGATATTAGAAACACTCATAGTTTATTTCTAATGTTGGAAATAGACATGATTTCTAGAATAGACCTATCATAAAGAGTTATGATGGATATATTTCAGATAGTATTTTGATATCTGGACGACTCTACTAAATTAGAAATTAATGAAAGTTTCATTAGCATTTTTAATACTGAAAACTAAACCTTAAAAGATCAATAGGAGGATGGAGATCATTTGACAATGATTTGGCACCAAGTCTTGGACAATAGTCTGCTGACGAGATCAATAGACTAGTAAGAGATGAACTTTAGAATGTCTAAAATCTCAAATCTTATATACTTTTGAATATTGTATTCAAAGTAAAATTGTCCAATGCGCCCTTCTCTGGGAATGGTGTAAGATGTCAAGGTATTCAATATCTCATACATATTGATATATGTGGATCATACGTCATAATAAACATTGATGATATGTGATATCATTCGATTATTATTTGTGATATGAGATTTCTTCCCTTCACCTTAGAAAACCTTTGAAATGTTTAAAGATTTCACAATTTTGGTTTAGAACAAAAGTTTGAAGGAAGATGAAATGAATTCGATCTAACCTAGGAAGCAAGTACCTGTTAGATGAATTCAAAGAATACCTTATGGAGATATGAATATCATTCCTATCTCGCTCCTCCTAATATACCTAAACTCGAGAGAGTAGGGAGATACAATTGGATCATGTTTGACATGATTTAATCAATGATGAATATTAGCATAATTACCTCTTAGTTTCAAAGGTATATATGTAGTAGAGACTATAATATATATCCTTATAAGGTTCCATGCTGGTAAAGCTGGAATCTAGCACCAGAGAGTGCTACTTCATTAGGATAATAAAGGATGGTATTGGATATCTACTTTATGACCTTGAGATTCTTAAAAGATCTCATCTCTAAGGATATGATTCTTAGAGGATGACTCTCTTGAGAATCAAGATGAAAATGAAGAGAAGGAACTCAATTAGTCTTGGGAAGATAATGAGGCTCCTGAAATTGGAAACTAAAAGGACAAATAAAGATGAAACACTAATACCTCTTCAAATGAGTTTGAGGATGGATTCCATGTGCAAAGAAATATGACAATGATCGTACTTCATGTGATGAAGCTTATGAAGATCATGTCATGGAAAGATGGATGTTAGCAATCAAGTCTAAAGTAGACTTCATAAACAAGTGTTGTATATGGACCCTCGAGGATCCACCTATATGGATAAGACCCGTTAAGGTGTAAATGAATCTTCAAGAGAAAAAGGGGACCTGATGAGAAGGTACATACCTTCAAAGAACGACTTGTAGCCATGAGCTACACACAGAATAGAAGACATCGCTTGCGATGAGCCTTGCACTCCAGTGACCATGCTTAAACTCATCAGATTATTGCTAATTATAGCTACACAACTTGACTTTGACATCTTCAAGATGGAAGTCAAGATTGCATTCCTCCACGAATATCTCTCTAAGGATATTCACATGAAGTAGCCCAAGGCTTCATAGTTGATGAAAGTAAACTGTGCAAGCTGAATAACTCCATCTGTGGACTCGAATTCATAGTTGACGAAAGTAAACTGTGCAAGCTAAATAACTCCATTTGTGGACTCGAATAAGCTTCTTGTAGTTGGAGCATAAGATTTGATGAAATTATAAATGTTATGACTTCAGATAGAATCTTGATGTACCATGTGAAGCTTAGTGGGATTGCCATTGTGTTCATCGTACTATATGTAGATGATACCCTAATCATTTGGAATGATATAAGAATAATAACAATAATATGTGTTTTATAGACTGGCTATTCTATACCTTGAGATATGATCTCAAGCATTCCTCTTAGATCTTAGTTCTGAAGATGTTCAGAAGAAAAGAGAAGAGGGTATTGGGACCGTAACATTAGTAGTACACCTTGGACATGTTCCATTTTCTGGAAAATTCCAAGAAAGGCTTCCTTCCCTTAAGATATGGTACTGACCTATTTAAAGGGATAGCACCTCAAAAAGTTGAGGAAGTGAATATTAGAACTACTTGCCCTTGTGCATCAGTTACGAGAAGCCGAGTGTATGCTAGATGTCTACAAAAGTTAGATATGTGCCATGCAGTGGGAGTAGTAAACTATTACTAATCCTACTAAGGAGACAAAACACTTGATTGCAGTAATAACAATATCTTCAAAGATGAAAAGATTTTTTGAGATAGTGATCTCAAAGACTTATCTGCAAGAATTTAAGACTTTATAGATAGTGATCTAAAAATTCTTAATTGTGGATACCTTAGGAGATAGAGATCTCCAGGAATAAGGGTATTCTGATAAGGGTTATGGACATACTGGTTATAATAATTATTAAGTTGTAGTGTCAAGGACACTATCACTGACAATATTGAGTATTGGTTGCCTAATATGCAACATTCGCATTGGATGCGAGCATTGCTACTGGGGATTTGCAAGTGTCGTAAAAGGACCTGGCGTAGTCTCTTGGGAACAGAGTGACTGATCAGCTTACCTAGCTATTTTTCCTGAATAGCCTATGATTGTCACATGAGTGCGGGTTTTAAATGATTAGCCCATTAATGGCTCTTTGGGATGGTGGAAGATTGTTGGACATGCGAGCCCACGACGAGCCATTATGCAATAAATGTTATTGCAAATATCATTCCCAGATCTGAAATTAAGAATAACTAATTTACATAATAGGTCCCTTAGTACAATTAAGGTTATGTACCTTGGTCATCTTAATGATCATACAGTTGTTGATTCAATTACTGAATCATAGAGGCTGGTGCTTGGATGAATATCTAAAGAGTTAGATTGAGGACTAATCAAGTACCGTCAAATGATTGTTAAGAGATGATCTCCAGCCTGAGTAGGAGATGGCAATCCTTTATCACTTGGTTGATATCTGACCGACCTCTTGATGCAGGTCCTCTGCATGGGAATAGAGATTCAAAGGTGTCAGATTAGTAAGGACAAAGAGTTGACTTAACGAGATCGAGTTAACCAAAGTCATATGTCCTATGTTGTCACGATATAGGCACGCATCCTATGACCAGAGATAGATGTGTTATTATATGTCTGAGTATGTACATTTGGCATACCAATAGGTTGATGACCTAATCTAAGTCTATACACCGGTGCGTTGGTGTACATATAAGGGAATATGAGTAATATGATTTCTCAAAGGGATCATACAAGTTCATTGCTGAATCGGAAGACATGAGCTCACTGATGAGATATTGGGAAGAATCAAGTTCCGTGCACGGTCGTCTCGCTTTGGAATCTTGGCTGAATTTGTAGGTTTGATATATACTTATGGGAAGTATATGATCAACACCTGGGTCTGATATATGCTTTTGGAAAGTATATGATCGATACCAACTCCCAATAGTCAAATGAGAAATTTAATGATAAAACCCTGAAGGAGACAGTCTAAAAGTTATCTAAAAACTTCATGTTTATTCTAGGTCTTCCAGTATGCAGGATGTACATGTATTCGGAATGCTTGAGGGTGATGCGATCATAAATGATTGTATAACCATGACGCTTCTAATCCGAGGGAGTGATGAAATAGATCTGGATTTTAGTGACTCCTCTCATAGAGAAGTAATCTAATCTTAGTCCAAATGTTGGACATTGATCTGAATGTGATTCAGATGTAATGAGAAGATTAGATTTGCGGTCTTGATTTAATCAAGCATCCATGGGAGTTCTTCAAGATTTGGATTTGAGATGTGATCTCAATATCCAAGTCACTATATGTGGAACAATACAATCGATCTGCCCATATCTCCAAGTATTTGCGGAGAAAGCACATTATTCTTAAAAGAGTTCAAGAATATATCCAAGGTTGAATTATATCTGAGCAGCGGGAAATGGATAATTAAATGTGATTTAATTGTCATGGATAAATGTGAATTTGATTCATACTATTTGAATGCATGAGAATGATTATCGAATGTAATTAAATGTTATTTAATTAATGTGGATATGGATAATGTGGATAGCACTATCCAATTATCCATGTATATTATAAATACGATTTATAATATATATTAGAGAGAGACTTATGTGATTTATATTTGTTGATTAAGTGTTAATGTGAGTTGGATTCACATTGAATGATTAGTTGAAAATATAATTACATTTAGTTTTGGTTTGTGAATGAGATTCACATAATTTCAATGGCTTGGTTGATATTTTCCACAAGATTATTTAGAATTATTTTTGTGATAAATTATTTAAGACAAGAGTCATAGGAGATATCATGAGATAATGAGATCTCATGATATTTTGGGGAGATAGACCCATTCCTCTCAAGAGGAGTGGATGGCTACAACTCTCCATGTGGAGAGGAGTAGCCGTCCCCCCCTCTTTTAGGGATGGAAGTTGTTCTTCTCATTGACCTATCTCTAGTAAAATGTGATTTAATTTGAGATTAATTATATTGATTTATCAATATAAGTTAATTTAAATTAAATCACTTAATGTTGTGTTTTTACAACAACATCTTTGTCGTTGAAAGAAACACAAATCAATCTCGTCCATTAATTGTGTGTTCTCTGTGGATTGGGATCCATGGACTCCCAAAACCCTATATAAGAAGAGGCATCCCTTTCTCTTCAAGTTATGTAATCTCTACGAAGTCTCTCTCTCTTCTTCTCATTCTCATGCATACTCCATCCCTTCTCTCTTTGAGTGGCCCCCCACTCTCATAAAGGGAAGGTCGTCTTCATCGTCGTGCTCTTGTATCTCCGTCTTCTTTGGTGCGTTGAACTCGTGAAGAAGGCGTTCGATCTCGTGAGACGAGATCAGGAGATCCATCGCTTGGATCAACAACTTGGATTGCGAGAAGCACGCGATTCATCCCCATGCTCGTAAGCTTCTCCTCCGACGAATCGAACTTGAGATAGGAGGTCTCTTCGCTTAAAGGCTCGATCGCAATCACGCTCCAAGAGGTATTCCTATATCTTGTATGTGGTTATATTGAACGATCCAAGAAATGTTCTTTGAGATTTCATCATTTAAAATTTTTTAAATTTCGCTGCACCGAGCAACTATTACGACCAATCGCTCTCGATCGCATTTGATGTGATCCACATGCTTCCATGATGCGCTTGAGGATCTTACTGTATCCTTCAATTACTTTTATTCTATATATGATTTTATTTTGCAAGTAATTTATTTTTTAGAAAATATTTTTATTTACAACTTCTGTTAAGAAAATTATCTAATTGAGGTCAATTTATGGACAAATAAAATAGTGTATGTTTTATATAAATGTACTCAAGTTAAATTCAAAATAAAGAATATAAAGTATTTATAAAAAAATATATTATTTTTTATTAAAGACCCTATCTCCCCCTACTTTATTCTTGGTCGATCAGGTCATGTCTTGACCTTCTCTTGGGGTTTGATTCAGCATGTATCTATTACATATATATAGTCCTTTATTTTCTTTATTTTTCCTTTATTTCTTTATTTATTTATTTTATGTTAAAAGGTCATAAATATAAAATATTTACACAAAGATGCAGGTTAGTAAGGATAATATTTATTATTTTATACATGAGTTTTATAAGGGATTTTAAGCTAAAATAAATGAATAAAGATGATGAAATGAAGATTCATCAATAGTGTTATCCATATTATTTGTATATATATTATAAATTTGATTTATAATATATTTAGAGAGAGCTTGTTGTAAATAGTATCTTCCAATTAATTCTTTATGTGAATTGTATTCACATTAAAAAATAATTGGAAATACAATTTACATTTTATTTTGGGTTGTGATATGATTCACATTTATTTAATGGCATTATTTCAATAGTAATAAAATTAATTTCGAATTTTTTTTGAATTATTTTACAACAAAATGTTATTGTAAATAAGGGATTATGTGAGATAAATTAATCTCACATAATTGGAAGGAGAACCACCTTCCATATATGGATGGTAGACGACGACATTGACTTGTTCAAGTGGTCGTCCCCATCATATGTGGAAGGTGGGTTGCCACCTTCCTTATCCCTTGATGAATTATTAATTTAATCAAATAAACTATATTGCTAATATCTCTATATTTAATTTGATTTAAATTAATTATTTGTTGTTGTGTTTTTGCAACAAAATCATGGCCATTGAATAGAAACACAAATCGATCTCAACCATTGATTTTGTGTTTCACATGGATTGTGATCCATGGACTCTCAAAATACTATAAAAGAAGAGGAAACCCTAGCTTTTCTTGATACAACTTCTCTGGAAAGTCACTCTATATTTCTCATTCTCATCAATTGCCCCATCTCTCTCTCTCCAGTGTGGTCGACCATACTCTGTGCTAGAGAGAGCCGTAGTACTGCAAACGCCATTGTGTTGTTGGATTGACTGCTTGTGGATCTCCATCTTATTTGGTGCTTCTTGTTCGTAAATAAGACAATAGATTTCATGCGACGAAATCAGGATTTTTACTGGTTAGATCGTTGCCTTGGATTGCGAGAAACCTGCATCTCATCAATGCGCTCCCAAGCATCTCCTCCATCAGGTTGGACTTGAGATAGGAGGTCTCTAAGCTTAGAGGCTAAGATTGCAACCACGCATTAAGAGGTAATCCTACATCTTTGATGAGCCTCTAATTACCCTACCTAATTTAACCGGATTATTGATCGAATTAAATTTGTCATTCATTGTAGTCAGGTAAATTGAGACTGATCAAAAACCACTTCGATTAATATTCAATTAAATGCGAGCAACAGATTTATTTTACTTGGGCAAGCCCAAGGTCGAATTCAGGGTGGCAGCTTTCTCCTTAGGTAAATTTTGAGTTAATTTTGATATCAGATTTTCAGGAGAATATTTTTGGTCTTTTTTATGCAATTAAGGAAAATACAATGCAATTTCAAGACAAATTTTAAGTTAAATCACGAACGATGGTCAAATGAGGTCCAAAATTAGTGAAACTTGGCCAGAAGATGATATGCAATGAGACTAAACTAGTGTAATTTTTTTTTGGAATTTTTAGAGTCTAAATGAATGAAACATGAATTTAATATGGATGCAGGGTTGTGTTTGCAAAATTAATTTTAATAAATACCAAAGCACATTATTTTCAGATATAAAATTATCCTAGGTGTATCTATGTGAGATGAATCCAGGAAAATTGATAAACCTAAAAGATGATGTAAATTGGACTTATTAATAATAAATCTAGCAAAAGACTAATTAATTTATTCAGGCCTCGAGATGCATGCAAATGGTTTGAATTTTGGGCATAATGTAGAACAACTTAAACTATACCTAATATGATTTTATTTTGATTTTTTAGCAACCAAATGACTTAATAATGAATTTCAAGCATACAGTGGGCAAATTAGTTCAATTTCTACAAGAATAATAATATTAAATTCTATGAAGCTCACAAAAATATGGCACGTGTTCACAAAGATAAAGCACAAGTTGAACTACAATGTGCAATTTTTGGAATTTAAAAATAATGAAAAAAAATGCCTAAATATACATGCAAACACAGGGACTGAAATGCAAACAGAAATAAAAATCTCTTAATTCTGAAACATGCATACATGGACTAAAGTGCAAATACCTATAATGTTGGGGTCATGCATGCAAAATGTCCACGAGAACACGTGTGCCTCACGTTGCGTGCCTGAAAGGGGCTAATTTACAATTCTGGAAACTTGTAGGGGCCTCAGTACAAATAACCCAGACCTCACATGAGAAACACGTGAGAGGCTAGTCTTGGGAGGCATCGGAGGCTCGGGAAGTGGCTCGGAGGCTCTGGAGGTTCGGGCATGCTTCGGGTGCTCCGACTCTAAGGGTCGAGGAGGAGGCTCGGAGGGCGCTACGTGGCGAGTGTTGGACCGTTAGATCTAGAGAGATCCAACAGCTGCTGGAGTTGAATGTGTGGCGCGCCAAGGATTTGTCGGATCAAGAGAGATCCAACGGAGGCTAATGCGGTCGACGTGGCATGATTCATGTCGTTGGATCAAGATGGATCCAACGGAGGCTGGAGCTGCTGGCAAGGAGCCACGTGGCAGATGGTAGGCTATTAGATCCTCTTGATCTAATGGCGGTCGATGCAGACGACATGGGCGAACGAGGACCATCCGATCAAAGCAATCGGACGGTAGCAGGGTGTCTTGTTCCTCTAGGTCGTTGCCTCCTGCGGCGGACTTGAAGGGGCTCCGGCGAAGGGCTCCTAGATCCGCCGCCCTCCCCCGTGGCCGATGAAGGTTGATGGGAGCTTCTGGTTAGCTAGGAGTGATCGTAGATGCGTTAGGGAGCCGCAGGAGACTCTGGATGGAGCTGGGGAGGTCTGTAGGCTGAAGACATCGAAGCTCGAATGCAGCTCCGGCGAAGTTCCATTCAGTGAAGAAGAGGGAACCTGCAGTATTAGTGGGTGCCAAAAAGGTGCGCTCGTGTTTGTGGGAGTGCAAGGGGTGACTGGAGGCTTGTGTCGTGAAGTGGTGGTCGTCGGTGGTGTTCTTATGACGTGACTGGGCGGAGCAATGGTGGGAAAGGGGTCGAAGTGTCGTGAGGATGAACGGATGGTGCTGCGAAGATGGGAGCTCCAAGGAAGAGCTCAATGGATGGTCAGTGGACAGTGGAATCAAGCGGAGACGGAGAAAAAAAGGCAAGAAAAATCAAAGGAAAGATGAGAAAGATCAGAGTAGGAATGGAGGGATCTACCTGGTGATGGGAAGCTCGGAGGAGGCTTCCGGTCATCGCTCGAGGGTCGGTAGAGGGCCCGAGCTTAAGCAGCTCGTTGGAGGAGATACTACGTGGTGAAGAAACGATGTGGATATCGCCGAAGGTGGACCACCGTCGTCGCTCACTTTCACTCTCAATCGTTGTCACCGATGGGTAGCTAGGAGCTCTAGGGTACCTCTTGCTAGGGCGGATAGGGTCAAAGGTGGTCGGTGGCTGGTTATTTATAGGAAGAGGATGGAGGTTCAATCGATGGAGGCATGGGGTTCGTGGGGTTTGTGGAGCGAAGAGGAAGGAGATCATGGTGGTTGTCAATTCTGGAGAGGATGAGGGATGTCGGGACTACGTCATGAAACACTCAATGGGTGGAGATGGTGGCTGTAGTGGCGGAGAAAATAGGAAGGGGCCAGTGAGTAGGCGAAGTGGGGCAACGTGGGAGAGGCTGTTTCGGAGGAAGAAGACGATGTCCTAGCCGTTGGATCTTGCGATCCAACGATCAGGAGATGGGCGCGCGGGAACGGGTAGGATTAGATCCGGGGGTCGAGATCGAACAGCGCTGGGCGTGACGCGTGGCGTAAGTAGGCATGGGGCTGGAGAACGATGGAGATGAGATCTGGCATAGGATCGGATGGTCAGAAATTGGAGTGGGATGAATGGCACGTATGGAGGTGATCTAGCAGCACATGGTGGACCACGTGGCGCAAGGAGGGGGAGGCAGAAATGAGTGACCGTGATAAGATCTGGGATGATGATCCAAGGGTTGGAGTTGAGGTGGGGATGAGCGGCTTGGATCTGAAGCGAGGGGGAGCCATCTGACGGTGGATTATAAGAGGCATGTGGCATGTTACAAGCGGGCCGCGTGGCGCAACCAGAGGGCGCCACGTAGCCCAATCTGATTAGTCAAAAAAGAATGTGAAATAAAACGGAGAAAATGGCTGAAATTGGAAAAACTCAAAACATGAAAGTTGTAGATCTCGATGAGATCAACAAGTTTCATGTTGACCAAAAACGGAAACAAGTAAAGTAATAAAATACAAGGGTATAAATATACATACATATAGCATACAATGGGGGCCCAATACCCAAGTTTTGCATACGAGCTCCGATTTTAATGAAACAGGTCTCATTTTGAAGGTCTCTGAATGCATATTATTTTAAAATGAGTAGACATATATTGGAGGTTGTATGAGAGAGATATGTGCATTCTAAAGTCCATGGTCTCCAACTTGGTTTGGGGTTTTATTTGTCAATTTTACAAGTTAGTATTTTTTTGATATTTTTACTTTATTAGTGTTAGTAAGATATACACAACAAAGTTGAATTTATTGCATTTGGAGTTAGTATAAAATATTTACAAATAGGTGATTTTATCTAATATACAGGTGGATATATACAAGTGACTTTGTCTTCTTATTTAGTACAAATGTGGATGCTAAAATACGGATGTTATCAATGCATGCATGAATGCTAATTATACAATATTGGTGGAAACACGCTTCTAATTACTCGGGACCAACGCTCGATTTTCATCTTTAAGAGTGATGAATTACAGATTCATTAACCCCCTATATTTAACCTTGCTCGTCCCCGAGCAACTAAAATGAAATGCAAAGGTGAAATGATTTTGGGTTCCGTACCAAGGTCATGAACAAAAGTTGAAAATGGAGCCTGACTCGACCTTTGGATTAATTGTGTGGCAGAATCTTATTATGATCTGAACGTAAGGCCTAACAGACTTCAAGTTCCACAAGTCTTCTATTCAAGATGACTCAATAGTCAGGTCAGAACAAATCCTCAAATGCAAATTTCTGATGACTATGATTCTTACTTGTACTGTGTAAGTGTAAAATAGCTCTCCACATCAGAAATGGCTAAGAAGAAGCCTCCTCTAACAATGTAACTCTAATTCCCTGGTCCAGTAACTCTTTCCTCGAGGAGCAGGGTATTCCCTTCTAAGTTCAAGTGCGACCAGCTCAAGAGGAGGGGGTGGAGAAAATAATGTACGATAGCCAATGTAGCTACCTATAGCAGGATGTCTGACCAGTGTAGCCAAGTCACCCAGCTACAGACTTCTTGCTACTATACATACTCCGACAGGTATTTCATTTTCACTTCAGTCCTCTTTTTTTGTCAAATAATATACAAGGTGCAGCATGTACATCAGGAGTTTTTCCTCTTGAGCCAGTAGACTATCCCTCTTTTGAAGCATTATTGCAACCCACAGCATCTCATCCTTAGATGTCAACACCACCAGACTAGGTTGACATGCACTATCCTCCCTAGAGGAGGACGGATGTTTCCACCCATGTGCTACTCCAAGCTAAAGGATTCTTCCTCCTCACCACCTCATCAATGAAGAGCTACGTGCATGGTGCTTGTCCAAGTTAGGTGTCTATAAGAATCATGCGTGTGCACGAGATATTCTACTTAGACTAATCAAGATGACATGTGAACATAGACTTGCAGACTCAAAGAATTAAGTCACTTGACCTGAAAAATCTTAACTCCAGTTCCTATAAGTTCCTCTGAAATTAGGTGGATTAAGGTCAAATCAAGTCCCTCCTCAAAATCTATTCATAACTTGGTTCAGAACCCACTATCTTTTCACTTTGCATATGCAAGATATGCAGATGAGATGTTGATGAAATGCTATGTAGATGAATGCAAGACCTTTTTTCTTTCTTTTTAAATGCAGGGATGATATGTAAGAGTAAATAAGAAGCCTTTTTTGTTTTGTGTGTGTGTGTGTTTTCAAAATTTGGTATACCTCCTATGTTACAACAATACATATAATACAAATTATACAAGTGTTATACAATATACATTCCAATTTTTACCCACCTCGTAACTATTGTATAATATAGACAAAAATACGTGAAAGTACGATCTATGGGTAAAGTATATATGTAATATATACATGCCCCCCTATACTTGGCATGTGCTATGTCCTCAGAGCACGAAAAAGCGAGGTAGAAGACATAGCTCGTGCTAAGCATAGGAGAGCTAAAAGAACAAAAATGTATAGAAGTCATCCTGCCCCCATACTTAGTCTTTGGTAGCCTAAGTGTAGAAAAAGAGCAAAAATGGGGCAAACGAGGTTAAGAGGGGAAGTGGAGAATATAAACATGATGGGCATCGGTCCCCCCCCATACTTATGCTCTGGTCAGCCTAAGTATAGGATAGGAGTGATTATGAGGACCGATGGGATCTGGAGGATGTACAATGAATAGTGAATGGACTCGAGACACTCTCCCCCTATACTTAGGATCTGGTCATCCTAAGTATAGTCATGAAAAGATATGGAGCCGGGGTGAGTGATTGGAGTCGCAGTAGGGAGGGAAAGAATATACAGGAATGGCGAGTATGTATAAGGACCGCGATCTGAATCTTTTAGATGCTGCTGATGGTGAGAGCTCACTGTTCCAAGGTCTCATGCATGGCTTTATGTTTGTCTACTGAGTCTGCCTCGCGCATGAATACAATCTCCTCAACATAGACTAACTGTTCATTGGGTTCGGCAAAGTGCTTCAGCAGTTATCCATTTACTAGGGATGTTTGTGTTCCATCTGTAAGATCTGAGATCTCTACACATCAACTATCATGCACAACACGGACTATGAATGGACCCGTCCACTTTGATTTCATCTTACCTTTGAAAACATTCAGCCTCGCATTGAACAACCATACCTTCTGTCCAAGAATAAAGGTCTTTCGTCTGATATATCTATCGTGCCAACGCTTTACCTTGTCCTTGTACATCAATTTGCTGTCATATGCTCAATTTATAACTTCCACAAGCTCATTCAGATCCATATCTCATTGTTTCTGCCCTAGGTGTGTGTTTCAGTTGACCTTCTTGATTGCCCATTCAGATTTGTACACTAAATCAGCGGGAAGATGGCACGGCTTCCCAAATACCATCCTGAATGGGGAGGTTCCTAATGGTGTCTTATAAGCTATCCTATAAGCCCAAAGGACTTGATTCAAGATATGAGACTAGTCCTTCTTGTCTGGGGGGACAAGCTTTTGCAATATGGTTTTCACCTCCCTATTCGAAACCTCTACCATGCCATTAGTCTGTGGGTGGTAAGGACTAGCGACACGGTGTTCGATACCATAATCCTTCAAGAGTTTCTTCACTCTCTATTCACAAAATTGCTACCCCCATTAGATATCAACATTTGGGGATCCCGAACCTAGAGATGATGTGATCTCTAATGAATTTATAGACAGTCCTGCTGTCTGCGGCTCGGGTTGGGATAGCCACCACCCACCTTGACAAATAGTCTACCGCAAGAAGGATGTATTCGAATCCATGGCTAACCGGGAATTGGCCCATAAGGTCGATGCCCCAGGAATCAAAGACATCACAAATGATGACAGGCTACATCGGAATCACATCCTTGGAACCAACGGTTTCTCCCATTTGCTGGCATATTGGGCACGACTTTGCAAAGGTGAGCGCGTCGCGAAACAGAGTCAGCCAAAATAAGCCACATTGAAGTACCTTCCATGCGATCCTCTTTCCGGAGTGGTGTCATCCTGCCTCCATACTATGGCATAAAGTAAGGTCACTATGATATTCCTCCTGAGGAATACACCATCTCCAGATACAATCCAGTCCTTCAAAGAAAAGGATCAGATCCTCCAATGTTAATGTCTTGAATCTGACTTGAGTCGGTCTATGTGGCTCTTGGGTCAATCTTCGGGAACGTTCTTGGAGACAAGATAGTTCAAGATATTGGCATACCATGGGGGTGAGTCGATAACAAAAACCGACTCGTTAGGGAAGGAGTCTAATAGGTGTATCATTAGAATCATTAAGATTTTCAAGATGGGAGAGGTGATCAGCTACTACGTTCTTCTTTCCAGGTTTATCTCGAATGTCCAAATCAAATTCCTGTCTAAGTAAAATCCATCTAAGAAGACATGCCTTCGCATCCTTCTTTTCCATTAAAAATCGTAGTGTTGTATGGTCTGTGAACACAATCACCTTGGATCAAATTAAATGAGATCTTAACTTATCCAAGGCGAACACTACCACAAGCATCTCCTTTTCCGTAACTGCATAGTTACACTGAGTGGTATCAAGCATTTTTCTTGCGTAGTGTATGCCAAATGGGATGCAATCCCTCCTCTGTCCTAACACAACCCCAACAGCAAAATCTGAGGCATCCGTCATGATCTCAAAAGGCAGAGACCAATCTGGGACATGTAGGATCGGGGAGTCCATGATTACCCCTTGTAGTTGCTTAAACGCCTCACGACATTTATGATCAACAATAAACTCCATGTCTTTGCCTAAAATCTCGGTTAGCGGTCGAGCAATTTTTGAAAAATCCTTGATAAATCACCAATAAAATCCAACATGCCCGAGGAATGACCGCAACAGTTTCACGTTGGTTGGTTGGAGTCGTATGATCACGTCCACCTTAGTAGGGTCAACCTCCATGCCCCAACACAATGCCCTCTATAACCATGAAGTGACTTTTCTCCAAAGAGAGCACCAGATTGACCTCGCAACACCTTTTGAGGACTCGGTCCAGATTCCTAAGACAGGAATAGAAGGAATCACGGTGGACTGAGAAGTCATCCATGAAGACTTCCAGGAATTCACTGACCATTTCGGCAAATACTGTAATAATGCACCTTTGAAATGTACCTGAAGCATTGCATAACCCAAAATGCATGCACCTGAAAGCATAGGTACCAAAGGGGCATGTGAAAGTGGTTTTCTCTTGGTCCTCAGGAGCTATGGCTACTTGATTGTAGCCCAAGAACCCATCTAAGAAGCAGAAGAATTCTTTTCCCGCTAATCTCTGCAAGATCTGATCATTGAATTGAAGGGGAAAACGATCCTTCTTCGTCGTGGCATTCAGGCGACTGTAATCCACACAGACACTCCATGACATGGGTACTCATGTCACGATTTCCTCTCCATCTTCGTTGGTGGTCGTCTGTATTCCCGACTTTTTCAAGACAACATGGCGGGAGATGGGGTAAATGAAATCCACGTCACACCATTTCTCTATCTCCTTCTTCACGACCTCTCGTAAATTTGGATTCAACCAACGTTGGAATTCACGAGAGGGTTTAGCCTCATTTTCTACGTAGATATGGTGCGAACACATAGCGGGATTTATCCTGTGGAGATCGGAGATGCTCCAGCCTATCGCCTTGCGGTTTTTATCCAGGATCTCTAGCAAGCGAGATTCCTGCTACTCGGTCAATCGCGAACTGATGATGACCGGATATTTCTTCTCTTGTCATGCAAGGAAGGTTTACTTAAGTGTTGTGGGTAAAGGTTTGAAGTTAGGTAAGGTATGATCATTAAGGAAGTCTGGCTCAATCAAATCTGGCTCTGTGCTGGTAGTGGTTGGATCTATCTTTGAGGTTACTGCCACTAACTCATTCAACTTGGAGTCAGATCGTCAAAAGTCTCCAAGCAATCGTTAAAAGCCACATCCGACTCATCAGCCTCATACTCTAATTGTCCTAAAGAGGGAAGGGCTGACAAGCCCAGCCGGGCCTCAACATCATCGAAGACGTAAGGAAATGCACTTACTGCATTGTACTCGTTCCTAAGGCTCTCACAGACTGTCTCATGCACAAGATCTTCTCCAAAGGAATGGGACTCATCGGTGTTAGCTGGGTTCGGTCTCCACGGCCCAACAGTGTTTACATGAATGCAATCTGCTTCGGATGAAGAGTACTCGGTGCTGGATTCTGAATCTGGCCTTTGCCACCTTGTCTGCTTCATCTCAAATTCCTCATCTTCGCTTGGAGTTTGGAACTGGATCTTCTTGATCTTGTAATCAAATAAGGCCCCTACTGTTCTAAGGAAGGGCCTTCCTAAAATGATTTGGAAATCTCTCTGATTTTGAGGGGCCTCCATATCAAGGACTGTAAAGTACACCATGTAATCCTGACCCTCAACTTTGTTGATAACGTTCCTCAATTCTCCCTGGGACCTCTTGGTTGATTTATCTGCAAACTGGAGTAATGCTCTGGATTTCCTAAGAGGTACTAGATTTAGCTGCTCATAGAGGGTTGTAGGCATCAAGTTAATTGAGGATCCATTATCTAGGAGAGTGCATGCAAACGCGGTGTCATCGACATGACTCACCACATAATGGGCTCCCATGTCCCTTCGTTTCCTTAGAAATGCATTCTTTATGGCGCAAGCAGTGGCTACTGACAGAACGTGCTTCTCAACACGGCTTTTGGTCTTCATGCTGACCCTAGTTGGTGTGCATCTCACCTTAAGATACTTCTGAAATGCAGATGTCATGTCAACATACTTATCGAAAGGGATCGTGACCTTGATATATTTATTACGAAACTCTGCCATCTCAGTGTCATCTTTTTGGATTTTTTTAGTTTTCTTCTTTCCACCATTAAGCTCAGGGGAAAGGGATTATTGATGCTAACTCAGATTTTGAAACTGAAAGATCTTCATTGAAATGGGAAACTAAGTTCTTTATATGACTCTGACACTGACTCTAACTCATACTAAAAAGAAATTGCTTTTGCGAAATCAGTGATTCGTCTTCCACGACTTCTGGAATGTCCTCCTCTGATGGAGGTGCGGGCTCCTCATCGGTTTCGCCGGACTCATTGCTGGTGCTCTGCTCCTTCTTCTTCGAGGATTTGGAAATCCTCTTCTTCTACTGCTGGTGGTGGTGGTGATGCTGCTCCTCTCCTCCATGTTCTCCTCAGGTAGAAACTTGGCGGCATCTTCTTCCTATGCTCGTGCCCGATCACGGTCCTTCTCCTTCGGAGGGACATATGTAACATTATCGTACGAAAGGATCTCATGTTCAGATAGAGAGTTATCTGAATAGTATACCTGATCTCGTGGTCAGTTTTGACCCTGATTCAGGCTATTTGGGTTGGCCTAAACCTGGATGGGAATTGGGGTCTTTAGTGCCATCTGTTGATCCTGGGTATGTGAAACACCGTTTAGATCAGTTCAGATATCCAGGTAATCATTCTGTATCTGTTAGACCCTATCAGTCAGGGTCTGGATCGCCTAGGTGAGGGACTCCAATTCGCTTGTGGGTGGGGCTTGCTGCTACTGACTAGAGGATGAGTGTCTATATTGGCCCTGCTGTCCATGACGGTACTGCTGCTGATGGGAAGGAGGTAGAGGGCCCTGTTATCCCGAGTGGAACGTGCGTTGTTGCTGGTGTTGGTGAGGATGGTACCCTTGTCTAGGCTGGGACTGTACGAAGCGCGGTGCGGGGACGGAGCGAGTTTCCTGGTAAGCTAGGGAAGGTCGGTGTCCTGACTGTCTTCCGATGGGTCATGCTTATACCACAGTCCGTTGATCTCGAACACCTGTAGAGGCTCCTCGTTGACTATATTCACTTGTGGGGGTACGTGCTGCTCCTGCTGAGTGTATTTCTGATCCTCTACCCATCTACCCTGAGGCCCCTGTACCTGCTCCTGTAGAAGATGGACTCGATGTACAGGCACAAATGGTGCAGAAGGGGCAGGTAGCCGTATCTTGGCTACCTTCTCAGTCAATTCCTTCACTTGTTTTGGCAATCGTGAAAGCGCCTCAATGTCCGTAACCCTCTTATGTATCTGCTCGACCATGGTTAACTTGTCAGCTATTATCCCCATGCTGGGGATGAGGTCATCCGTCAGATCCGCTACATTCCTCCTAGTTGTCTCGTTGGATAAGCTTGAGGGAGATAATTTATAGGCCCTGGTGGCCTGAGATCTGCCTGTTTCCGCCATCTGCTCCAGAATCTTCCATACAGCATATTCGTTCTTATTCAGATAGCTGCCTCCACAGGCTGAACTCACTAACCCTGCATCTCCGAGGTCATGCCACAGAACAAGGTCTGGACTAAGATTGCTTTTGTAATGCCATGGCAAACGCATTTCTGAGTTAAGTCATTAAATCTATCCCAGGCTTCATGGAATGGTTCGTTAGGTAACTGGGAAAAACTCGTGATCTTGGTTCTCATCTGGTAAGTCCTAGTGAGCGGGTAGAACTTTTTCAAGAATAAATCCTTGAACTGCATCCAAGTCATGCATCTCACCCCGAGATTTTTCAGCCAATGAGCAGCCTTATCTCCTAAGGCAAACGGGGTGGCCTTCAGCCTGATGTAGTCTTGCCCAACCCTAGGGTGACTAAGGTTGTTGCAAACCAGTTTGAAGTCTCTAAGGAAAGCATATGGTTCTTCGTTGGTGTTTCCGTCGAACTTTGGTAGCAGACTTAGGAAGTGGGGCTTCAGCTTGAACGCTTAAGGGGGAACCTCAGGTACAAGCCAACTGTGTATCTCATTTTCAGTGGGGTTGTAGGCATCTACCATCGGTCGATCAATTCCACTTGCCTCTATCACATGTCCCATCATAGCCATAAGTTCTATATTAAGTTGCTCGGCTCTAGCCAATCGGGCGAAGACTTGGTGCATAGGATCATCTATGTGCTCCTCGTCGTCTGGGTTTTTCTTAGGCGGCATTTTGTCCTCTTTACCTGGGTAAAGAAAGTGGTCTAGGTTAGAGGACGTATAAATGAAGACATTCTCATCGAGGCGATGGTTTTCCTCGATGAGATTAGAGGAGAGAAAAGGGTTGGTTTGAGGGTAACCACCCTGAGAGTGATGAATCATGAACTCAAAAGGGTCATCAGCTTGGGTTGGCCCAAGTTACGCTTGGGCCGATGAAGACAAACTTCGTAAGGGGCTCAATGAAAGATTTACGAATAGTGAGGAGATATCCCTCCAGTCAGTCATCTTGGATGGCGAGAAGAAGAATCAGGAGTATAAGTGTAAGATAGGATTTTACTCCTACCTGAAGCAAGCAAGTGAATCCAAACCTTGATTTTCATACTCAACACGATGAAGGACCTGAAACCGAGTCTGATTAGTCTGGTTTATTTTAAGTGTGAATTTTCAAGCAAGTAGCAAATGTTACGCGACCTATAGGGGGGTCGGCTCAAGGCCGGATGCGTTTCTCCTGTTTAACCTATCGCCTGTGATACCAACGCCCTTCCTTTCTCCGCTCCTATCACCAGCCGAAAGTTCAAGGACCTGCCCCTATCCACCTACAGAGTAGGCGAAGGCTGACAAGGTTGTAACTTCGCGCCTATCTACCTGTCGGAGCAGGCGGAGGCTACTAGCAACTTATCGTGGTGCACCGCAATTTCGCCCCTATCTACCTACCGGAGTAGGCGGAGGCTACTTAGGGCAGGTCAGTTGAACACATAGTCCAACTTGTGATATTGGCTCGGATTGGGGTACACGATATGGAAGGCTGGGATTTTTTGACTCTGCCTTAGGGTGTGCACAAACACTCTAGTACACTCACTCAGCCTGAAAACAAGGTCGGGGTTAATCTCCCGCAAATAGAATTTCCGATTTTATTGATTTTTTTGACCAATTTTGTTTAGCAGTCCTGATTTTAAGTTAGGTGATCACTTGATTAATCCAACCACAAGGCATGCCTATCGTCAAGTCCCAATTTCCTTTAAACCTAAGTTTTAAAACCAAGGGGGAAGGAGTCGAGAAAAGCCGATGCACAATAAAACAATGATGAATGCCAAGTAGAGAAGACTTACAGTGATCCTTTCGCTTTTTATACTGGATGCAAAACAGAATTGAAAATTTTAAACTATATGAATGCAAGCAAAAAAGCCACTCCTAGATAGGACGTCCTATTAGCGGGTGAAGAACGGATTAAATTTGGCTAAGATATGCAGTCTAAGTGCATCTTTTAAGTGCGAAGTGTGGTCCTAGAATTTTACAAGCACAAACAGGTCCTAAAATAGCTCTAAGAGCCGCACGTGTAGGTCCTATTCTATGCAAGCAAACCACACAGCACAGTGGTACACGTTTTACTATGACTTACATGCGCGAGAACCTGAACGGGAACCGCTGGAAAAATGCAAAAATAAAGAAAAGAAAAATTACATGTCCTCACAAAAAAACTTAAATTATTTTAATGCAAGTTCCTCGGCTTGCTTGGTGAAGCATCTTCGACTCCTCGTATTCCTCACATGAAAATAAATGGAGGACAGATAAAGGACAACACAAAATAAGCAAATAAAATGACTGAAAAATATTCACAAGAAAAGTCAGGAATCAGACTAGCCGGGGATGGAAAATCTAAAATCAAAGTTTTCTAAAATTAACCTAAGTTGTGCCTCCCGGCAACGGCGCCATTTGACGAGCCTCTAATTACCCTACCATAATTCAACCGGATTAATGATCGAATTAAATTTGTCATTCATTGTAGTCGGGTAAATCAAGACTTATCAAAAACCACTTCGATTACGATTCAATTAAATGCAAGCGACAGATTTATTTTACTTAGGCAAGCCCATGGTCGAACTCAGGGAGGCAGCTTTCTCCTTAGGTAAATTTTGAGTTAATTTCGATGTCAGATTTTCAGGAGAATATTTTTCATCTTTTTTATGCTATTAAGGAAAATACAATGCAATTTAAAGCCAAATTCTAAGTTAAATCACGAACGATGGTAAAGTGAGGTCCAAAATTAATGAAACTTGGCCAGAAGATGATATGCGATGAGACTAAGCTATTGGAATTTTTTGGAATTTTTAGACTGTAAATGAATTAAATATGAATTTAATATGGATGTGGGGTAGTTTTTGCAAAATTAATTTTAATAAATACCAAAGGATATTATTTTCAGATATAAAAATTATCCTAGGTGTATCTATGTGAGATGAATATAGGAAAATTGATAAACCTAAAAGATGATGTAAACTGGACCTATTAAAAATCAATCTAGCAAAAGACTAATTAATTTATTCAATCCTCGGGATGTGTGTAAATGGTTTGATTTTTGGGCACGATGTAGAACGACTTAAATTATACCTAATATGATTTTATTGTGATTTTTTTAGCAATAAATTATTTAATCATGAATTTCAAGCACACAGTGGGCAAATTAGGTCAATTTCCACAAGAATAATAATATTAAATTCTATGAAGCTCACAAAAAAATGACATGTTCATAAAGATAAAGCACAAGTTGTACTACAACATGCCATTTTTGTAATTTAAAACTGATGAAAAATTATTGCATAAATATGTGTGCAAACACAAGGACTGAAATGCAAACAGAAATTAAAATTTCTTATTTCTGAAACATGCATACAGGGACTAAAGTGCAAATACCTATAATGTTGGGTCATGCGTGCAAAATGTCCATGAGAACACGTGCGCCTCGCTGACACACCTGGAAGGGTCTAATTTGCAATTCTGGAAACTTGCAGGGGCCTCAGTGCAAATAACCCAGACCTCACGTGAGAGACATGTGAGAGGCTAGGCTCGGGAGGCGTCGGAGGTTTTGCAGTGGCTCGGAGGCTCTAGAGGTTTGGGCGTGCTTCGGGTGCTCCGAGCCTAAGGGTTAGGGAAGATGCTCGGAGGGCGCTACGTGGCGAGTGTTGGATCGTTACATCTGGAGAGATCCAACAGCTGCTGGTGTTGAATGCGTGGCGTGCTAAGGATTCGTCAGATCAAGAGAGATCCAATGGAGGCTGATGTGGTTGACGTGGCGTGATTCTGGTCGTTGGATCAAGATGGATCCAACGGAGGCTAGAGCTGCTTGCGAGGGGTGACATGGCAGATTGTAGGTTGTTAGATCCTCCTAATCCAATGGTGGTTGATGCAGACAACGTAAGCAAACGAGGACTGTCCGATTAAAGTGATCGGATGGAGGCTGGGCGTCTTATTCCTCTAGGTTGCCACCTCTTGTGGTAGACTTGGTGGGGGCTCTAGCGAAGGGCTCCTGGCTCCGCCGCCCTCCCCCGTGGCCGGTGAAGGTTGCTGGGAGCTCCTGGTTAGCTAGGAGTGATTGCAGATGCATCATGGAGCTGCCGGAGAATCTGGATGGAGCTGGGGTGGTCCGTAGGCCGGAGACGTCAAAGCTTGAATGCAGCTTCAGCGAAGTTCCGTTCAGTGAAGTAGAGGGGACCTGCAGCGTTAGTGTTGCCAAAAAGGTGCGCTCGTGTTCGTAGGAGTGCAAGGGGTGACTGGAGGCCTGTGTCGTGAAGTGGTGGCCGTTGGTGGTGTTCTTCTGCCGTGATTGGTGAGGCGATGGTCGGAAAAGGTTCGAAGTGTCGTGAGGATGAACGGATGGTGCCGCGAAGATGGGAGCTCCAAGTCAGAGCCCAATGGATGGTTAGAGGACAGTGGAATCGAGCGGAGAAGGAGGGAAAAAGGCGAGAAAACTCAAAGGAAAGAAGAGGAAGATCAGAGAAGGAATGGAGGGATCTACCTAGGGATTAGAAGGTTAGAGGATCATTTCGATCATTGCTCGAGGGTCGGTAGAGGGCCCGAGATCAAGCAACTCGTCAGAGGAGCTGCTACATGGTGAAGAAACGTTGCGGATCTCGTCGGAGGTGGACCACCATCGTCGCTCGCTTTCACTCTCAATCGTTGTCACCGATGGGTATCTAGGAGCTCTAGGGTACCTCTTTCTTGGGTGGATAGGGTCGAAGGTGGCCGGAGGCTAGGTATTTATAGGAAGAGGATGGAGGTTCAGGCGATGGAGGCGTGGGGTTCGTGGGGTTTGTTGAGCAAAGAGGAAGGGGATCATGGTGGTTGTCGGTTCTGGCGAGGATGAGGGATGTCGGGGCTATGTCGTGGGGCGCTCAATGGGCGGAAATGGTGGTTGTAGTGGCGGAGAAAATAGGAAGGGGAAGCGAGTAGGTGAAGTGGGGCGACATGGGCGAGGCTCTTTCGGAGGAAGAAGATGATGTCCTGGTCGTTGGATATCACAATCCAATGGTCAGGAGATGGGCGCGTGGGAACATGTAGGATTAGATCTGGGGGTCGAGATCGAAGGGCGTTGGGCGTGACACATGGTGGGCGTAGGTGCGGGCGCTAGTGAATGGTGGAGATGAGATCTGGTGTAGGATCGGATGGTCAGGAATTGGAGTGGGATGAACAGCACGGATGGAGGCGATCTATCGGCACATGGTGAACCACGTGGCGCAATGAGGTGGAGGCAGAAATGAGTGGCTGTGATAAGATCCGGGATGATGATCCAAGGGTTAGAGTTGAGGCAGGGATGGGTGGCTTGGATCTGAAGCGAGGGGGAGCCATCTGATGGTGGAGATTAAGAGGTGCGTGGCTTATTACGAGCGAGTCGTGTGGCGCAACCAAAGGGCACCACGTGGCCCAATCTGATTAGTCGAAAAAGAATGTGAAATAAAAGGAAGAAAATGCCTGAATTTGGAAAAACTCAAAACATGAAAGTTGTAGATCTCGATGAGATCTACAAGTTTCATGTTGACCATAATTATAGAAATGAAGGTCGAATAAATTAATAAAATACAAGGGCACAAATATACATACATATAGTATACAATGGGGGCCCAAAACCCAAGTTTTGCATACGAGCTCCGATTTTAATGAAATTGGTGTCATTTTGAAGGTCTCTGAATGCATATTATTTTAAAAGTGAGTAGACCTATATTGGAGGTTGTATGAGAGAGATATGTGCATTCTAAGGTCCATGGTCTCCAACTTGGTTTGGGGTTTTATTTGACAATTTTACAAGTTAGTATTGTTTTTGATATTTTTACTTTATTATTGTTAGTGAGATATACACAATAGAGTTGAATTTATTGGATTTGGAGTTAGTATAAATTACATACAAATAGGTGATTTTATCTAATATACAACTGGATATGTACAAGTGACTTTGGCTTCTTATTTAGTGCAAATGTGGATGCTAAAATGCGGATGTTATCAATGCATGCATGAATGCTATTTATGCAATATTGGTGGAAATATGCTTCTAATTACTCAGGAACAAGGCTCTATTTTCATCTTTATGAGTGATGAATCACAGATTCATCAATCATTCTTGTAATTTGATGAAACCATCTGAGAAATGTTCTTGGATCATGGGGTTTCATCCTTTAATTTTTTTTAGATTCCGTTGCACCGAGCTACTAGTGCAACTAGTCGCTCTGATCACATATGATGCGATCATCATGATTCTATGACGCGCTTAAGGATTTTCTATATCCTAAAAGTGGTATAAGTTCTATGGTTGAGGTATTGATTATTATCCAAAAACTCTAGGCGATCATGGTTCATGTTTTGGATGTGTGGGAATCTTTGTTTTTGCATTGGATGAAAAATTCGAATTAGTTTGTGATAAAATTAAAACCTACTATTTATGCACTATTTGGATTTGTTTTATGTCAATAAAATGTATTTAGAATGTCCAAATATGTCCCAAAAATAGTAACCTCTAATTGTTACTAAAATTGCATGAAAATGATTTGAATAGCTTCCGCTATGGAAAATTGTTTTGCATGTGTTCACGGATCTGTAACAAAATTATTTTTATTACTGTTTTTCTATCATGAAATATGAAATAAACACTTCAATGAAGTAATGAATCAAACCAGCATACCGCACAAATTTATTTCATGCGATTCCAACTCCGTTTGCCCTAGATTTTCCCTATTTAGTGGAGATGGGTAGGAAGATGATTAGATCATCAAATATCTTTATTTAATGTGTGTATAATTCAATGGATATCATAGAAATTGAGAATTTGTCTTGATTAAATATGTTCCTAATAATTAGAAAAATAATTTATTAATCATCATTGGCTATTGAATGGATGTTTCATGAAAACTGTAGTTTATCCTACAATAGTTGTAGGACAATCTCTACATGCAAAACATTATTACTTGAATAGGATTGGGGATTTGTTTGACAAATCTCCTTATAATATTAATCAAAATGGTTTTGATAAATATTATGGTATAACTTCGGTTGAATGGCTGGTTATCATCTCAAATACATAATGATCAAATCGCATTATCCTCACCTGAGGCGCATATGGTGTTTAGTCTGGGATCGATGGGGTAGCAAGTTGCTCCGTGAGTGGTTTGTCCCACATCATGTGTGTATTGACCATGACAGTGGATAAGGAAAGGATAATATTTGAAGAGATCATGATGTATTTTTATAATTATTAAAATTTTAATAATAAGTATTTTGAGATTATACTATTCTTTCAAGTAACAATAAAATTGTTTATTGGTTGATAAAATTGTATTGATAATTGATTTAATATGATTAAATTAATTATATCCAACTAATAACACTCTATTATGAATAGAGTAGTATTTCACTTGGAAAAAATAATTATGTGAATAAGATTCATAATAGTTAATTAAAATTTTAACATGATATGGAGGATCACATAAGTGACATCCATGGTCTCCCGTCAAGGCGATGGGTTCCATCGACAGGGATTGTATGTAGGAGACGCTTGTCCGAAGTGAAAGCTCATGCATACAAGCACATCTAGATCGGGCTCTTTGCTTCTCGAAAGAGTAAGGCCCTATACGTAATGATCCCAATGTCGGTTCCTCATATTTTTGGGGTGATATTGGATTGCGCAAAGCGAGTGCTATTCATGTTGACGGTCAGTTCAATTAATGATGGGTCAACATCACCTTAGGAGTGGTGGGCCCGAGTATTAAAGACTGAATTGGGAAAGCAAGTTGTACTAGCAAGGAGGAATTTGTTCCCGATTTTTCTACCCGAGTTACAGTTTCTCATATTATTGGAATGTAATAAAGGTAGAAAAGGAGATCCTACTTCTTACTAGAGATATAGGGGTAAGTATGTCTCTTTCTTTGAAACTGATTAAAGGAATGAACTTTCAAAGTTGAAAAGGCAAGACTAATTTGATTAAAAATCACTAATCAAAGATTTAGTATTGAATATATAATTATTTATATGTTCTTATACAGTGCATTCTTAATTTAAGACAATAAAGTCCATGAACCCACTCAATAGGCTTCTGGATGTCAATCAGTTGACCGAACCAAATTAATCAGATTGGATCCGTAATTTGGATCTTGTTCTCTCTATGGATCGCATCTCGTATGTGTTATCCAAGGATAATATAGAAAACCCTGAGACACTAGAAGATATCAAATACAATGAAAAATATGATGAAGATCGTATATTGGCAAAATGTTATATTCTGGGATCTCTCTCCAATGTGCTTCAGAAGCAATATGTGGAGATGTTCGGAGATGTCAACCAAACTTAGTGTTGTAATATTGTGAAAGAGCTTATTCGTTGCAAAATGCAGGAAGGGACTTCAGTTAGGGAACACGTACGCAAAATGTTTGGGTACCTCTAGGAACTGGAAACTCGAGGGGCTAACATGGATGCAGATATGTAGTCCGACTTCATTATGTTATCCCTCCCTACGTCTTTCAATAGCTTTGTGGTGTCATTACACATGAAGAAGTGAATTGGTCTAACACTAAATTATTGGCTTCATTAAAGTCTATAGAAGACGTAATGAAGAAAGGAAATCCCTCTAGCAGTTTAATGGTTGCACAGGTCAAAGGGAAGCGCAGTCATAAGCAAGGATCTCGGTAGGGCCCAACTTAGAAGAGAAAGAAGAAGAGTTAAAGCATTGACGCATCCAGTACTGCTTCCACACTAGTGACATCAAAGAAGACTGATGAGTGTCATCACTACAAGAAGCCAGGGCACTGGAATCATAACTGTCCAGATTACCTGAAGTCTACTGACAATGGTAAAGTTCCAGCAGTTATGAATTCTACTGTCATCATTGAAACCAATTTTCTCGTAGGACGAGAAGGTATTTGGGTCATCGATTCTGGTGCTTTAGTTCATGTATGCCATTTATTGCACCTGTTGTTTCAGGAAACTAAAATTCTTTATGAAGGGGAGATAGTCATCCAGATGGTATCTGATGCAACTGTTGCAGCAGTAGCTATCGGGACATGCTTACTATTATTATCTAGTGGAAGATTCCTTATACTTAAATAATGTTTTTATGTTCCAGATGTTAGAAGAAACTTAATATATGTATCTAAATTAGTTAGAAGTGGTTATTACTTCCTATTCTGTAATAAACTTGTCATAACTCATTATGATAAACATAATGCGGATGGTGTTCTGACTTTTGGTGGACTCTATGAATTGTGCATTGATGAAAATGTCATTAATGTTACTATCACTAATAAAAATCCTAAAAGAACCAAGGAGGAAGGAAATCATTCAAATGTGATTTGGCATCAAAGGCTTAGTCATTTATTAGTTGATAGGATTAATAGATTGATAAAGGATGGAACCTTAGATTTTCTATAGTTTCAATCTTTGCCTACCTGCGAACATTGTATTCGAGGTAAATTAACTAGGACACCTTTCCGTAACAAGGATACAAGATGCGAAGGTATTCTTGACCTAATACATATTGATGTATGTGGTCCCTTCAATATCGCGACTTGAAATGGATATTGATATTAATTTATTAATGGCCATTCACGATACAGGCTTATCTTCCTATTACATCATAAATCTGAAACCTTTGAAAAGTTCAAATAGTTCATAGCTTTTGTTGAGAAGGAAACTGATAGGAAGATTAAACGGATTTGATCTGACCGAGGTAGAGAGTACCTCTTAGATGAATTAAAGGAACACCTTACAGAGAAAGGAATTGTCTTCAATCTCACTCCTCCCGGAACTCCCTAACTTAATGACATTGCTGAAAGACGTAACAAGACCATCATGGAAATGGTCCGTTCAATGATGAGTAAAGCACATTTACCATTTAGTTTCTGGGGATATGTAGTAGAGACTGCAATATATATCCTGAACAAGATTCCTAGCAAATCCATACCTATGACTCTTCATGAGCTTTGGTATGGAACCAAACCTAGTGTTAGACACACAAGGATTTGGGGTTGCTTGGTCCATGCGAAGAACGTTGATGCAAGTAAATTAGAATATCACACTCATGAGTGCTACTTCATTGGATATGTTAAGGATTGTATTGGATACCAGCTTTATTACCTGATACACAGAAGGTCTTCATCTGTAGAGATGTAAAACTTCTGGAGGATGTTTTCTTTAAGAGTCAAGACAAAAATGAAGTGAAGGAAAGCATTGAATTCCCTGGGGATATTGAGTTTTCTAAACCAGAAACTGAGAAAGTAAGTGAAGATGTAACACCCATATCTCTTAGAAGGAGTGCAAGGGTGGTTGCACCACCTAAATGGTATGGATTCCATGTATCAGGTGAAACTGACAATAATCCAACATCATTTGATGAAGCACTCGTAGATCATGACATGGATAGATGGATGATAAGAATGAAGTCAGAAATTCACTCCATACATAAGAATGGTGTATGGACCCTAGAGGATCCACCTATAGGAGTAAAACCCATTTGGTGAAATGGATCTTAAAGAGAAAGTGTGTACATGATGGGAAAGTAGAGACTTTCAAAGCACGACTCATAGCCAAGGGCTACATACAAAGAGAAGGCATCGACTATGAAGAGACATTCTCTATTGTGGCTATGCTTAAGTCCATCAGGGCAATGCTAACTATAGCTACATATCTTGACTATGACATCTGGCAGATGGACGTCAAGACGGCTTTCCTCAGTGGATACCTCGAGGAGAATATCTATATGAAGCAACCTTGAGACTTCAAAACCGAGGAAGGAAGAGAATGTAAGCTGAAGAAATACAATAATGGGCTCAAATAAGCTTCTCGTAGTTGGAACATCGGATTCGCTGAAACCATAAAGAGTTATGATTTTGAGTAGAATACTGATGAACCGTGTGTATACAAGAAGCTTAATGGGTATGCCATTGTGTTCATCGTGATGATACATGGATGATGACCAGTGTTTAGATTTTTTTTATCACATACATTCGAGATGAAAGATCTTGGTGATGCCTGAAGTTGTGTCTGAAGTTGTTCAGAAACTGAGAAAAGAGGATATTCGGATTGTCACAACAAGGGTACATTAAGAATATATTGGAGCGTTTCCATATGGAGAACTCCACGGAAGGTTTTCATCCCTTAAGACATGGTATCTACATATCTAAAGGGATGACTCCTCAAAGTGTTGAGGAAAAGAAAGCCGTGGTTGAATGCCTCTATGCATCAGTTGTAGGAAGCTTGATGTACGCTAAGATGTGCACAAGGCCATATATCTGCAAGTTAGTGGGAGTGGTAGGCCATTACCAATCTTGATGGGGAGAACAACATTGGAATGTAGTGAAGAAAATCTTCAAGTATCTAACACGTACGCAAGATTACATCTTGGACTATGGAGATGGAGATCTCCAAGTCTTGGATAAACAAATTCTCGCTTCTGGTCTGATATTGATGATCGAAAGTCGACATCAGGTTTTGTGTTCCTAATGAACGGTGATGTTGTGAGCTAGAGAAGTGAGAAGCAAGACACTACGATTGATTCAACAACAGAAGCTGAATACATTACCACATTAGATCTTGCAAAGGAGGTGGTGTGGTTGATCAAGTTCATCTTGGAGATTGATGTGGTTCCTCCGATACTCCCATCCCGCTACTCTACAATAACACCGGAGCAATAGCTCAGGCAAAGGAATCTAGATGGCATCAAAAGAGAAAGTACGTGGAAACGAAAAAACCACACCATTCTGGAGATTCAAAAATGTGATGATATCGTCAAAACGAAAGTGGCCTCTGCCGACAACGTTGCCTATCCACTTACCAAACCTTTGACACAAAAGATTTTCGACCGGCATGTGATGAGTATGGGTTTAAGGATTGTACCTGAATGGTTCTGAGAGCTTGTGGGAGATTGTTAACAATGTGAGCCCGAGGTGAATCATTCCAAAATATATGTTATTGTAATGTTTTACATATCAATAAAAGTTATTGATTCATTTTCACTCCCTATCTGAGAGTAAATGAATGAATGCACTATAAGGTCCCTCAATACAATCAAGGTTATGTTGCATGGTTGTTTTGATGATCATACAACTGTTGATTCAATTGTTAAATCATAGAGGTCTTTGCATGGATGAATATCTGAAGAGTTATATTAAGGACTCATCAAGCACCTTCAAATTATTATTAAGATGTGATCTCCACTCTAAGTAGGAGATGGCAATCCTTTCTCATTTGACTAATATCTGACCGACTACTAGATGTAGGTCCTCCACATAGGAATAGAAATTCGAAGGTGTCAGATTAGTTAGGTCAAAGAATTTACTTAACAAGATCGAGATAACTAAGTCCTATGTCGTATACTGTCATGATATAGGCATGCATCCTCTGATCGGAGACGGTGTATTGCTATATGCCTAAGTATGTACATTTGGCAGACCGATAGATTGATGGCCTAATAAAGTTCTATACATTGGCAAGTTGGTGTGCATATAAGGGCATATGAGTAATACGATCTCTCAAAGGGATCATACATATTCACTTGTGAATTGTAAGACATGAGCTCGCTCATGAGGTTTTTGGGACCGATTAAATTCCTTACATGGTCATCTTGCTTTATAAGCATGATGATAATTTGTAGGTAGGATATATGCTTTTGGAAAGTATATGATCAATACCATCTCCCAATTACCAAATGAGAAACATAATGATAAAAACCTAAAGATGAAAGTGTAAGTTGATCTATATCTTTGGGTTTATTATAGGTCTTCCGGATTTTAGGATGTATAGGTATTAGGAATACCTGAGGGTGATGTGATCATTAACTATTGTATAACCATGACACTTCCATTCCGAGGGAGTGATGAAACAGGTCTGGATTTTAGTGACCCTTTTATCTGAGAAGTGATCTGATCTTGGTCTAGATGATGGACATCGATTTGAATGAGATTCAGATGCAATGAGAAGATTAGATCTACGATCTTTATTTAATCAAGCATTTGTGTGAGGCTCCCGAGATCCAGATTGGAGATGTGATCTCATTATCCAAGTCAGTATACGTGGAACATACAATCTCCTTGTCCTTATCTCCAAGTATCCGTGGAGAAAGTTCATTATTCTTGAAAGAATTCAACAATAATTCCATTGTTAAATTATATCCAAGCATTGAGATATTGATAATTAAATGTGGTTTAATTATCATGAATAATGTGAATATGATTCATATTATTTGAATACATGAGAATGATGATCCAAGATAATTAAATGTGGTTTAAATATCAAGGATATAAATAATGTGTATAGTGTTATCTATATTATTTGTATATATTATAAATGCGATTTATAATATATTAAGAGAGAGATTGTTGCAACTAATATCTTCGAATTAACGGTTGATGTGAATTGGATTCACACTGGAAATTAATTGGAAATACAATTTACATTTTATTTTGGGTTGTGAGTATGATTCACATTTATTTAATGGCATGATTGCAATATTCATAAAATTATTTTGGAATTATTTTTCAAGAAAATGTTGTTGTAAATAATTAAGGTATTATGTGAGATAAATTAATCTCACATAATTGGAAGGGGAACCACCATACATATATGGATGGTGGCTGGTCATATTGACTTGTTCAAGTGCGTCCCCACCATATGTGGAAGGTGGGTGGCCACCATCCTTATCCCTTGATTAATTATTGATTTAATCAAATTAAATTCTATTGATAATATCTCTATATTTAATTTGATTTAAATTAATTATTTTGTTATCTTTTTGCAACAACAACATGACCATTGAATAGAAACACAAATCAATCTCAACCATTGATTTTGTGTTTCACATAGATTGTGATCCATGGACTTCCAAAATGGTATAAAAGAAGAGGCAACCCTAGGTCTTCTTGATACTACTTCTCTGGCAAGTCTCTATATTTCTCATTCTCATTACACACCCCATCTTCTCTCTCTCTCTCTAATGTGGTTGTCCATGCTCTGTGCTAGAGAGAGTCATAGTCATCGTGGCGTCGTTGTGCTACCAGATTAACGACATGAGAATCTCCATCTTCTTCGGTGCTTCTTGTTTCTGAGGAAGATGAGATTTTGTGCGACGAAATCATGAGTTCTAGTTCCTGGATCTTCACCTTGGATTGCGAGAAACCCAAGTCTCATCAACGCACTAGCAAGTGTCTCCTTTATCAGGTCGAACTTGAGGCAAGAGGTCTCTTCTCTTAGAGACTACGATCGCAATAAAGCTTCAAGAGGTAATCCTACATCTTGCTTGTGGATTCATGAAACCATTCGAGAAATGTTCTTGTATCATGTGGTTTCATCATTTAAATTTTTTTAGATTCCACTGCACTGAGACACTAGTGCAACTAGTCGCTCTGACCGCAAACGATGTGATCATCATGCTTTCATGATGCACTTAAGGATCTTTCCATATCCTTCATAAACAAGGTAACCTAATGATTTTTGCTAATCAAGAATGAATTAGGTACACAATTGTCTTTTTTTGTTATTGGGTTTTAAATTTTTATTTGATTTTTCTTTTATATATTTTTTATAAATTTTTAATTTCTTTTAATTTTAATTTATAAAATATATATATGTATATATAAGTGTATGTAATTATATATAAGATAATGTATATAGGATCTCAAGTACATATATTATAATTTTAACACAAAAAATAAGAAAATATTGGGAAATATAGTCCATTATATAAATATATGTATTGGTTTTAAAATATTTATAAGATATAATAGTAATATAAACCATATATATATAGATGTATATAATACATATAAGGTATTATAATTATAAATATAGCTAAAATCAATCGAAATTCGCAAAATAATAATGTTTTTTTGCTTTTTTTGTATTTTTCTATTATTTTCATGATTTTATAGGTATGTTTGCTAATTTTATGTATTTTTAAAGCCAAATATATCCCAAATCACGATTAGATAACTACGCTGAATTATTTCATAGTTTAAAAACTAAATATATTCAAAAATTGCAAAACTAATTTTCATAGGTGATAATATTTATATGTATAAATAAAATTATCAAACATAAACAAACATTTTTGGAATATTTGTTGATTTTTTATATTTTTATAGTATTTTGGAGCATTTTATTTTTTTCCATTTTTTTTATTTTTAGGAATTTTTGGACTAGAGCTAGAAAATACTATAATAGATAAAATACGATTTTTTGGAATTTTTAAACATAATTTATATTTTTTGGAATTTTTAAGTCAAATAGGGGCAAAAGGTGCTCTATTTGAATTTTAATAAATAGGAAATATGCATAAAATGTAAAAATAAAAACGTAGCATGCAAGAGCAAGCATCGAGATACATTATCCAATTTTTGCATGATTTTTGGAGCACAGATGATATTTATAAAAAAATTAGAGGAACATACACAAAAATTGAATACTATTAGGGGCCTTTTTGCAAATATAATTAAGTTTACATGCATTTTAGAACCCTAAAATAAAAATCCAGGGGTTAAGGTGTAATTTAACCATGAATATTTAAATTAAGAACACCAGACTGGAGCATAAATGCAATATATAGAAAGTTCAAGGTCCTCTTTTCAATTTATCCACAAAAGTTAACAGGTAATATACAAATTTTTGGACTAATTATAAATACAATAACCCACAGGGGTATGTTTGCAAGATACTCTCCTCACATGGGGGGGGCGTGAGGTGAGCTGACAGCTGCTAATGTAAATATAGAAAAATGCAAGGGGTTTCATGCAAATTAACCATTATTATTTACACTTCAGACCTAAATTTAAATATTATGTAAAAATATAAAAAAATTCAAGGCCATATATGACATTTACCCAGTAATGTGTGCCCACGGATGGCTGTGGTGGAGCCACATAAGTACCACTTACTGGATCAACAGCTGGGAACGAGTCACCGTTTCGTATGGAGTGAACAACCCAGATTAGATCTGGGCCTCGCTAAGGATCCAATAGCACTGGAGGCAAAAAGGAAGAACAGGGAAGAACACTTCCTTGTTCGTCCTTCCATCGTGCTTTTCCTCATCCCGACCACCTGGGAGCTTTCTGGAGGTCTCATGAGCTTCATGGAGGCATCCCACGTAGATTGATGCCATCAAGAAGGTCCGGGCCTCGCAAGAAAGAGGCCTCGAGCTTCGGGAAGTATGGTTCACCTAGGAACCTCTCTATGTTGTGAATTCGACCCAACAAGGGTCTCTGGAATTGCACACCTGTAGAAGAAGATCAGGGGTTCGAAGTGGGTAGCCTCGAGCTAAAATGAAGCTATTGCACAATGGGAATAAGCGAGATGGAGGAGCTCCAATGAGAGGTGGAGGAGGAATTCTGATTCGTTGATCCAAGGAGGAACAGATTGGTTCGAAGTGGGGAAAGGATGCAGCAGGCGAAGGGGAAGGAGATGGACTTGATAGATGAGTCGGAAATTGGCAAAATCATGGTGAAACATGGCTGGAGCAGGGAGCTCCAGCTATCAGAAATATTGAAATCTAAACTAAACTAGGATGCGGTTAAATAAATCTATGATACGATTACACTATGGAATGAAAAAGGCAAGATAAAACACAGAAAAGAAGCATCTCACACCTGGGATTCCTGGGAGCAGGGATCACGTCAAAGATGGTTTTCTCAGCGGTGGTGGACCACCTCTCTTCCTCCTTTCACCTCGCCGACACCTCGGGGGTACTCCTGTTGTCACTAGGAACACACGCACGTACAAGGATTGGGGTTACAAGGCTCAAAGAGGGATCAAAATTGTTAAGAAGTTAGAGGTGGTTATTTATAGACAGAGCCGAGTAGGGTTATTGATCTGGGGTTTCCAATGAATCGAGGTGATGTATACAGGACGGAAGGATTAGGTGTGTACTAAGGATGATCAAAGAAGGGTTTGCGTGAGAAATCATTTGAAATGGGTTGATGGATCATCCGGGAAAAGAGGAGCAAAATCGGGGAGCTGACAGTTGTTGGGCATGGTAGCCCACGACGAGCCATTATGAAATAAATGTTATTGCAAATATCATTCCATGATCATAAATGAAGAATAATTAATTTGCATAACAGACCCCTTAGTACAATTAGGGGTACGTACCATGGCCATCATGATGATCATACATCTTTTGATTTAATCATTGAATCATAGAGGTTGGTGCTTGGATGAATATCTAAATAGTTAGATTGAGGACTCATCAAGCACCGTCAAGCGATTGTTAAGATAGGATCTCTAGCCTTAGTTGGAGATGGAGATCATTTCTCTAATGGGTTGATATTTAACCAATATCTTGATGCAGGTCGTCTACATATGAATAGAGATTCGGAGGTGTTAAATAAGTTACGTCCAAGAGTTGATCGAATGAGATCGAGATAACCAAGTCCTATGTCGTATGTTGTCAAGATATAGGCGTGCATCCTCTGACCGGAGACAAATGTAATACTATATATCTGGGTGTGTACATTTGGCAGATCGATAGGTTGATGGCCTAATAATGGTCTATACACCAGTGCGTTGGTGTGCATATGAGGGCATATGAGTAATATGATCTCTCAAAGGGATCATATAGGTTCATTTACTGAACCGAAAGACAAAAGCTCACTCATGAGATATTGGTAATCAAATTCCGTGCACGATTGTCTAGCTTTGGAAGCTTGACTGAATCTGTAGGTTTGATATATGATTTTAGAAAGTATATGATCAATACTTGTGTATTATATATGCTTTTGGAAAGTATATGATCGATACCAACTCCTAATGATCAAATGAGAAACTTAGTGATAAAATCCTAAGGACGACAATCAAAATAAGGTCAAAAACTTCGGGTTTATTCTAGGTCTTCCAGTATGCAGGAAGTACATATATTAGGAATACTTGTCGGTGATGTGATCATTAACGATTGTATAACCATGACGCTTCCATTCCAAGGGAGTGATGAAACATGTCTGGATTTTAGTTACTCCTCTTATTAGAGAAGTGATCTGATCTTAGTCCAAGTGTTGGACATTGATCTGAATGTGATTCAGATGCAATGAGAAGATTAGATCTACGGCCTTGATTTAATCAAGCATATATGAGATGTCCGCAAGATCTGGATTTGAGATGTGATCTCAAAATCCAAGCCAGTACGCGTGGAACGTGCAATTGCCATGTTCCTATCTCCAAGTATCCATGGAAAAAGTGCATTGTTCTTGAAAGATTTCAAGAATATTTTCATTATTGAATTATATATCTAAGCATTGAGTTGTTGATAATTAAATGTGATTTATTTATCATGAATAATGTGAATATGATTCATATTATTTAAATGCATGATAATGCTGATCCAACATAGTTAAATATGATTTAATTATCAAGGATATGAACGATGTGGATAGTGTTATCCATATTACATATATATATATTATAAATGTGATTTATAATATATTAGAGAGAGCCTATTCTAAATGGTATCTTCAAATTAATTATTTATGTGATTGTGATTCACATTGGAAGTTAATTGCAAATACAATTTACATTTCATTTTGGGTTGTGAATATGATTCACAATTATTTAATGGCATGATTACAATATCACAAAATAAATTTGGAATTATTTTTTATGAATTAATTTACAACAATGGTTGTTGTAAATAAATATGAAGGATTGGATAAGCCACCACCATCCATTCAATGGATGGTGGACGACCACCCTTAACTTGGTCGCAAGGGTGGCCATCCCCCCCTTTTTAGGGATGCGGGTGGTCTCCCTCCCAATCCTTTCATGGAAGTTAATTTAGTTTAAATTAGATTATGGTCATTATTCATTTTTTAAAAATTAAATTAAATTAATTTTTGTTGTATTTTTAAAAAAAAATCATGGCCATTGAATAGAAACACAAATCAATCTCAACCATTGATTCGTGTTTCACATGCATTGTGGTCCATGGACTCCCAAAGTACTATAAAAGAATAGGCAACCCTAGCTCTTCTTTTACACACAACAATTGGATCATCTATCTCTCTCTCATTCTCATTCTACATGTCCCATCTCTCTCTCTTAGTGGTCATCTACCTTGTGCCTTAGAGAGAGTCTCCATGGACGCCACGTCGTTGTGTTGCTTCTTTGATCACTCGTGGATCTCGGTCTTCTTCGGTGTGCCTCACTCGTGAAGAAGATATCGGATCGCATGTGACAAGATCAGAAGATTCGTCACTTGGATCTTCAACTCGGATTGCGAGGAGTACGCGTCTCATCAACGCCCTTGCAAGCATCTCCTCCGACAGACCGAACTTGAGACAAGAGGCCTCTTGGTTTAGAGACTTGATCACAACCACACTTCAAGAGGTAATGCTACATATTACATGTGGTTAGATGAAACAATCCAAGAAGTGTTCATGGATCATCTAGTTTCATCACATTTAAAATTTTTAAATTCTGTTGCCTAGAGCAACTAGTGCGACTAGTCTCTCCGATCATATAGGAAGCCATCATAACTTTCCTATTATGAGCTTAAGAATCTTTCCATATCCTTCAAAAGTTCTACCATCGCATAGGAGCCAAGGGCGCAATTGACCAGCGATCAACAAAAGACGATCTCCCATTCGTCCACATAGACCACTAGAAGACAAAATAGATTATAAAATGAGAAATAATTAGAAATAAAATAATAAATGAATTAACTAAATAAAAGTTATAATTATTTTTATAGTATTTAATTATGATATTTATTTTTTATTGATTAATTTGTGGTGAGTTATTATTTAAAAGTGTAATTATAGGTATATTTACCTATATATTGTTTATTTTATTTTATTTTACATTTTAAAATTTATTATTTTATATACTTAGTTTATATATTTAGAACTTATTTAAATATACACAAATATATTTTTATTTTATTTATTTCATATAATATGTACTCTTAAATAAATCGATGTATTTATTGTATAGGTAATTCATCTATCTACTTTAAACATTTTTTTAGTATATTTTTAATGGTTTTATTTTATTTTAATCCTGTAAATTTAATTAGAATAATATTTACAAAATTACAAAAATATAAAATAATGAAAAATATAAAGAATAAATAAAATGAATAGTCTATTCTGGTATATTTTACAATAGGGAGATCTGAATGGAGACAAAGAATCCATGTAACCGACCCTACTTAATGTTGGAAAAGGCTTTATTGTTGTTGTATATTGTATAATAGGGGTCCAAAACCTAACTTTTGCATCTTAACTCTAAATGAAACCACTTTAATTAAATATCTAATTAAAAGTTATATACAATTAAAGGTGATTTTGATGCATTTTGAGTTTTTATTGAGAAGATATGCGTCTAGGAAGTTTCGATTTTAGCTTTTTATTCAAAGTGTAGAATGAACATTATATATTATTTTAATATGAAATCAATTTTGTATTTTCCTTTGTATTTTTATCTACATCTTTCATGTATAAAATTTATTGATTTGAGGTATAAATAATAAAGAATAAATAGGTCCCAAAAATGAATTATTGGAGAATAATTAAATAGGATTTTATTGTCTTTTTGACCCTTATCTCCCCCTACTTTATTCCTTGTCGATCCAGTCATAATGATGTAGAGGTCACAGAGTTTAGGGTCATAAAATACCTTTGGCATTTTATTTTTTCCTTTTCTTTTCTTTATTCTATTATTTTGGCTCTAAATTCAGTATTTATTTAATATTTACTAAAAAATAATGAGTGTTAATATTAGGCGAAATAATGAGATTTACATGCATTAAGCTAGGGAATGATGGCCAAAATGAAAGAATAAAGGTGATGAAATGGAGATTCATCACTAATCCATCGTTTGAACACTTTGATTGATCACATCTCCATCGCGCCTTTCCACCTCTATCTTAGCCCTTAGTTCAGAGCTCCAGATCTAATCTTGGGTTTCCAGTCACGCCGCCATCAGGGTTGGTGGATCAAAAGATCCAACAGTCCTTGACCATTGTCTTCCTCCAGTAACCGCATCCTCCTCGCCGACCCCCGATCCCCTTCCGTTTTTCCCATCACCCCTCACCTCCTACCCACGATCTAATGCCACTCCCACGTAGCCTGACCTTCCTTTGTTCTAGCACAACCTTCAATTCCCATGACCTAAACCCTAGGGAGGATGCACAGTTGTTACAAACCTTGCCTCCTACCATCTTGTAATGGTTGACCCCCACATTTAAATATCACATCTTCGCTACCTTTTACATTGGTCCACCTTCACATGGGCCAAGATCTAGTGACAATCCACCTCTCCTTGAAAGAGGGAGGACAGAACTGGCCTCACGGTGATGACCCAAGCCCTGGTGAGACCCATGACTTTGAGCCATGCCATGGCGCCTCCGGCGGCTGTTTGAGCTCCAAGCATGACTAGCCTTGTTGAGAGAAAACCAGAGCTTCGAACGAAGCTCAGCCCAATCCACATTCTCTGCCCCACCACCTTCTCCAATCATGTAAGTTCCTTATCTCATTTTTCTTCTAAGTTTCTCCTTTCTAATCGTGCACACACAACCATTCTCTCCATCAATTGATCCCACCTCCACCTTCAACGGACAACTCACATCCACATGCAACCATGTCGATCACCTTTCCCCCTCCTCCATAGCATATTCCCCTTTACTTCATTCTTATTCGCATCACCAGAGCATATTCCATGGGGTCACCACCTTCTCTGCTACCTGACCCCTCATCTCATTCACTGATCGTTTGCACGCACCACTTTCGTTAGTCCCTAACACCTACAGGTTGACATGTCATTACTGGTTGGAGATTCCACGGTGCTTCTGTTCTAAAGGAGGTCCTCCGACAAGCGGCCATTGACGAGCCCCCTCTGAAGCTTACAGAGATTCCTAGTGACACCAACATCTTTGTCGAGGCCTCAAGGAGGTCTAGCGATCATTAGAGGGGTGAGACAAAGATAAAGGAAGAAAATGGAGGTCGTCGGAGTCCCAAAATCGCCACCACCGTAGAGAGAAGATAGAGGAGCATGAGTTAGAAGGAACCATCAGATCCTCATGATCCAACGATACACATCGCTCTAGAGCCTTGGATCCAAAGCCAAAGCCTCAGTAGAACTGAAGCATTCATGAAGCACTGAGGTCCACCGTCATGGCCTTAGAACCTACGCCCGAGCCACTTGAGTTCTTGAACTACCACACACATGCCAAGTATGTGCAGGGAGGGAAATTTGCAGTTCGCCCCCATCACTTCGTCGATATACAAATAGGTCCAGATCATGTGTGGTACTAGTTAAATTGCAAGGAAGACCTATTAGCTTTCTATAATTACAAAAAAGCCCCTCCATGGATCTGTTTGTGGAGGTTTACTTATTTATTTCTATATGTTTCTTTCAATCATGCCCTTTGGTTCTTTTATGTATAACTTGAGCATCCAAACTCTATTTTAGGTGATTTCAATTCCATTTTGTTGCTGATTTCATCCTCTACATGATGGAATTCTTGATTTTATGTTTTGACATTAAAATAAGGATGCTAAAATTAATATAATTGTGTCATTTTCCCATTAATATCTAATGCGATTTGCTCATAAATTGATTAAGTTTGGTGCGTTGCTTGCTAAATGAAATAAAATCCTTTGCATTGCTCAAGAAATTGATCAATTTGGGGGTATACTCATGCATATTATTTTGTTTGTATTATATTGCATAATGTTGCATTTCGTTCTCAATTTGATTTGCATAAATAAAAATAAAAAATGCATTTTTTCATCATTTTGTAGCATGCATCATTATCTTGCATAATTATTGCATCACTTTGTGCATTTTGTTTATCTATTTGCTTGTAGACTTAGGTAGAAAATTAATCACTCAATTTAAACATTGATTTCTAATTAATCATGAAGGTGGTTCATGTCCCTGTGTTCAAGCTTAGTATACTTAGCAAAAAAATTACTCACCACATATTCAAATTTGTGGTTCTCTGACATATCCATTTTTACATCCTACGCTATGATAAAATGCGATAATTAAAGTGGCAAAAAAATGGTTAATCATACCTCTGTTTGCTTCCCTTTGTTCAACACTCTTCTCCACTTACACCTATACACTTTATTGAAGAGTTATAATAATTTTAACTCGCACATTTTGATTGTTTCATCCATAATTGTGGATTGATTATTGATCGATTGAGGATCGGTCATCGCAACTATTGCTTGTCTGACTCGTTAGACATAGTAGGCCAGTCTCCCAAATAATCACCGCCAGATCATAAAAACTTCATATCCCCAATTCATATTCAAACCTTCCAACACTCTCGACCAAATCATCTCACATCCGATGTCCCATCGCATCTTGTATACCTTCTCACATCCCCTCGTTGACCTATGCTCCAGATCCTCCATCTACGATTGAGCAAGACCCATCTATCTTGTCTTGATCCTTTATGATAGGGCGAAGACAAAAGCTTCGAGCCCTATCTCCCTTATAGGTACGAGACTTTATCATCCATCAGAGGCAAAGCCACTTTCATTGGAGGAAGGAACCTTCTTCAGAGCAATGTCGAAGAGGAGATAGTGGGGGGGAGGCTCAAAGTGTACCATCATCGTACGATTGAATGGAACCACACATCTGATCCCTTGCTCCATGTTCATATTTGGAGCCCTTTAGATCTTGACGTTGCTTCATCTAAGTTGTTCAATCGACCACATGAGACTCCCAGCCTCAGGCGGATCCACGAAGCAGCCATAAGCCACACTACGACTGTTAGAAAATTCTCAGGTTCGACATTCGATCAGAGACTCGCTAAAAGTTCGATTCAGAGTCGATTTGAAAATAAACGAACCGAACCTGAACACGAGTTTGGGCTCAATTAAATAAACGAACCGAACCTCAAAAACATAGGTTCGCTGAGGTTCAGTTCGTTAAAAGTTGGATTATATACACACATACAAACATAAAATTATACATACATACATATTATATATGTATAAGGAAAAAAGACATTCTATCATAACATACGGGTTATTTTCTTATTTTCTCAAACTCATCAAGTCATCCACTCCTTAAGTCCCTATTCCATATTCCTGAAACTCCCCACAAAACCCTCCCCTGCAGGCTATGGTGTTGTCCTATTCTTAAACGAACCTTTAACGAGCTGAGCCGGACCATTATGAACCTTACCCGAGCCGAACTGAACCTGATTACAATTTTCATTTTATCTAGTCGAACTGAACCCGAACCTGAAAGTATGCTAAACGAACCGAGCCGAGCCTGGGTTGGTTCGCACAGATTCAGCTCGTTTACACCCCTAGCCACCACGTGGAGGTTCATGACACTCCCCAACAAAAGCCAGTGCCTTCACGTGAGTTGTCACATGGACGATGGGGAATTTTGTGCTTGTACCCTCACATCTTCTAAGATTTATGTATACGCCCCTACTTGGACAAATTACCAAAAAACTCCACTGACTCTAATACTTTGGAAAAAGGCAATTATGAAGTCGTTTCTGAGATATTTTTAATTATTTTAATTGCAATTATGTCCATGGATTTCTTCTATTTAATATTGAGTATTTGTGATCTGGTTTTGTTGTTCATTATGTCATTTTGAAGCTTATTTCCTCTTCTATCATTATAGAATATTGACAAATTTATTTTGAGATATTATTGAACATCAATTACTTGAATGTAATTTATGCATTTTTTGTCAGTCATTTGTTCTATAAATTGATTTCTACTACTCATAAAATGGTAAAATTGGAGTATCATTGGGAATTAACTTTGAAATTTATTGATTGCTTATTTCCTGAGATTGATCATTGGGGCTTTAGAATTGAATTGACCTACACACATCCTACCTAATTTTTGCATTTCATCTTCACATTCATTTATCATTTAAATTTATAAAAAGTGTATTATTTTTTTCACATTGGATTGTATTATTTTATTGCATAGAAAAATTCAAAAATTCATGCATCATATTTGTTTCAATTAATTAAATGTCTTATTTTCAAACCCATGAAAATATGCAAAAAAATCAAAAACTCATAAAAAATTATTGAAAATTAATTGTAGACTCTCATATTACCTCTCTGAGTTCGACCTTGATACTTGCCAAAGTAAAATAAATAATTCAACCACATTGAAATTAATTTCATATTATTTTCCAATGTGGTTTTTGATAGATCGATTTCTACCCGACTACAACACTATTCTATTGATCGAGTCTATAAGTAGGGAGGAGCGTAGACGTTTGACAGTGCACGTGGAGGGACAGAGAGCAGTAGCAATATCCCGACACTCTACACATACGCCAGATACTTGGCATTAATCCTGTAGTTAGCAAAGTAGGGAATGCATATCATGGGAACCCCTCCCACCATGGTCTCCATCATAGAGATTCACTCGCAATGAGTCACAAAGAACCCCACCATCGCGTGCCACGACACCGCCACTTGTAGGACCTACCAGTTGAACAGGGAAAATCGAGGTTTTAATTAGGAACAATTATTAGCAATGCTGTCGCGACCCTAAAAATCCCTCAACAAAAAAATTATTTAATTCTCAAGCTAAAACAAAATGAAGAAAATGAAGCAAGAGAACCTTGATATTTATTTACCTATATAGCACATAGGATCGAACTCAGTGAGGATACAAAAATACAGAGGGTTACTAAATCAATGAAATAGAACAAGGAATCTCAAAGCAAACTAAACTTAATTTTTGTGAAGCTTTTTGTCATTTCAACTTTTTATGAATTTTAAATTTTTATATTTTTATTTGGTTTTTTTATTTTATATTTTAATGATTTTATGTTTTGCAGATGTTTTTAAATTTTTTAAAAATGGGAAAATATAAGAGAAAGAAATAAGAGAAAAGAAGAAGAATGCAACTTTTTAGACTTCTAAAACAAGACAAAAACATATAGAAAATTGAAAATAAAATTATTTTGGGGTTTTTGAAATTTATCTAATGTTTTGTGTAATTTATCTAGAATTTTTCGAATTTTTTAAGGATTTTAAATGAGAGAAAAACATGATAAACAATAAATGGAAAACAATACTGATGTTTTTGGATTTTTAAAATATAAATGCAGTTAAAATAAGATGAAAATATACAAACAGAAAGATAATTTTTCTAAATTCTAAAAATCTATTTTGAGATTGTTTTTGAATTTTATAAGATTTTCTATGATATTTGTAGTTTTTTTGAATATTTTCTTATTTTTGTGTTTTTATGAATCAAAGCAAAAATGTTACGTATATAAAACAAATAAAAATAAACAAATAGGAATTTTGTTTAGAATTTTTGGAAAAGATTTTTTATTTTTTATCGATTTTTAAATGTAGACAAAGACTTTTTATGCCATTTCTGAACTTCAAAAAATTAGAAAAATGAAAAAATGAAAATTAAAGATGTAAGACTTAATTAACGGGAAGTTAAAATGAATTTTTGGAATTTTCAGAAATGTTTTGTAATTTTTTTGACATACAAAATTATATGCAGATGCACAAGGACTAAAGTGTAAGGAAAATCAGTTTCGAGATTTAATAAATAGACAATAAATAAATGTTGAGTATTTATGCAATTTTTCCATAAATCAACGTGTCATCATAATTATTTAATTTCTAGGGTCTAAATAATAAAAACAAACTTCGAACTTTATATTACAATTTTTCCAATGATAAAATGCTTATAAAAATCAGCTGGATGAAAATGTAGATAATAATAGGTAGAGAACAAAATGGAAATGTTCAAATGTCAGAAAGAAGATATGTCCCTCTAGGACTTTATTGCAAAATAAAAACAATGCATGACTGATGGTGCAATTTTACCCTTAATACAGGTGGAGAAATCAATGGCAGGGATGGCTTTGATTCTGATCAATAAGTTGATGTGAAGGCGCATGTGAGTGGTCTTGATCTAATCTAGAGATTCAATCCACGGTAATGAGTTGGGGCTTTTTGGACGGTCAAGATTGATATCGGGGCTCCTGTTCTAAATAGTGCGGAGCTGGATAGCTCTGTAAGATTTGATATGAATTACAGTTGATGTGACCTTTGATTGGCCAGATCTCGACCAATCGTGACTCGATTTGCCTCCTATAAGGTGCTATGGTCTCCCGCTATAGCTCCTCATCAATTAGTTATGGCGATTAAGCTTGAAGTTCGCTAATTTGTGGTATGGAACTCTGTCGGTCAACGAGTCAAATTGGAGCTCCAGTTGTTGCTTTCATGTTCCTATCGCGATCCTGCTACCTATAAAAGATATCCTTCTCGAAGAGGAAATATTCGGCCTATTTCATTATCCAAACAGCAAGGAATTAGTGAGGGAATGGAGACCTCCAACGAGGGTGGTTATAGAAGAGGTCACTAACCAGATCTAGTGAGAATATAGGGGACCAGATTATCGAGAGAGATGGAGAAGGGGCGTACAAATGTAAAGGTTGAGTCGAATATGAGCGAAGGTGATCAGAATGCTCCGAGCTTGTAGATTGGAACATCTATGAATATGAGGTTTTATCTACCTAACTAATGGAAATCAAAATAAAATTAAAGACAAAATGAAAGGTCAACTTCCTATGGTTTCGCTACTATGACGGATGCAAGTGATAAATTTTCTTGATTCTCTTCGGTGGGTGAAGTGGAACACGGTGGCGGTGCTCCGGCAATGTATCGGATCACATCTTCCAGGGACTCTCATGCACTCCCAGCCTTGGGCGATGCTCGCTGTCACCTTGCTTCAACTCCATCAACGGGTTTCAACCGTAAAAAATGCCAAGAAAATGGATCCATCGCGCGAAGGAAGATCAAGATGTATACATATAGACAAAGGACTCCATTAAATTATGAAATTCCAAATGGGAGCATATCAAGGAAAAATCTAAGGAATTGATGTGATGGTGATGGATAGGGTCATTAAGATTAGAAATTTGGAGAAAGAATCGAGAGACATTAGTAGGTGATGTGAGCAGGAAAATTGGGGGAAGGACTGGCTAGTAGTGCGAAAATGGCGGAACGACCATTGAATGGAGAGTTCACCCGGGTCAACAGACACAGGCCCAATCAATGAAAACGATAAAAAAGGAATAAAATTATTAAATAAATCAAAATAAAATTACAAATGAATTTAAAATAAAAAATAATATAAAAACAAAATCTTAGTAATTTAATTAACTTATTTATGGTGATTTCTAATTAATTAAATTAAATATATGCAATGGTACAAATAAATAAAATTTGTTGTTTATAAGTATGTATACCTATATATACACTATTATGAATTTTGATTACTTATTTTTACAAAAATACATATAAATTAATAATTTATTAATTTATAATATTTTTACAATGTTGTAAATGATTTTTTTGCGAGATTTTAAGGAATTAGTTTATTAGGTTAATTAAATAGTAATATTTTACATTATACGTAGTCATACCTATACAATATATTCTTGATTTTATTTTTTTATTTTATAATTTTTATTAGAGCTTTAGTTAGATAAAATATAATATTTTAAAATATTTTAAAATACAATATGCACAAATATATACAAGAAAATGAATAAATAGATATTGTTCATACAATTCATATGTATAATATACAACAGTACCCCAAATAGCCACATTTCACACCTTAACTCTGATTTTTATGAAACCACTTCCACTTTAAAGATTATTTATTTGGAGTACAGTGAAAGTGGGTTTGGCTGATTTTGAGTCTTCTTGGAAAAGATATTGATCTGAGAATTTTAGCTTTGCGCCTTTTTCAAAGTATATTTACACTGTGTACACTGATTTCTCTTGCAATTATTTTTATTATTTACAACATATTCTTATTTTCTTGTTTCAAGAAGAAATCATTTTTTATTTGAGGTAAAATTGTTAATGAAGAAATTAGTGTAAGGAAAATGTATTATATACAGTAATGTGCGAGTGATAAATGCACACAAATGGATATTAGATTTTCTTCATTTTTTATATTTAGGACTTATCTAGCCCTACTTTATTCCTAGTCGATTAAGTCAAGTATTGACCTTCGCTTGGTGTAAGAGTCAACATTATCTATTACATATATAATCTTTTATTTTCTTTATTTTTCTTTTATTTCTTTATTTATTTATTTTAGGTTAAAATAGTGATAAATATACATTATTTACGTAAGAATTAGGGTAGTAAAAGAATAGTTTTATTGATATTTCAAGTGTTTTGTAAGGGATTTTAAGCTAAAATAAATGAATAAAGATGATGAAATGTATATTCATCATCCCCCTATACTTTACCTTTGTTAGTCCCTTAGCAAACACTTATCTAAAGAATAAGTTACTAGAAGAAAAAGAAAAAGAATAAAGGAGAAATAAAGAACTTAGAACAATATTGAGTATTAAACTTATGTTCCTAAAATCAAACTATGGAGCTAAGTCATGCCTTTGGATTATTATTTTCGACAAAACCTTAGTGGGAAATGGACTTGACACTCAACAACATCTAGAAACCACACAACTTAGAATCCAAAATGGGATAAATCAAACCTTAGTCTGTAATCTACGCAGACACGCCATGAAGTAGGTATACGGGTCGGAATAAGACCACATGTAAAGGACTGACCCACTTAGAATCTGAAATGGGATAAATAAAGACATCATCACACCATTTTCCTGATCTCTTTCCTGATAAATTCCCGAAGATTTAGATTTAGACAGCACTGACTCTCACGGGAGGGTTTGTTGTCATCCTCTAAATAGATAGGATGCGAGCATAAATCTGGACTAATCCCACAGAGATCAGAAATATTCTATCCAATGGCCTTATGGTTTCTCTCAAGAATCTCTAGCATGTGAGATTCTTGCTCGTCAGTCAACTGCGAACTGAGGATGATCAGAAACATTTGATGGGGACCCACAAGGAAGGCATACTTCAACATTGAGGGTAAAGCCTTAAGCTCAGGTGGGGTCTGAATTGGCTTTATGACAACCTCTACAACTGTATTAGTAGAAGGTATCTGATCTACATTGTGTGTACTATCCACCATTGATAATAGGATTTTGCCCACGATTAACAAATGGTAGAGTCGAGGTAGAAGAAACCGCGAAGACAAAATATGATTACTCCAATAAAAATTAAAAAAATAGGAGAGAGAGAGAGAGAGAAAGTGATGTGAATAAGTGTCTTCTGTCTCCTATTTTATCTACACTTTAATATTTATCTGGGTAAGTGTGCATGTGTCGAACTCGAGGAGGCAGGATATCGATACTTCAGTTTTTGAGAGAAAAGGATATGTTTGTGATTTTTATTTCTTCTCAAAAAAGGCGAGAAATCGAAGGAAACTCTTTTTATTAGTTTTTAATTTTGAAATTTTTATTTTATTTTTTATCTTTTCCAATTTTTATTTATTTTTCAAAATGATATTTTTCAAAAAACGTTTATCTACAATATAGTGGTGACAAATATAATAGATAAGCAGTACTATATAGTAGATAAAAGTGCTCGAACAACGGGTTGAGGAAGCACCTGAAAACAAATCAAAGTGAGCCAAAGGGCGAAGAATTAAATCGAGAAAAGACAATAAAATCCTCATAATTCGACTCGAAAAGAAAAAAATTACGATGATAGAATAATGTCTAAGGTCTACAATGTTCAAGGTATAATGAGAATATAAAAAAAGAAATATAAAAAAAAATGTAAAGGGCTCTTCTTTCAAATAGGTAGCTGGTCAGGGACCTATTTGCAAGAAAAAGAATATGGAGCCTTACACTTAGGTCTCCGTGCGGGGACCAAAATGTAATTAAGAGAACTACTGGAGGCACGATTGAATTCTAGAAAGCATAGGGGCTCTTAATGCAATTCTTCTACCGTTTCAAAATCAATGGTCGTGATTAGAAGGCGAAGCGTGATTTGGAGCATTGAATCTGGCCACGTGAAGCAAGCCTATGCGCCCTCTGTTCTTCGGGTGTTCATCCCTCTTCCAAAGCAAGTGACGGTGATGGCAACTTCTCCGATCAATCTTTGACGAAGGGTTGCTTGGTTTAGTCTCCTGCAGGGCCAAAGGGGTGACTCCTTCACCCCTCAAGCTCGCCTACGATTGTTCTATGTCATGGATAGGCAGTTGTGCCCTTGAGAGGTCCGGTGAGGAGGGCTCCTGGACACGAGGGTTTCCTAAGGTTTTGAGAGTCATAGAATGAAGATGATGCACGATTGGTCAAAGAAAAGTTCCATAAGATGGAATTGATTCACTCCAAAGGTTTAGAGTACCTACAAAAAAGATTAAAGCTCGATCCTATATGGAATCGTCCAAGAAATGTTAGGGTTTGCAATTAAGAGGTAGCTTCTAGACAATGATGTTTTACGTGAAAGTGAAATGCATTTTGATCAAAATAGAGTCGAATGTAGAATGGAATTTTGAATGTAATGGAAATATGGATGATTAACCTATCTTATGATGTGATTAACTACTCTAATCAGACACAAAACTCGATGAAATCGCAAGATAGAAATGGATGAAGATATGGGATTTGAGGTATATTACCTCAGGTGATAGCTCAACGACCGACGTTTGTCGGAGCTCAACGTACGCGGTGGCCACCCAGGAACTCTCCTCCGACAAAGCCTCTTACACGCGGAGCGCTCTTCTGGCCCTGTCATGGCCGGGAAGAGGCAGAGTGAGGCGAGGAAGGTGATTGATTGGCCAGCTATACTGGAACTCTGGGTTGTTAGGAGGAGTTAGTTTGTAAGTGGCGCAGCTTAAAGAGTTTTATAGGAGAATCGACGAGGAGTTAGGTTTAATCCTAGGGTAGGGGTGTAAGGTGGATGTTAGAAAATTGGAGTGGAGGGTTAGGATTGGGTTTAGTGGTTAAGATGAACGCAGGGAAATTATCTAAAGAGGAGGCATTGGAACAAATCCAATGACCTGGTTCTTGAAGAAGATGAACTAGGTGCTGACACGTGTCAGCACCTGGTTGGCCAGATGTGTTAAATGTAATATAAATTAGGGATTAAATAGTAAATGGTATTAATTTAAATAGGTATGAAAATGAAAAACATAAATAAATAATTTATCTAAATTATGAAATAATTAGTTTTGATAAATAATAAATACATGATGAAATATAAATATTATATTAATAAATAGGTATATATAATACTTGATAAATAATTAATTATTTTTAAGTTCAATAAATTAATAAATAGTACCTTATTTTTATATTTTCTTAATTATTATAGTAATAAATATAATATTTGTGATTTTTTTGGATTTTAATAAATTAATATAAATATATTAATAAAAACGGGTATAAGTTGTGTAGTTCAATTTCATCTATAAATTAGAGTTTTTGATTTATTTAATATAATAAATATTGTCAGAAAATTCTGAAATAAATCAGGTTTAAAATAAAAGATCATGAAAATAATTAAAAAATATAAAATTAATAAAACTTTAAATAATGTGTTCTCGATAAAATAAATAGTCTAGAAACCTAGTTGTGATTAGGTCCCAAAATCGATTTTTTTGCAAATGAACTCTGATTTTAGTGAAATCACCTTCATAAATTAAAGAATATTATTTTATGAAATTTAAAGGTGAGTAGAGTGAAATTGGAGTTTGTATGAGAAAGTTATGATATTAGGAAGTTGAGATTTTGACAATTTACAAGTTGGATTGCTTGGTATATATACAAGATATAATGTTATACTTATTTTTTTTTCTATACATTTTTAGAAATAATTAGGAAAAGAGTTGTTGAAAAATATATTCATATGAATTAATTAAAAATCAATGAAGATTTTATAATTAATGGATAAATAGTGAAGGATGTATGAAGTGTAGAATTAATTATTTTGATGGTTTTCTTTGCTTAAATCCCCCTACTTATGTGTTTATCAACCAATCCATGCTGACTTGATATCAGGGGTTAGGTTATAAATATATCTTATAGCTATATGTATATTATATAGGTCACATTTTACATATATACATATTTACAATCTGCCTTTCTTGTTTTCTTTATTCTATTATTTTTTTTACATGATTTTGATGCATAAATGTGCATTTTTATTCATGAGTATGATCTTGTTAAAAGATGGAAATTAATGAATATTTACATGTATTTGTTAAGGATTTTAAGACAAAATGCACAAAGAATGTTAACGAATCATGGATTCATCAACCCCCTATACTTAAACTTTGCTCATCCCTTAGCAAAAACTTATTTGAAAAATAAGGGAAAAAGAATAAAGTTAGAATGAATTTGTTTTCCTGAATCAATTCCTGAGAACGGACAAAGGACAGAGCTCGATCGAGCCTAAAACAAGCATTTTGTCGAAGCCCTAACTAGGATTAGGATTTTAGTCTCAACAGTCCTCAAGTTCCAAAATCCTTATTTATGTTCTCATCAACATCCAGCTCAGATCTACTTATTCATATCACTAACTCTATCAACCTTGAATTCAATTTGTATTATTTATGAATTTGTTTAGCTCTTCTCATGTAAAGAAGCGAAGAAACCGCCCATTTCAATAATACACTCCCATTAGTTCCTCATCCGGCTACTCTTTCCTCGAGGAGGGGGTATTCCCTTCTAAGGTCAGGTCGTGTTGTGTCCACAATCAAATAGAGAAAAAGTAGAAGAATGAGAAGAGAACTAGAGTGCGACCAGTGTAGATGCATCTCATTGTGAAGCCCAGCCAGTGTAGCTAGGTCTCCACTAAGATTTGTAGGCCTCTTTGGTGGAAGCTTGGACCATTCTGGTCATATTTGTATTTGGTGTCTTCTTGTTTGAATTGGCTTTGTAATGTTTCTTGCATTACATCAATCTTTTGGTGCCTCGACGGATATAACATCTTTTCATTTCATCCATTTTTTGAGGTCTTGGAAAAATTGTGTCAGCAGATCCTTCCCTCATCTGAAGTATTATTTCAACCCCAATCTCTCCCGTCTTTAGACGTCCATGCCACTAGAAAAGGATAGAAACGCACCACGGAGATGGATTGCCCTTCACAGCCCCATGCAAGTTGAGCTAAGTGAAAAGTGCATGTGTCCAAAATTGGTTCAGTGATGAAGAGTTAAACTGATGACACCAAGTGTTCTACTTAGGCACATTTAAGTTGACTTCCCAAACATGGTCTTATGGAACCCAAAGATTTAAGGTAATGACCTAAAGAGTCTAAATTCCAGTTTCTAACTAGGCTCCTTACAATGAAAGTTAAAGGCCATAATAAAGCTCTATCCATTATATCGCTCCCAATCTTTGGTTCTAGAAGTCAAACTTATTCTGAAAAATGCTAATGCAAATGCAACCATTTTTTGTGAATTATATTTTCTGAAATTTACTCATTTTATGGATTTTAAGGATTTTGTATTTTTTACAAATTTTAGGACTTTGTGTTTTTTTATGTATTTTTCTATTTTTATAAAAAAGTTTATGTACAAGAATTTTACAAGATAAATTACCCATATTTTATTTGTATTGAATAACTAATGTATTTTACAAATTTTATATACAAAGGATTTTACAAGGATCACATGAATTTTACACATATTTCACAAGATAGAATTTAAAATAAGTATTATACAAATTTTAAATAAATATTTTAAATACACATTTTAAATTAAAGATTTTAAATAAGGATTTTAGGCATATTTTACTTATATACCAGGATTTTATAAATAATAAATAAATATATAGATTTTACCCTCACCCACTTTTTATGGTTTTATAGATATAGAAAATACATAAAAGTACGAATTATGGACGCAAGTATATATACAATATATACGTACCCCCTATACTTAGCTTGTGCTATGTCCTCATAGCGTCAAAAGAGAAAAAGGAGGACATAGCTCGTGCTAAGTAAAAGTGGGTGAAAAAGAATAAAAGAATAGAAGTCAGTCGACCCCCCTATACTTACGATTAGGTCATCGTATGTATAGTGGAGGACAAAAATGAGGTGACTGAGGAAAAGGAATATACAAACAAAGGAATAGAAGGAGAAAAAAATGAAATCAATGAAATCACTCGGTCCCCCCTATACTTAGGATAAGGAATCCTAAGTATAGAAAAGAATGTGGCCGAAATTTGGGACCAGTGATTAGTGTAAAAGAAAGGAAAAACAAGAGAAAAGTAAAAAGAACAAAAATCAAAAGGCGACAATCGGTGGGCAATCGGTCCCCCCATACCTAGGATCTAGTATCCTAAGCATATAAGACGAATAAAAAATGGGGACGATTGTGGAGTATGAATAATACATAGGTGGTGTACTCCAGAAAAATCGAAAGGCTCATAGGTCTTTATACAGGATGAAATGAAGCAGAAGAGTAGTCATGTATCTTGTACAAAGTAGATCACCTCAACACAGGCCAGATGATCAGTAGTCTCCACGAAGTGCTTCAGCATCTTCCCATTCACCCTGAATGGCTCGGCACCAAGTGACACATCTGATATAGCAATACTTCCATTGTCGTACACCATTCTGACTATGTGCAGTCCTTCCCATTTGCTCTTCAATTTGCTTGGAAAAATTCTCAATCATGCATTGAAAAACCATACTTTCTTCCCATGAACAAAGATCTTGTGCCGAATATGTCTATCATGCCTTCTTTTGACTTTGTCCTTGTAAATGCGGGTGTTCTCATAAGCCTTATTTCGAATCTCTACTAGCTCATTCAGATCCATCTTCCTCTTGGCTTATGCTTTCTGCATCTCAAGTGAAATCTCTCTGAAAGCCCATTCAGATTTGTGCATGATCTCTACGTGCAAATGGCATGGCTTCCCATAAACCAGTCTGAAGGGTTAAGTACCTAAGGGAGTCTTATATGCAGTAGGATATGCCCAAGGAACCTGGTCTGGAAGCTGTGACCAGTTCTTCCTATCTGGTCATACTAATTTCTGAAGAATTGGTTTCACAACCCTAATTGAAGCTCCAGCCATGTCGTTCATCTATGGGTGGTAAGGAGAAGCTACTATGTAATCAATGCCATGATCCTTCACTAGATTTTTCACCTCCCTATTAATGAAATGGCTACCCCCATTTGAAATGAGAATACATGGAATACCAAACCGTTAAATAATATGTTCCCTCAGGAACCAGCACACTTTCCTGTTGTCAGCAGCTCATTAGCCTCCACCCATCTACAAACATAATCTACAATGACAAGAATGTACTCAAAGCAACTGATGGAAGGAAACAACCCCATAAAATATATGCCCCATGCATTAAAGATCTCGCAAATATTAACAGGTCGCGTAGGCATCGCATCTCTAGCACTGACTGTCCCTACTGCTCTCTAACAATCTAGGCAACTCTTCATGAATGCGCAAGCATCTTTAGTAAGAGTCGACCACCAAAATCCACTCTGAAGTACCTTCTGCACTTTCCTCTTCCTTGAATGTTGCCCCTTGCCTCTAAGTAATGGCATAGAGTGAGGACACTATTGTATTCCTCCTAAGGAATACATCGTCGGTAAACACATCCGGTCCCTCACGTAAAAGAATCAGATCCTCCCAATAGTAGTATCGTGCCTTAGAAACTAGCCTATCAACTCGATCCTTCGCCCAACCCTGTGGACTCTTCTATTTAACCAGAAAGTTCACGATATCTGTGATGAGGGCTAAAATCTGTTTGCAGTTTTTAAAAGAAAAGGTTGTCGGTGTAGAAAACCGCAAAGGGATCCAAGTCGATCAAACAAAGATCGGTTTTATTAAGAAAAACCTTACACTAATTATTTAACCAGGGAAGTATGCCTGGGTCAAACATAAGGAGGAAAATAGTATATTTTGAATTTTTTAAGAGAAAATATATTTGATTATTTTGTCTCTTCTTTAAGCGATCACGGAAAAAGCTACAATTTTTATGGGATTTTTTATTTTTAATTTTTATTTGATTTTATATTTTCCAATTTTTATTTATTTTTCAAAGTGATATTTTTCACACAATTTACCTACTATATAATAGGTGAAATATAGAAGAAATATAGATGATATTATATAGTAGGTGAAACGGTCGAGCAACGGGCTCGAAGATCACATGAAAAAAAATTAAAATGGAGATAATTTACGACGAATCAAACATGGTGAAAACACGAGAAAAATGCATGAAATATTACTACAAACCTTGCTGGGGTAGCTACGTAACTACCCTAAAATAACTACGAAAAATTATGTCAAAAATAGGTCCAAAACTCCCCTACAGGTCAGGGGTATAATTGCAAGAAAAAGAAACAAAAAGTGCTGCAAAAAGGTCCTAGGTAGGGACTGTTTTGAAAAGAAAACAAGAAAGTTTACATTTAGGTCCCTACGCAGGGACCTAAATGTAATATATGGAAAACTTCAGAGCTTTCTGTAAATCTGGAAGTCTCCGGGGCTCTTTTTGCAAATCTTCTACTGGTTTGTCTAAACGGTCAGGATTATATCGTGAAGCGCAATTGGGATCGTCCGCTGCCTCCATGTGTCGCTAGCCTATAGCACAACTGTTCTTGAGGATCTTGAAGCAGTTGACGCAGGTGCTAATGACGTCATCTTCTCCGAAATTCTACGGGCAACTGAGATGCAGCTTTGGCCTCCTGTAGGGCCAGAGGGTTAGCTCCTCTAACCCTCGAGCTTGCCTATGGGTGATCACTGCCGGAGATAGCTCAGAGCGGCGGCGGAAGCTCGATGAAGGTGGCGGTCCTTTGCTCTTGGAGGTTGATGGGATGTTTTTGCGCCAACTTTGATATGCAATTTTCTTGATGATGAAGACTCCAATTGACTTGAATTTGCTCCTGATGCAAGATGGATCTGCAATTTACAAGTTTATGTGCTCGCTTTGCGAGAAATCGGCCGATGGATTAAGTGTTTGCTCAAAATAGTGGTTTCCAGAATAAATGAAATTTGCGTACAAAATACTCGAGAAATGGAAACGGGATTTGATTTGTTTTTTAATGAAATACGATGAATCGAAGGTAGGGCGTCTGAGATGAATGGTTAAGCTAACTAATGATGTGATTAGCCAAGCTAATCGTGGCACGAGGATCGAGAAGAAATTTGATGAAGATGGAGGAGTAGATATGGGAATGCAAAGGTGTATTACCTCAGATGGTTGCTGCGACGGCCGATCTTCGCCGGAGCTGCACGCGCGCAAGGCGGCGATGCAAGGTGGAGCTTCGCCTTGGAAATCCTCCCCGAAGGTCCTTCTTCCACGCAGGCACCTTAGCTTGGAGATGTCACTTCCTGGACGAGTGGAGCGAGGCGAGGAATATTGGGGTTCGGCCACTGGAATTGGTGATTTAGTTGGTTATGGAGAGTTAGTTGTGAACTGCTAACTTTGGGGGTATATATAGGTAGATGTTGTGATCCCCAAGTTAGATCTAAGGGTGGCTGTGGATCTTGGTTATTAGGGGAGTAAATCCAAGGGTTTAGATCGCATGAATGAGTTATAAGGCACGCTAGAAAAATAGGTGTAGAAGGTCGGGTAGAGCAACTACAGTACCGGCTTCTTGGAGAAGATGAACCAGGTGTTGACACGTGTCAGCACCTAGTTGGCCATATGGGTTAATTTCTTGTAAATTCGATAATAAATAGTAAATAGTGTTAAATTTAAATAGGTATAAAAACAAGAAATGTAAATAATTAAATTATCTAATTCATGGAATATTTACATTTTATAAATAATAAATATTATTCGAAATATAAATATTATATTAATAAATATGTATAGATAAATAAGTTTTGGGTTTTTAATTTAATAAATAAATAATTAAAAATTAATTTTACATTTTCTTAATTATTAGAATAAAAAAAAGGATTGTGTGAATTTTTAGGGATTTTAATAAATTAATTTACATATATTAATAAATATAGGTATAAGTTATCTAGTACATTTTTACCTATAATTTAGGGTTTTGGATTTTATTAAAATAATAAATAAGATCCAAAAAATATGAAATAAATTAGAGTTAAATTACAAGATCATGAAAATAATTATAAATTATAAAATTAATAAAACTATAAATAATGTGTTCTACATAAAATAAATAGCCCAGAAACCTCGTTATCATTTGGTCCCAAAATCGACTTTTTGCAAACAGACTTCAAATTTAATGAAACCACCTCTATTAATTAGATAATATTATTTTATGAACATTAAAGGTGAGTAGAGTGAATTTGGAGTTCGTATGAAGAAGTTATGATGTTTGGAAGTTGAGATTTTGACAATTTACAAGTAGGTTTTCTTGGTATATGTACAGGGTAATATTTTTAACTTATTTTTATAATTTTATATACATTTTTAGAAATAATTAAGAAAAGAGTTTGGTGAAAAATATATACATTTGAATTAATTAAAAATCATTGAAGTTTTGTATTTATTTGATAAATAGTGAGAAGTATATGAAGTGTGACTTAATTTATTTTTAGGGTTTTCTTTCCTTATCCCCCCCTACTTATTGGTTTGTCGACCAATCCTTGTTGTCTTGGTCTCGGGGGTTAGGTTATAAATGTACCTTGCAGTTATATTTATAGTTATAAGTCATATTGTACATATATACATATCTCCAATCTGCCTTATTTTCTTTTCTTTGTTCTGTATTTATTTTCATGATTTTTTTATGCTTAAAGTGAATATTTATTCATGACTGAAGTTTGAATAAAAGATGGTAATTAATGAATATTTACATGCATTTGTTAAAGGTTTTAAGACAAAATGCGACATAAAAGTTAATGATTCATGGATTCATCAACCCCCTATACTTAAACTTTGCTAGTCCCTTAGCAAACACTTATTTGAAAAGTAAGTGAAAAAGATAGAAAGTTAGAATGAATTTGTTTTCCTAACCAATTCACGAGAACAGACAAAGGACAGAGCTCGATCGGGCCTGAAACAAGCATTTTGTCGGTACCTTAACTAGGATTAGGATTTTATCCTCAACAGTCCTCAAGTTCCACAAATCCTTATTTAAGATCCTTTCATCGGCTAGTTTAGACTCACTTATTCATATCACAAACTCTATCATCCTTGAAGTCAATTTGTATAGTGTGTGAATTGATTTAGCTCTTCCTGCTTAGAGAAACGAAGAAACCGTCCATCCCGGCTATACACTTCTATGGCTTCCTCATCCAGCTACTCTTTCCTCGGGGAGGGAGGTATTCCCTTCTGAGGTCATTTCGTGCTATGTCCACAATCGAGTATAGAGAGAAAGTAGAAGAATGAGAAAAGAAGTGGAGTGCGACCAGTGTAGACGCATCTCCTTGTGAAGCTCAACCGGTGTAGCTAAGTCTCCACTAAGATGTGCATGCATTTTTGGTGGAAGCTTGGACCATTGTGGTCGTATTTGGTGGCAACTTCTTTGATTTGACTTTGTAATTTGCTTGCACTGCATTTATCTTTTTGTGCCTCGACGAATATAGCATCTTTTTATTCCGTCCCTTTTTTGAAGTCTTAGAAAAATTGTGTCAGCAGATCCTTCCCTCATCAGAAGCAACTATCACAACCCCAATCTCTCCCATCTTTAGACATCAATGCCGCAAAGATAAGGATAGAAACGCACTACCAAGATGTACCGCCCTTCATAACTCCATGCGAGTTGAGCTAAGTGCAGAGTGCATGTGTTCAAGATTGGTTCACTGGTGTAGAGTTGTACGGATGACATCAAATGGTCTACTTAAGCACATATGACTTGATTTCCCGAATATGGTCTTATGGAATCCAAAGATTTTAAGTCACAGACCTGAAGAGTCTAAATTCCAGATCCTAAATAGGCTCCTTACAACGAAAGTTAAAGGCCGTAATCAAGCTCCATCCTTTAGACTAGATTCAATCCTTAATTCCAGAAATCAAACTTATTCTGAAAAGGGTTTTTATCAGTTGTGCCCCTCCGAGATATCGCAATATCAGTTATGCCCCTATCTTTTTGGTAATATCAGTTGTGCCCCCGACTTCTTGCCAATATTTCACTTGTGCCCCTCGGAGGGGCATAACTGATAAAAATCTTTTATCAGTTATGCCCCTCCGAGGGGCACAAGTGAAATATTGGCAAGAAATCGGGGGCACAACTGATATTACCAAAAAGATAGGGGCATAATCAATATTGCAATATCTCGGAGGGGCACAACTGATAAAATCCCTTCTGAAAAATGTGAATGCAAATGCAACCATGTTTTTGTGAAGTATATTTTCTGAATTTTACTCATTTTTATGGATTTTAGGGCTTTTGTAATTTTTGTGACTTTTAGGACTTTGTAAATTTTTATGGATTTTCTGAATTTTATATACAAGTTTTTGTACATGAATTTTACAAGATATATTTTATTTGAGTTAAATATCTAATGTATTTTACTGATTTTATCTACAAATGATTTTATAAAGATTAAATGATTTTTACATATATTTTAATAAATAGGATTTTAATTAAGTATTATATAAATTTTAATTACAATTTTTTTAATTACAGATTTTAATTACAAGCTCTAAACATATTTTACTTATTTACAAGGATTTTATATGAAATATATAAATATATAAATGGATTAAATTAACCCTTACCCACTTTTTATGTATTTTATAGATATAGAAAATACATAAAAGTACGAGTTATGGACAAAAGTATATATACAATATATACGCACCCCCTATACTTAGCTTGTGCTATGTCCTCATAGCGTCAAAAGAGAAAAAGGAGGACATAACTCGTGCTAAGTAAAAGTGGGTGAAAAAGAATAGAGAGTACAAGTCAGTCAACCCCCCCTATACTTACGATCAGGTCATCGTAAGTATAATGGAAGAGCAAAAACGAGGTGGCTGAGTAAAAAGAATATACAATGAAGGAACAAAAGAAATAAAGAAAACAAAATCATCGAAATCACTCGGTCCCCCCTATACTTAGGATAAGGCATCCTAAGTATAGAAAAGAGTGTAGCCAAAAATCGGCGACCAGTGATTTGTGAAAAAGAAAGGATATACAAAAGAATCGGAACAAAATATAAAACGTCATTCAGCGAACAATCGGTCCCCCCTATACTTAGGATATGGTATCCTAAGCATAGAAGACGAGAAAATATGAGGACGATTGTGGTCTACGAAGAATATACAAGTGTTGTGGATCTCCAAATATCGAATGTCTCAAAAGCATTTGTACAGGATGAGATGAAGTGAAAGGATGATCATGAATCATGTACAAAATAGATCACTTCAACCAGGATCATACTGAATTTTCTGTTTTTTATGTGCGTACTGATCGTTGGTTGAAAAAGTAGAGCCTCTTCTATAAGTGAACTATGTACATTGCAAAGCTCTCTTTTCTGAAATATGCATCTCTGGAGTCGGACTACAGAAGGTGTCTATATGTGTAAGCATCACACCATCCGACTCTCTACGCTGAATAAACTGTATGATCTGTGAAATGTAATCAATTGACTCTCGTACTGTAATATGTGTACTCTCAATATGTGGTACTAAGATGTCTACTGCAAGTGACTGCTCATCTGAATCTGATATGAAATCTGTCTCTGTATGTGAACAATCATCTGAAGAACTATGTACCAGATGATCTACCCTATCCTCGTGTAGGATATCGTGGGTATCAAAATAAACGCTCTCAAGATCAGGAAACTGTGTCTCATCTATGTACTGGCAATCTTCTGCAAGACTGGTGTCCTCTGAAGTAAATAACAATACTCATCGAGGACTGCTACATCCTCTCTCCATCTCAATGTGTATCTCTCCATTGTCTGTGTGGAATGACACTCTCCCAGCATCATAATCAAAGAGTGCTCTTACTGTCTGCAAAAAGGGCCTCCTGAGAATGATTGGAGCAAGGTGTAACTGTGTAGGGCCTGTCATGTCTAGGACAGTAAAGTCCACTGGAAATTGCAAGCCCTGAACGGTTACAATAATGTTCCTCAGCACACCTTTATCTCTCTTCACAGATCGATCTGCAAACTAAAATATCGCTCGTGATTTGTAAAGAGGACCTAGCTTGAGCATATCAAGCAAAGAGGATGGAAGTAAATTGATCGAAGAACCATTATCTAAAAGAGTACGATGAAATGTAGCATCTTCAATCTGATGAGTGACATAATGAGCTCCAGAATCTTTCTTCTTCTTGGGTACCTTGTTCCGAATCGCACAAGAAGTTGCCTTGGTCAATATATGCTTCTAAACTTGTGATCTCTTCTTCCTACATGTGGTACATCGATTTTTTAACTGATTCTTGAGCGTAGAAAAATGATCCAAGGCATCGTGAAGTGGGATCTTCAGAAAGATGTCATCTTTAAGTAACCTTTCTGTCTCTGGAGTCACAACATTCTTTTTGTTATTTTTCTTTCCTTTTCCAAACAAAGCATCGGGAAAAGGAACAATGACAGGAATCAGAAAATCAGAATTTTTATTGATATTGGAATCAGCTTGTACATCGAGAGTTTCAGAATTATGCACAAAACTCTCTAAAACAGGGAAGATATGTTTTTCTCGGGAATATATGCATGGTCTGGCGTGATGTCATCATCTGATTCGCTAGTGTCCATGTCAACTGTATCGGCATCGCTCCCTTCTCTTGGATCTTCAAGGTGGTCCTCATCAACGTGCTGATTCTCCTCCTCAGCATCAGAATCTTGCTGCTCATGGATTTGCTCCTGCTCCTCTAGTGCCCTCTCCTCTACTCCAGCAGGTGCTCGTGGCGATCTACCGCTCTTGAGACGAATGAAGTTAGATAAAAATTCTGGAAATGGGATCTTACCTGTAGTGTCTACCTGATCTGGATGCCTCCTCTTGTTGTTCGGGTTCATCTGAGGCTGGGTTGGAAGAGTGGTCTTCGGTGTAGTTAACTCGTCCAGGCGACGGTTAACCTGCTCCATCTCGGTCCTATGTGCAATCTGGAGCGTACTTAGCATATCCATGATCTGATTTAGTGTCTGGGCCTGCAAAGACATCTCAGGTTCAGTGTGGTGGCCCTAGCTTGCTCCTATCTCCTGCCTTGACGTGTATTGCTGAGAAGTGGAAGGCTGAGAGAATCTCTACGGTGTGGAGGAAGATTGCTATGGCTGCTGATAAGGATACGTCTGTGAATAATGAGCAGGATGCTGGTATGATTGTGGTTGCTGATAAACATTCTGGTGAGACTACTGCTGTGTGAAATTCTGCCGGTGCTGGAAATGTGGACGTCCATGCTGCGGTTGACTGTACGGTTGCTGCTGATGATGTGGTATACTCGGTTGTTGAATTGGAGTATACCAAATCCCATTATACTCGAGAGTGGCTTGCGGCTCAACCTCCATCTCTACAGTGCCGGTGATATGGTCGGGATTGGCATGAGACTGATCCTCATGCCAATCAATCTGCGGAGTCTCCGGCTCGCTCTGTACATAGTGAATCTGATGGGTGGGCGGAGCAGGTAAGATCCTCCGTGTAGGTTGTGCGGTCAAAGAAGATTGGCTCTGCTGGTACTGAAGCTGAAGCTCCGAAACCTTCTTTGAAAGATCACTCAGCTGCTGAGGTAGAGATGAGAGTTTCTCCAACTCTCATAACGGCTGTAAGTCCTGAACTTGCTTCTAAATCACATCCACCAACGTTAACTTCTCGCTAATAAAACCCATGTTGGTGTTTGATTCAGATTCTGAGATGTTAGCCACCTTATGATGTTCTCGGTGATGTGGTGGCTGAGGGGTTTTCTGAAATGCCCAAGTAGAGTCAACAACTCTCGAGTTCTCAGCCATCCCTTCGAAGATGGCCCAGACTGACTCGACATCCTTGTTCAAATAGTTGCCGCCACATACGGCACTCACTAGCCCCTGGATGTCCGGCTGGAGTCCTCCAAAATAATTCTGAACTAGCACCTTCATTGGTATCTCATGATGCGGGCATCTCTCTATAAGGTCTTTGAATCTATCCCATGCCTCATGGAAAGACTCATGCGGAAGCTGCGTGAAATTGGAGATCTGACTCCTCATCATGTTCGTCCTCCCTAGAGGAAAATATTTAGGCAGGAATGTGGACTTCAGATCGTCCCATGTAGTAATTTCCCTTCCCAGGTGACTGAGCCAGGAAAGCGCCTTATCGGCAAAGGCAAAGGGAAAGGCCTTGAGGCGGACAGCCTCCTGCGTAACTCGTGGATAACTAGCCGTACCACATATCATCTCGAATTATTGTAGAAAGGTAAACGGCTCCTCTGTGGCATTCCCGTAGAACTTGGGAAGCAGTGAGATGAAGGACGACCTCAATTCGTATGGTCCTTGATTCGACGGTAGCCGAATCTAATGATGGAGCGTTCTCACGCCCGGGTCATACTCTTCCCGTAAAGTAGCGGGAACCACTGCAGGCGGTAATTGGTTTCTGGCCCCTGCTCGCAGCGCGGCTATTTCAGCCCGCAATTCATTCTGAGTTCTGAATTGTTCTCGAATTTGGATGTTCATTTGTTGGAGAGTGTCGAGAATCCCTGTCGTAATATCTACGGAGTCTGGTCTTCCTTCATGATGCTCCTCAGCTGGTGGCCTCTCATCTGCTGGTCCTTTGCCACGAGCCATCTGCTTCAGATTATTTGGAAAAGAAAAGCTCTCGTAAGAACTTAGCGAAAATTCGGCTGGAGATCTTGATGATATTGAGGCAAGGGTCTGCCTCAATAGTCTAGCTAGGAGGCGAGGGAGTCTGTGTCTGACTCTCCTCGAGATCAGATGGGACCAGCTTGGGAAGAGAGTCATCCCAAGCTTGTGAAGATGTACGAACGTCGGTGGACAGTTGAAAGCTCACGGAGTCTGAGCAGAAAAGCCGTCGAGACGTCATCTTCGATATCAAGAGAATGATCGGGAGAGCACGATTTGCGATTCAAAGGAGAGGAAAAAATGCGTAAAGCCACGGTAACTCACGCCCCGCAAGAAAACACAAAGCAAACCCTGCTTTCACTAACAGAACCCGATGAAGACCGTAAAAGTTCGGTCTTTTATCTTGTCAGTTTTAGGGTTGTAATTAGCAAACAAGTGTAATCGATTAATGCGAGATAATGCGAGATGATAGGTTCTCGATAGTTTCTCCGAAACACTGGTCCGAGTCTTTACAAAAAATCACTCGCACTCAGCCAGTATGGGAGTAAGTACGGACCATTTCCGGCTACCCATGTTACTTGAGGACGGAGCCTTGCACAGTGTCCTCTAAACCTCCCACTCTGCTAAGTAAACCCGGACCGTTTACGGCTACCCGAGCATACCCACTGAGGAACAGTGATTAGTTGTATAGACTAAGTAGTATTTCGCGAGAAATACGGGGTTTTGGCTCTAACCTTATGGGTCGTCTCTCACTTGCGCACTCTGAGAAGATGTGCAGGGATTACTCTCCCTAATCAAATGAACCGTTACGTTTTTTAGGTCAGATATCTTTCGCAGTCCCGATTTTATTTTGGGGTTTTATATTTTTTTTTGAGTTTTTTCAAGCAAACGTCTACTTTTTTATTTTCTTTTATAAGAATACTAAAATCATGCACCTAGGTTGCAAGTCCTAAGACTAACTACGTAAGCACAATCAGATAGAATAGAAAACCTAAGCAAGCATCTATCGGAAAAGCTAAGAAAAAACCGTCGAGGCGAAAAAACCGCGGTGGGTTCCCTGATCGCGCAAATACTCGGTACTCGGTGAATCAGACCCCTAAAAAAATGGGGGGGGAAGTACAAGTCGGGATGTCCTTAGTGGACCCCTTCTACTAGAGTTCAATACAACTTCTCTCTCTTTCTCTCTCTTTTACAAGATTACACTAATTAATTTCTACCCTCTGCAGCCGACTCATAAAGAAGGAATCAGCCTCTGCTCTTTCAACTGACTCGGCTTCCTAAGAAACCGGTTGATCTTGCAGGCCCTACAAAAATTAATTAGCGGCTAAAGAAAATCAAGAGACGAGTCGAGAAAAGCCGTAAGAAAAACCGAAGAAAAGCTACGAAAAACAAAATAAAAAGAAGAGAGAAAATCAAATCACAAAGATATGTAAAAAAATCAAAATACACTAACGCCTCCCCGGCAACGATGCCATTTTGATGCGGGCTAAAATCGGTTTGCGGTTTTTAAAAGAAAAGGTTGTCAGTGTAGAAAACTACAAAGGGATCCTAGTCAATCAAACAAAGATCGGTTTTATTAAGAAAAACCTTACACTAATTATTTAAATAGGAAAGTGTGCCTAGGTCGAACACAAGGAAGCAGAATAGTATATTTTGATTTTTAAGAGAAAATATATTTGTGATTATTTTATCTCTTCTTAAAGCGATCATGGAAAAAGCTACAATTTTTATGGGATTTTTTATTTTTAATTTTTATTTGATTTTATATTTTCCAATTTTTATTTATTTTTCAAAGTGATATTTTCACACAATTTACCTACTACATAATAGGTGAAATATAGAAAATATAGATGATATTATATAGTACGTGAAACGGTCGAGCAACGGGCTCGAATATCACACGAACACAAATCAAAACGGAGATAATTTGTGACGAATCAAACACGGTGAAAACACGACAAAAATGCATGAAATATTACTGCAAACCTTGTTGTGGTAGTTGCGTAACTACCCTAAAAAGAACCATGAAAAATTATGTCAAAAATAGGTCCAAAACTCCCCTACAGGTCAGGGGTATAATTGCAAGAAAAAGAAACAAAAGTGCTGCAAAAAGGTGTTGGTCATATACTTTCCAAAAGCATATATCAAACCTTATAAATTTAGACCTCGTTAGGGACTGTTTTGAAAAGAAAACAAGAAAGTTTACATTTAGGTCCCTGCACGGGGACCTAGATGTAATATCTGGAAAACTTCGGTGCTTTCTGTAAATCTGGAAGTCTTCGGGGCTCTTTGTGCAAATCTTCTACCGGTTCGTCTGAACGGTCAGGATTATATTGTGAAGCGTAATCGGGACCGTCCGCTGCCTCCACATGTCGCTAGCCTGTAGTACAATTGCTCTTGAGGATCTTGAAGCAGTTGACGCAGGTGCTGATGACATCATCTTCTCCGAATTTCCACGGGCAACTGAAGTGCAACTTTGGCCTCCTGTAGGGCCAGAGGGTTAGCTCCTCTAACCCTCGAGCTCGCCTACGGGTGATCACTACCGGAGATGGCTCAGAGCGGCAACGGAGGCTCAACGAAAGTGGCGGTCCTTTGCTCCTGGAGGTTGATGGGATGTTGTTGCGCCAACTTTGATATGCAATTTTCCTGATGATGTAGACTCCAATTGACTTGAATTCGCTCCTGATGCAAGATGGATCTGTAATTTACAAGTTTATGTGCTCGATTTGCGAGAAATCGACCGATGGATTAAGTGTTTGCAAGATCAAAATAGTGGTTTCCAGAATAAATGAAACTTGCATGCAAAATACTCGACAAATGGAAACGGGATTTGATTTGATTTTTAATGAAATACTACGAATCGAAGGTAGGGCATTTGAGATGAAAGGTTAAGCTAACTAATGATGTGATTAGCCATGCTAATCGTGGCACGAGGATCGAGAAGAAATTTGATAAAGATGGAGGAGTAGATCTGGGAATGAAGAGGTGTATTACCTCGGATGGTTGCTGCGACGACCGATCTTCGCCGAAGCTGGACGCGCACAAGGCGGTGATGCAAGGCGGAGCTTCGCCTTGGAACTCCTCCCCAAAGGTCCTTCTTCCACGTGGGCACCATAGCTTGGAGTTGTCACCTCCTGGACGAGAGGAGCGAGGTGAGGAAAATTGGGGTTTGGCCACTGGAACTGGTGTTTCAGTTGGTCGTGGAGAGTTAGTTGCGAACTGCCAACTTTGGAGGTATATATAGGTAGATGTCGTGATCCCCAAGTTAGATCTAAGGGTGGCCATGGATCTTGGATGTTAGGGGAGTAAATCCAAGGGTTTAGATCGCATGAATGAGTTATAAGGCACGCTAGAAAAATAGGTGAAGATGGCAGAGTAGAACAACTGCAGTACCGACTTCTTGGAGAAGATGAACCAGGTGCTAACACGTGTCAGCACCAGGTTGGCCAGATGGGTTAATTTCTTATAAATTCGATAATAAATAGTAAATAGTGTTATTTTAAATAGGTATAAAAACAAGAAATGTAAATAATTAAATTATCTAATTTATGGAATAATTACTTTTTATAAATAATATATATTATTCGAAATATAAATATTATATTAATAAATATATATAGATAAATAAGTTTTGGGTTTTTAATTTAATAAATAAATAATTAAAAATTAATTTTATATTTTCTTAATTATTAGAATAATAATTACGTGTTGTGTGAATTTTTAGGGATTTTAATAAATTAATTTACATATATTAATAAATATAGGTATAAGTTATCTAGTTCATTTTTACCTATAATTTAGGGTTTTGGATTTTATAAAATAATAAATAAGCTCCAAAAAATACGAAATAAATTAGGGTTAAATTACAAGATCATGAAAATAGTTAGAAATTATAAAAATTAATAAAATTATAAATAATGTGTTCTACATAAAATAAATAGCACAGAAATCTCGTTGTCATTTGGTCCCAAAATAGACTTTTTGCATACGGATTTCGAATTTAATTAAACCTCTATTCATTAGAGAATATTATTTTATGAACTTTAAAGGTGAGTAGAGTGAATTTGGAGTTCGTATGAAGAAGTTATGATGTTTGGAAGTTGAGATTTTGACAATTTACAAGTAGAGTTTCTTGGTATATGTATAGGGTAATATTTTTAACTTATTTTTATATTTTTATATACATTTTTTGAAATAATTAGGAAAAGAGTTTGGTGAAAAATATATACATATGAATTAATTAAAAATCATTGAAGTTTTGTATTTATTTGATAAATAGTGAGAAGTATATGAAGTGTGACTTAATTTATTTATAGGGTTTTCTTTCCTTATCTCCCCCTACTTATTGGTTTGTCGACCAATCCATGTTGTCTTGGCCTTGGGGGTTAGGTTATAAATATACCTTGCAGTTATATTTATAGTTATAAGTCTTATTGTACATATATACATATCTCCAATCTGCTTTATTTTCTTTTCTTTGTTTTTTATTTATTTACATGCTTTTTTATGCTTAAAGTGAATAATTATTCATGATTGATGTTTGAATAAAAGATGGAAATTAATGAAAATTTACATGCATTTGTTAAGGGTTTTAAGACAAAATGCGACAGAAAAGTTAATGAATCATGGATTCATCAATCTGCATACCATGGAAGCTTTGTAATGGCAAAGATACTCTCGTCTAGAAATCTCTTTGCAATCTTTGGCATGTACTCATCTGAATGCTGCTCTATCTATAATCGAGAGAGGTGATCAGCTACCACGTTCTTTACCCCATGTTTATATCTAATGTCCAAATCAAACTCATGAAGTAGGAGAATCCATCTAAGAAGGTGTGCCTTGGCATCCTTCTTCTCCATCAAGTATCCGATAGCTGAATGATCATTGTAATCTTTGAGCCAAGAAGATATGATCTGAATTTGTCCAATGCAAATACCACTGCCAACATCTCTTTCTCTATCACTATATAATTGCATTGAGCATCATCTAAAGTTCGACTGGCATAGTGGATAGCAACAGGAATTCTATTCCTCCTCTGTCCTAATACAGCCCCGACTGCAAAATCTTAAGCATCTGTCATGATCTCAAAGGGAAGAGACCAATCAGGTGGTTGTAGAATAGGAGCATTGACAATCATCTCTTTCAACAAGAGGAAGGCACTAAGACATTTGTCATCTAACAAGAACTCGATGTATTTGCCTAATAATTCAGTTAACGGTGGGGCGATCTTTTAAAAATCTAGGATAAATCATCTGTAAAAGACAACATGCCCCAGAAAAGACCGTAATTGCTTGATGTTGGATGGTGGCTCGAGATGCTTGATGACATCCACCTTGGCAGGGTCAACCTCCTGCCTCGCTTGGAGATGATATGCCCCAACACGATCCCGTTTGTAACCATAAAATGGCTCTTTTCCCAAGGCAAAATGAGATCTCCCTCACAGTATTTCTGAAGAACCTGGTCTGGGTGCGCTAAACAATCGTCAAAGGACTCACCATAGATCGAAAAATCATGCATAAAGACCCTGAGAAAATCACCAACCATGTATGGAAAAATGGCAAGCATGCACCTTTGGAATGTAGCGGGGGAATTGCACAATCCAAAGGGCATCCGTCTAAAAGCATACATGCCGAAGGGATATGTGAAAGTGGTCTTCTCCTGATCTTCAGGTGCAATAGTAACCTGGTTGTATCCGGAGTAACCGTCAACGAAACATAAGTACTCCTTCCCTACCAACCTATCTATGACCTAGTCTATGAAAGGCAATGGGAAGTGACCCTTCTTTGTCACGGCCTTTAATTTCCTCTAATCAATGCACACCCACCATGACGTGGTTACTCTCTTTGGAATCTCCCCTCCACTCTCATTCTTAACCATATGAATTCCTAATTTCTTCGGAAAAACATGTAATGGGCTAACCGATTCAAAGTTGGAGATGGGATAAATAAACCATGGGTTGCACCATTTTATAATCTCTTTCCTGACAACATCTCGTAGAACAGGATTCAGATTGCGTTGAAACTCTCTAGAAGGTATGTTGTCATGATCAAGATAGATATGGTGAGAACACAAAGTAGGATTTATCCTATGGAGATCAGATACAGTCCACCTAGTAGCCTTTCAGTTTCTTTCCAGAATCCCCATCAGATGAGATTCCTACTCTTCGGTCAAAGATGAGCTGATAATGAATGGAAACTGTCGATGTGGACCTGCAAGGAAAGCATATTTCATGTTCGATGGTAATGTCTTCAGTTCTAACAAGGTAGGATTTGGCTCTGTTGTAACCTCATCTGTTTGTGTAATGGGATCTATGTTGGTGGTAGACGTGTCTGCAATATGGTTATCCACTATCTCAATATACTCCAGAGTCCGACTACATAAGATGTCTAAAATATCATCCAACTCGCTACTATGCTCATCCTCAGAATGACTAAAGGAAAATAATTCTGCTAAATGGAAATCAGTCTCTAAATAATTTGAAGTGGAGGAATCGTGTAAACTCTCTGAATCTGAAATGTCTGCAATAAAATCATCATGTATATGCTCCATGTGATCATCACCATCCATGATGAAATATAGTGTACCATCTGAAGAAATACCAACTATAGCCTCGGACCCTTCCTCTACTAGGATATCCTAGGTCTCTACTCGATAACTCTCAAGGTAGTCAAGGCAAACCTCATCCAAATAATCGTAGGTGGCTAAGGAACTCAAGGCATCTAACTAGATGTAGACGCGGCACTGGATGTGTTAGATTCTCTCGCCATCTCTATATGTACCTTTTCTCCCTCGACGCAAAAAGATACCTTCCCTGTATCATAATCGAAGAGGGCCTTCGTGGTCTCCAAGAAAGGCATCCAAAGAATGATCGGGGTAAGGTGTAACTGTGTAGGGAAATCCATGTCTAAAATAGTAAAGTCCACTGGGAACTGTAAGCCATGCATGGTCATGATAACATTCCTCAAAATGCACCTAGGTCTCTTTAAAGATCTATCAGCAAACTGAATGATAGCACGGGATTTGTAAAGAGGACCTAACTCGAGCTTGTAGGGTAAACAAGATGGTAATAGATTGATGGAGGAACCGTTATCTAATAGAGTGCGATCGAATGTTGCATATGAAATCTCTCATCTGACATAATGTGCTCATGATTCCTTCTTCTTCTTCTTAAGTAATCTGTTTTGAATAGCGCAGGATGTGGCCTTGGTCAAAACATGCTTCTTTGTACGTGATCTCTTCTTCCTACGCATGGTACATCTATTGTTCAACTGTTACTTGAGCATAGGAAGTGGTCCAAGGCATCATGGATTGGAATCTTCAGAAAAATGTGATCTTTCAATAATCACTCAGTCTCTGGAGTGACAACATTATTTTTGGATTTTTTTCTTTCATTTTCCATATAAAGCATTGGGAAAAGGAACAAACTCAGGGACAACAAGATCAACATCTTTATTCAAATCACAATCAGCATGTACATCGAGATTCTTAGAAGTATGTACAAAACTCTCACAAACAGTAGAAGAAAAATCTGCATCAGGAGTGTCTGCATGGTCTGGCGTGGTATCATCGTCTTATTCGCCTAGGTCCATGTCAATTGTCTCGGCATCGCTCCCCTCTCTCTCATCATCAGGCTGGACATCACGCCGATCCTCATCATCATGTTTGTCCTCCTACTCAGCATCAAAATGTGTATCATGGATCAGCTCTCACTCCTCATCATGTGCCCTCTCCTCCTCTCGATCAAGTTCTTGTGGTGATCTACAGCTCCTGAGACGAATGAATTTAGATAAAAAAATCAGAGAAAGAGATCGTACATGTAGTGGTGTCTACTTGATTTGGGTGCCTCCTCTTATTGTTCGCGTTTATCTGAGGCTGGGATGGGAGAGTGGTCTTCGTGCATTTAACTCATCTAGACAATGGTTAACCTGCTCCATCTCTGTTCTGTGTGCGATCTGAATCGTGCTCAACATGTCCATGATCTCGTTCAGCTCCAGTGCCTATGAAGATATCTCAGACTCGGTGACCCTGACTGTCTACTCTTTCCTGCCTAGGAGTGTGTTGTTGTGGTGCGTGCAATTGAGGAGATCTCTGTGGTGTAAAAGATTGTTGTTATTTGTAGTAAAGATGTGACTCTGAATGTGTAACATGATATTGGAAAGAATGTGGTATCTAATATGCATGCTGGTGAGACTGTTGTTGCATGTAGTGCTAGCAGTGCTGGAAATGTGGACGTCCATGCTGCGGATGACTGTACTACTGATGCTGCTGGTGTACGCTCTAAGGAGTAAAGTGTGGTAAAGGATGAATCAGAGCATACCATATCTCGTTGATCTCAAGAGTGGCCTGAGAATCAACATCTCTAAGGATGGTGATCTGGCTCGAATTAGCATTGGACAGATCCTCATGCTAATCAATGTGTAGAGTCTTAGTAGGCTGAACTGGCTCACTCTGAATAAACTGAATCTAACGGGTGTGAGAAGCGGGTAAAGATCTCCGAACAAGATGAGAAGTAGAAGAAGGACGGGACTATTGGTACTGAAGCTACAAATCTATCACCTTCTTCGTTATATCACTCAACTTTTGAAGAAGTGATGAGAGTTTCTCCAACTCTCACAGCGGCTGCAAGTCCTGAACTTGCTTCTGAATCATGTCGACCAGTGTAAGCTTCTTACTAATGAATCCCATGTGAAACCATGACTCAGACTCTGAAACGTGCACCACCTTCTAATGCTCTCGGTGGTGTGGTGGCTGCGGACCCTTCTAGAATGCTCGAGTGGAATAAATGGCGCGTGAATTCTATGCCATCCCCTCAAAGATGGACCTAAATGGCATCCCTGTTCAAATAATTGTTGCCACATGTGGCACTCATTAGGCCCTGTACATCCAGCCGTAGTCCTCCAAAGTAATTCTGCACAAGCACCTTCAAAGGTATCTCATGATGTGGGCATCTCTCTGTAAGATCCTTGAATTGATACAATTCCTCATGGAATGATTCATGCGGTAGCTATGTAAAGTTGGAGATCTGGCTCCTCATCATGTTTGTCCATCCTAGAGGGAAATATTTGCACAGGAATGTGACTTCAGATCATCCCATGTAGAAATATCCCTCCCCAAATGACTCAACCAGTAAAGTCCCTTATCTGCTAAGGTGAAGGGGAAAGCCTTAGGCGAACAGCCTCCTACGTAACTCCTGGATAGCTAATCGTACACAAATGATATTGAACTGTTGCAAAAATGTAAACAACTCCTCTGTAGTGTTCCTGTAGTACTTGGGAAGAAAAGAAATAAATGACGGTCTCAGCTCGTATGACCCTTGATTCAGTGGTAACCGAATCCAATGGTGTAACATCCTGGCTCCTAGGTCATACTCATCTCTCAATGTCACAGGAACCATGGCAGGCGGTAGTGGGTTCCCAGCTCCTACTCTCAGTGCAGCTATCTCAGCTCTCAGCTCATTTTAGACTCTACATTAATCTCTTAAGCTCATCTGTTGTAATGTGTCAAGAGTCCCCATAGTAATATGATCAGATCTCTCATATGTATGCCTCTCCCCAGTCGGTCAGTCCTCAACTGGTCTGTCTCAATTAGTCTTTTCCCTCTAGCCATGATCTTCGAATCCTCAGGGAAGGAAAAAGTCTCATAAGAACTCAGTGAAAAATGTGTAGGAGAAATAGATGAAAATTTGAGTCGTGGGTATGCCTCAACAACAGGGCTGGGAGGCGAGGGAGTCTGGGTCTAACTCTCCTCCTGTCTAGAAGGGATTGACTCGGGAATAGGGTCATCCCGAGTCTATGAAGATGTACGATGGACGGTGGATCGTCGAAAGCTTACGGAGTCTGAGTGCAAAATCCATCGAGTCATCATCTTTGATAACAAAAGGAGTGCATGAGAGAGCACAATGTCAAGTCAAAAACACGAGTGTGAAGGCGTATGAGACGTGGTATAATGCATACCTTGCATACAAACACAATGCAACCTCAAGTTCACAAGCTTCACACAATGATGAACGTAAAAGTTTGGTCTTTTATCTTTTTCAATTTTAAAGTTAGGTGATAAAGCAATTGCTTAACAAGCTCACTGGTGTAGTCTCCTCGGATAGTTCGTGTTTAAGCTGGCAGTGCACACCTACCTAAACAAAACCACTTCTACTATCATTTGAGGCAAATGCTTGCAGCAAGTAACTGGACCTTAAGATGAGTCCAAGCGCTTAGGCCACAAGTCCAGGGATTTGGGCTCTATTCCTTATGTGTACAAGCCTCTCTCTATCTAGAGAGTACCTATAAACAATGAGGGGATTGATCTCCCAATACGAATTTTGAGTCCAAATTTTTTCAATTTTTTGTCAATTTTTTCTTTTTTATTTTTATTATTTTCACTTTTTTGGATATTTTCAACAATATCTAGCGAGAGGTCGGTTCTTTTTAAATTTCGAAAAATGTGTCTCACGAAGTGAGAATCATAGAATGCTGGGGAAAACGATGATGCATGTAGAGATAGAGATCATACCTGACGCTAGTAGTCGACATGCAAGTGATCCGCACATAATTTTAAACATGAGCTCATGCATGAAAAGTCGAGAAAAACCAAGTCCTAAACTAGCAGCTCTAGCGTAAGAATGGATTGATTTTTCAGAATTGTGAATTACGCTTAAGGATGGATTAGGGTAGGGGGATTACTTTAGTCGGCTAATCAATCAAACATGCACCCTAGGCTCCACGAAATCATGTGAAACAAATAAAAAATCGATAAAAACCAAAAACCCACAGTGAGGTCCCCCAAGTGCACTGGCACTAAGCGAAATAGACCCCTAAGAAAGTGTTCAAGTCTAGGTACAAGTCGGGATGTCCTTAGTGGACCCCTTCTACAAAAATTCAAAACAGGCAAATGCCCCTTCCTATCTCACAAAATACCAAAAATGAAATGAATACAAAAATAAGAAATCCTGCTAACTTGCTCTACTCCTCTGCAACCAACTTGTAAAGGAATCGGTCTCTGCACTCTCAACTGGTTCGGCTTCTGAAGAAGCCGACTTATACTACAGGCCCTGCAAAACTTGTTAGCAAACACACACAAAGAACTGTAAAATCAAAGAAAACACGGAAATCGTAAAAATCGATGAAAATTGTGAAAACCGTTAAAGTCGTAAAACAAATCAAAAGAAAAACGAAGAAACTAAATAAACCGTAAAAATCAAGAAGAAAGAAAAATCACAAAATAAACTAAACCCAAAGTATAGCTAACGCCTCCACATTAACTGTGCCATTTTGATAATCAGATTTTTCCTTTGGTTAATAAAGGTCAGAGTCAGTGTAGAAAAAACCGTGAAGATAAAATCCGGTTAATCAAATAAAAATCAATTAAATATGTGGTAGAGAGAAAGATAAAGTGAAGTTAATGAGCGGCTTCTCTCTCATATTTCATCTACACTTTAATATTTATCTAGGTAAGTGTGCTTGGGTCAAACTCGAGGAGGCAGAATATCCATACTTCGGTTTTTGAGAGAAAAGGACATGTTTGTGATTATTATTTCTTCTCGAAAAAGATGAGAAATCGAAGGAAACTCTTTTTGTTAATTTTTAATTTTGAAATTTTTATTTTATGTTTTATCTTTTGCAATTGTTATTTATTTTTCAAAGTGATATTTTTCAAAACAAGTTTATCTACAATATAGTGTGACAAATAGAGTAGATAAGGGGTACTATATAGTAGATAAAAGCGCTCCAACAACGGGTCGAGGAAGCACCTGAAAACAAATCAAAGCGAGTCGAAAGGCAAAAAATTAAATCTTGAGAAAAGACGATAAAATCCTCGTAATTCGACTTGAATAGAAAATAAAAAAACAAAGATAATAGAATAATGTCTAAGGTCTACAATGTTCAAGGTCTAATGAGAATATAAAGAAAGAAATACACAATAACAATGTAAAGGGCTCTTCTTTCAAATACGTCCCTGGTCAGGGACCAATTTTCTGGAGCCTTACACTTAGATCACTGTGTGAGGACCTAAATGTAATTTAGCAAACTACTGGAGGCGTGATTGAATTTTGGAAAGCGCAGGTGGCGAAGTGTGATCTGGAGTGTTGAATCTGGCCACGTGGCGCAAGCCTGTGCGCCCTCTATTCTTTGGGTGTTCTTCCCTCTTCCAAAGCCAGTGGAAGCAATGGCTGATGAATCCATGATTCATCATACTAAAAGATGGAAATAGAGCTTTGTTCCCGAGTAATCAGCACATTTCATCAATTATCCAGCATTTTTATCATTCATGCACTTAGAATTAATTTCTGCATTTTAACACTCATAATTACATTCATAATCATCTTCACATTTGCACTCAACTTCATGCATTTTTAACTAATTCGTGCTAACTCCAATTGATCTCAAACTACCTCCATTGTGTACATATTACTGATTAAAGGAAAAATACGAAAAAAAATTACTAACTCGAATAATTGGCCTCTGAGACAAAATTCTAATTTCAGACACGACAGACTAAAACGCTCATATCTTCGTCATACAGTATTCGATTTAGGTCTACCCACTTTAAAGTAACACATATTCAAAAACCTTCAAAACAAGACCAATCTCATAAAAATCGGAGCTCGTATGTGAAAGTTGGGTTTTCTGCCTCTTTTGCGTGTTTTGAGTTTTCCCTGATTTTGACTTGATACTTTTTTGTTCATAATTAACTCTTTTTCTCTTATTTCTTTTTCATCTATATTCTTTGATGAAAGTTTTAATAAAATCCACAAAAATCCAAATTCAAATCAAGACTGACATCAAAGAAACTGACCGAGTCCGAATGTCCTTTGCGAGTCTGTACAAATTTCTCACTTTTCTTCTTTATTTTATTTCCCTATTTTCTTATTTCCTATAAATACAAAAAAAATAGATTATTGTGTAAATATTTATCTGTGATTTTATCATTATTTTTCTCGATTTTTCTCTTAATTAAAAACCATAAAAAATTATGAAATCTAAAAATCAAGGTATTTTATGCACATAGAGTACCTCAAAAATATCGTTTTGCACAGATGACCTCTTTTTCTCTTGGTCTCTTCATGAAAGTTGTAGATCACATTGATATGGGTAATTTTTATGTTGAGCACTTTTCGATCCGAGGTCATTTGATATTTCTTTCTGATTTATTATTATCTTTTTATTTTCGATTTTTCTGTAGCTGACACGTGGCAGCTCCTGGAGTTGTCACATGTCACTTATTTTTAACTCTTTTCTATTTCATTTCTCAAAAAAAGAAATATTTTTTGTCTCACCTCACGTGCCACGCACGTGAGTCTCTCTCTCTCTCTCTCTCTCTCTCTTCCCCCTCCATCTTTTCTTCTCATCGTCAACAACAACCTCCCCCTTTCTCTCCGCATCCCAGTCAACACCGGTCGCGCAACCTCTGGTCTCCCTCCTTCCCCTTATCTCGCGGTCGCCATTACGCAATTACTCCACCTACCCTTATCATATTATCCTCTCCCTCATCCCTATAAAATTCATGGAAACTTACTGCTCGAAGCATCCGCCAATATCCCGAGAGAGAGAGTTTAAGAGGGAGACCGGTGACAGGGGCCTCCCATCTCAGGCAAGCAACTCCGGCATGATCCCTTTTGAGCCTCCTCTTCCACCGCGGAGTCGAGGCGACAACCCAGGAGTGGCGTCTCTAGCCCTCCAAATCCAGACGACCTTCTATCACATTCTTTCCCTTTTTCTTCCTTTGTTTATCTTATTTTCCCATGTTTCATCCCTACTCCTCTGCTTCATCTATTGCACTACCACTCACACGCTTTCCCGTCTTCCGCCTTACTCCTCATCAACACCGCAAACAACCTACGGTTGTGCCACCGGGTCGTCGTCATCCTTCTGCGCACGATTGCGTGTGTCTTCGCCTCAGCTGTCCACAGGGGAGCCCCCGCCTCCAGCCAGTCGGCCTCGCCCTCGTCACCTCCTGGAGCAGCGGCCCCTCATCCACCGGAGCAACAACCATGCCGCTTGCGCCTACCTGCAACATCTCCTCATCCGCACCCAACGACAGCCCACGAGCCATGCTCCGCGCCTCTACCGTTCGCGAGCTCCTCCAGCCAGCCAGCGCTTCCACCAGTGGTGCAAGGCCCTTCGACGCAACCCATCAAGCAACCACCGCCCTCGCCAGCACCGCCGCGAGCAAGAAGCAACGCCCTCTCCGCCCACCTGCACGGAGGCACACAGCGCGCGCGCGTTCCAGCATCCAGTCGCATTTACAAGAGCCATCGGTCGCCGCTCCTCGCGCGAGGAAGAGAAAACATGGGCGGTGTGACGCCCCCCTCCCTTTTGGCATGAAGAACGAAGCCTCACGTGAGGAGCAGCTGCTCCAGGGTCAATTGTGTCAAGATCTTCCGAGGAATAAACAATCGCATCGAAGTCCCCGCCAAGTACGTGATTGGTTTGGCTAATTGCAAATCGGCTCTTGCATGTTCTGATAATTGCATAAATGTCCTCGTCAGCATATTACATTTTTTATTTTTTATTTTTTTTTAATTCTATTATTGCATATAGAACCATGTGTTTGCATGTTATTTTGAACCTCATTTTGGCATTGTTTTTATCATTGAAAATGGCACTTTGTTATTCAATTATTTTTCTACATTGTGGAATACTTGGAATATTTTTTTTCTTCGTGGTTAATTAATTATTAATATTCTTGTGAGAATTAACACATTTTGCCCAATCTGAGCTTAAAAATTTATAGATCATTAACAGAGCTCTAAAAATTGCCAAAAATTCACAGATCGTAGAATTAATTGGTAATAATATTTTCCCCAAAAAGAATTGCATTTGCATGTATAATTTCTCTAGAAAAATAATTTTGTGCATTTCATTAGTTAATTTTTAATAGGTATTAAATCCAATATTTTTTTGGTTTAGTATTTTTCTGAGATAGATCCTCTAGTGGCATATCTTAGATAATTTTATTTCCTTAAAAAAAATAGATTTATTATTTTTTATAATTAATTTATAAAAATTTTATTATTTACATTCATTTATTCACAGAAAATTCATCTTCGAAAATTACAAAAAAAATTACACTAGCCTAATTTCATTGTATTTCACATCTTGACAAAGTTTAAGGATTTTTAGACTTAGTTTGATTGTACTTTACATTTTAACCCTTAAACTTTGTCAAAATTGCATTTGCCTCATTATTGCATTTAAAAATACCAAAAAAATTCTTCTTTGAAAATCTAATTTCTTGATAGACTAAAAACCAACCTAAGGAGACAGTTGCCTCCCTGAGTTTGACCTTGGAACTTACCAAGTTAAAAAATTCAACCGCTCGCTTTAATTTGACACTAATTAAAATAGCGGTTTTTTATTAACTCTGAATTTATCCGACTACAACGAAATCGTTAATTCAACATTACTAAAAGGGTAAATTTTAGTTTCGTCAAATGGCACTATTGCCGGGGAGGCACGAGTTAGGTTGTTTTTAAGAAAATCAAGTTTTTAGGTTTTCCATCCCAGGTAGTCTGACCCGTGGTTTCTCTTGTAATTATTTCTCCTTTTTTTCTTTTCCAGTATTTTTATTTCTTTTATTTTTGTATATTTTTCTTTGAATATCTCTCTAATATTTGATTTTCTATTTTTCGTGCGAGGTACCTAGTGTACTTGGAGTAGCTTTCTTGGAAGCAGACGCAACTCGAAGCGATTGATCGCTCGAAGAATTTAATTTTTGAAGAGAGAATTTTTTCTAATTAATTGTTAATTTCCAGCGGTTCCCGGTCGGGTTCTCGCATATGTAAAAAAGTCTGAACATTTTTCTGTGGTGTGTCGGCATGTTTCACTCTCTGGTGAGAGTGGGGTCCGACTTGAGTGGCTAAATTAGGATGGGCACGCGGTAGTGTAAATTCAAATTTGTTTGTGCCCTTTGTAATTTAGGACCACACTTACAATATAATTATAAGTACCTTAGATCGTTTTCACTTAGTTAAATTCAACTCACTTCTTCCTGCTAAGTAGAACTATCTGTCAGGTGTGGTTTCATCGCTTGCAATTCATATAGTGTAAGAATTTCAATTCTGTCTAGCATATTGCACGAAGATTGCGAGGAAGCACTGTAAGTATTTCTAACTAATCATTCATCATTGTGTTTCCCGTTGCATGACTTTTTCGATTCTCCCTTGATTTTCACTCATGTAGGAATAAAGGAAATTGGAATCCCCATGTAGACGTGCATTGTTCCCCGATAAAATTCAAGTAATGATCAAATTAAAACTAGGGGACTGCTAACATTATTGATTAATTAAAATTGGATAAAACTGAAAATCATTGTTTTCGGGAGAGAAACTCCGTCATTGTTTGATTTCAGGCTGAGTGAGGGTACAGAGAGTGTGTGTACACACTAAGATAGAGCGCAAATCCTCACCTTCCTTATCAACGTACCCCGCTCTTCGCAAATATCACAGGCTGAAGTATTCAAAGTTCAATTGACCAGCACCAAGTAGCATCCGCTTGCTTTGGCAAGTAGATAGGGGCAAACAAGCGGTGCGACGCAACAAGTTTCTTAGTAACCCTCCGAGGCGAAGTGATAAGCCTTGTCAGCCTCTGCCTACTTCGGTAGGTAGAATGGGGCAAGTCCCTGAACTTTATCGATATTAACAGAGTAAGCTTGTGATAGGAGCTAAGAGAGGTATGGCATTGGTACTTTACGTGATAGGTTAAATAGGGGAGACGCAACCGGCATTGAGTCGACTCCCCAATAGGCCATCACGTAATCCTTGCTAACTTTACTTGAAAATCACATCTAAAACCAACCAGATTAATCGTACCCAGCTTCGGGGCCTTCACTAAGTTGAGTAGGTGAAATTGGGGTTTGCATTTGTTTATTGAATTGTGTGACAGTGCACTTGCGCACATAGATCGTGTTTTCGCGAATCAATATTTTCCATTCCATTCGAAGATGACGGAATATTGGCATTCATACCTAGACTCCATGGAACACACTTACATGACAAATTCCCAATCTTTGTACCCACTTTCTTTTCAGAGGAACCCTCTCTTTGAGGTAGTTTCTCCCCCGCCACCATTCTCTTAACCCATCCACCCACCCTTGGTTGAAACTTTAAGATACGAACCGCTCACAGAACCGAACATGTTTTTTGAAGACACAATGGAGCGAGCGGACTCGAGGATGAATATTGTCGTAACCAACTTTGATATAGGAAAATGATTCCCGGTTACGTATGAAAATACATTGTTCAAACCATCCATTACCTGTGACGATCCACAACCCAAGTATGATCACTTTTCCTTTGACCATATAGATGACATCCAAAGTCAAGGAAATAGACCTCATGACCAAACTCTAGTCACAGAGACTGACTACTTCTCGATTCAAGAAAAAATGCCAATGTCACGGCATACCGACTATAGTCACTCTTCGATTCATGAGACGATGATGGATGACGTAGCGTGGATCAATAAGAGGATCGCGGTTTTGACTGAACAATTTGATAATGTCATCCAAATAGTAAAAGACATGATCATCAACCAAGAGGAATCAAGACGATCACAGAGCGAACCCGAAACTCGTCAGGTGCCTGAGTCCCATATACAAACACCACAGATCACTGACCCTCCTACTGACTTTAGTGAAAATTCTAAAAAAATAAAAAATTCAGAAAATTCAAAAAAATCAGACACCAACAATACGGAAGCATTTTGCAAAAGTTTGATGCATTTTGCAAAAGATTGATCTTAGAGCTTCCATTAATCAATGCCATAGAGTATGTTCCGATCATCAGAGATTTGTTAAGAGTCGACTATCACCTAAGAAGATGGAAAAGAAAAGATCTCGAACAGAATATCATTTAATCACTATGGCCAGTTCAATAGTGCTGACACAGACAAACAAGGTCGGGAAAGTTAAACGGTTGACCAAGGAGACCTGTGAAATTGAGAATATTGAGTTAATAATGTTCGGATTGACAACGATTCTACACTCAATATCCTCCTGAAGTCTGTGTTTGATAGACTCAAACTCGGACCGCTCAGAAAGACCCAAGTGATCGTTCAATTTCCTGATCGAGTCCACAAAAAGACCGAGAGGAATCATTTCTGTCACCATTAATTTCCAAAGTGTCGCACATAGAGTGGACTTCATTGTCCAGGACATTGAACATCGAGGAGATTTATCTGGGTCTCCCATTATTTTGGGAAAGATGTTTCTAGCTTTCGCTAGAGTGACTATTAATTGCGAGACTCAAGATATCATATTCCCAAACCTAAACCAAATTGATCAATTTCTCGAGGACACACCAAACCCTGAGACAATCGAACCAAAAACAGTCAGTCATGATACAGAAGAATCTTCATATGTTCAGACCTCTCCACTTATCACAGAATCAAATGAAGGAGAGACATCTTACGAAACGGCGAACAAGCCTATGAAGGTAAATAATATCAAACGAGACACCCGATTGACCACAACCGGACAAGATTATGTCGAATTTCCCTGAGTCCACACACACAAAGCCAACAGAGAGTAAATACACAGGACATGTGCTGACCTTACCAGAATATTACTATTTGTATGGAGACTCATCTGATAGGAAACTAATGGAAGCATCTCACAAAGAATACCTCCTGAACCGACAAAAAATGTAACTTTCAACATTTCATATTATTCATCAAGTTCGGAGGATAAGAGAAGTAGAGAAAGCTCAGTTTGGAGAATCTGCAGCATGATAAGAACAAGAAGTCATATGTTGACCCATGTCAGACTTTCCCTATCTCCCCTATTATTCATCTAAGGCCGACTCCCCAGGTCCCATTCAATATACTCGAACAATACATTATGACCAGACTAACACTCATCCGAATATTCAAAGGAAGAAAAGATTGACCTGAAAACTGAGAGAGCTCTAAGAAAAAAGCTCAAAAATGAAAATAGTTAGAGTGACGTGACCTTTGATTATTATTCCAATTACAACTCCGACGGTGGTTGGGAATCATTTGATTCATCTCCTTCCAATCAATATTCCCTTCCACCACATTTTCTGAAAAAAGATCGATCTTAAACTGCCTTGATCAATGGCCAACCTTTCCCTCACCCGCATCGGTTTCCTTGTATATTTTCTTCCTAGACTTAGGCCAAGGCATAAGTATGGGGGGACCGATGCCTGTTGTATTTATTCATCATTCTAATCCTCATTTGATCTGTATATTCTCCAGATCTCATCGGTTCTCAGAATCACTCATATCTTATACTTAGGCTGACAAGAGCCTAAGTATAGGAGGGACCGATGCCTGCCCTGTGTACATCCATCCATTTCTCCTCTTGACCTGAACCGCTCCATTTCTTCTTCTTCTTCTTCTTCTTCTTCTTCTTCTATACTTAGGCTGAGCAGAGCCTAAGTATAGGGGGCGGTTGACTGTTTTTTCTATTTTTATTTTTATTTTCTCTCTACGCTTAGCATGAGCTATGTCTTCTTGTCGCTTCTTATTCTCTAAGGACATAGCACCCGCTAAGTATAGGGGGGCTTGTATATATTACATATATACTTTCCCGATAGCACGTACTTTCACGTATTTTTGTATATTTTCTTATATTAATTATGGGGTGGGTAAAAATCAAGAAAAATTGAAAAAAAATCTCTATTGCATTCATATAAAAATCATCTCGCACCTTATATGCATCTGCATTTCATTTTGCATATCTAGCATATGCAAAGTGGAAAGTTATTGGGTTCTAAACCGAGTTGTGAGTAGAAGCGGAAAGTGCTCTTGACTTGGCCTTAATCTACCTAATTCCCAGAGGAACTTCACTGAGAAAGAGGATTTTAGAAGCTCCATGTCTTTTGGTTTAATTCTTCGAGTTCCGTATGACAATGTACAGAGTTTGACTCTTAGTGTCTAACATGGTCTCCTAATTCTGGGTATAGCTTTTTAGTAGGGAATAAACATGCTCTCTCACACTATGAACTTAGCTCAACTCAGACGAGATGTTAGAAGACCGTACGGGTCTCTTTTCTGGTAGCGTGGACATCTAAAGATCGGAGTATGGGTTGAAATAAAGCTTCGGAAAATGGATGGACGGTTGGGCACAATTTTTTTCTAAGACACCAAAGCATGTACGGAAAAAACGATTCCATATCCGTAGTGTCACAAATGATCCATGCAGAGTTACCAAAAAATTCATACCAAAAAGAAGACAAACTACCAAATAAATATCTGACCAAAAAGGTCCAAGCTTCAAGAGAACCTGCAGATCTTAGTGGAGACTTGGTTAAACTAGTAGGCTTCACAAGGAGACATGACTACACTGGTCATCCTTCAATTATTTTCCCCTTTCTCCAAACTTCTCCCCCTTTCGATTATGAACACAGTACGATAGACCTTAGAAGGAAATACCTAACTCCCCTGAGGACGAGTTACTAGGAGGGGGTGTTGGACATGCGAGCCCACAGCGAGCCATTATGCAATAAATGTTACGGCAAATATCATTCCCTAATCTGAATTGAAGAATAACTATTTTGCATAATAGGTCCCTTAGTACAATAAGGGTTATATACCATGTCCATCTTAATGATCGTACAACTGTTGATTCAATTATTGAATCATAGAGGCTGGTGCTTGGATGAATATCTAAAGAGTTAGATTGAGGACTCATCAAGTACTGTCAAATGATTATTAAGAGATGATCTCCAGCCTGAGTAGGAGATGGAAATCCTTTATCACTTGGTTGATATCTGATCGACCTCTTGATGCAGGTCCTTTGCATGGGAATAGAGATTCGAAGGTGTCAGATTAGTTAGGTTAAAGAGTTCACTTAACGAGATCGAGATAACCAAAGTCCTATGACGTATACTGTCACGATATATGCACGCATCCTATGATAGGTTGATGACCTAATCAAGGTCTATACACTGGTGCGTTGGTGTGCATGTAAGGGCATATGAGTAATATGATCTCTCAAAGGGATCATACAGGTTCATTACTGAACCGGAAGACATGAGCTCACTCATGAGATATTGGGAAGAATCAAATTCCGTGCACGGTCATCTTGCTTTGGAAGCTTGACTGAATTTGTAGGTTTGATATATACTTTTAGAAAGTATATGATCAACACCTGGGTATGATATATGCTTTTGGAAAGTATATGATCGATACCAACTCCCAATAGTCAAACGAGAAACTTAATGATAAAACCCTGAAGGAGACAGTCTAAAAGAGATCTAAAACTTCATGTTTATTATGGGTCTTCCGGTATGCAGGATGTACAGGTATTAGGAATGCCTGAGGGTGATGTTATCATAAACGATTGTATAACCATGACGCTTCCATTCCGAGGGAGTGATGAAACAAGTTTGGATTTTAGTGACTCCTCTTGTAGAGAAGTAATATGATCTTAATCCAAATATTTGACATTGATCTAAATGTGATTCAGATGGAATGAGAAGATTAGATTTGCGGTCTTGATTTAATTAGGCATCTATGGGAGGCCCGGGATCTGGATTTAAGATGTGATCTCAATATCCAAGTCACTATACATAGAAAAATACAATCACCCTGTCCTTATCTCCAAGCATCCGCGGAGAAAGCGCATTATCCTTGAAAGAGTTCATGGATAATTTCATTATTGATATATGTATCTGAGCACTGAGAAAGTGGATAATTAAATGTGATTTAATTATCATGAATAATGTAAATTTGATTCGTATTATTAGGAGAGTTATTTAAGATAATTAAATGTGATTTAGTTATCAAATATGTGAATAATGTGAATGTGATTCACGTTATTTGGGCACACGAGAAAAGAGATCAGTGATGATTAAATGTGATTTAATTATCATGGATATGAATAATGCGGATAGCACTATCCATACTAATCAAATATATTATAAATGTGATTTATAATATATTAGAGAGAGCATATTATGATTTATATTTGTTGGTTAATTGTTAATGTGAATTGGTTTCACATTGAATGGTTAATTGAAAATATAATTACATTTTGTTTTCAGTTGTGAATGAGATTTACATAATTTCAATGGCTTTATTGAAGTTTTTCACTAGATATTTGTGAATTATTTTTGTGAAAAATATTTACAACAATTATTGTTGTAAATCTTGGAGATATCATGAGATAATGAGATCTCATGAGATGATTGGTAGTCGTCCCTCCTTTTTCAGGGATGTGGTTAGTCTCCTCCTTATCTCCAAGACTAGCCAATTTATTTGATTTGAAATTAACTTATATTGATTTATAAATATATATTAATTTAAATTAAATTAATTGTTGTTGTGTTTTTACAACAAGATCATAGCCATTGAAAGAAACACAAATCAATATCATCCATTGATTGTGTGTTGTCCATGGATTGAGATCCATGGATCCCAAAACCCTATATAAGAAGAGGCATCCCTTGCTCTTAGAGTTACAATTAACGAATGCTCTCTCTCCCTCTCTCTTTCTCCACACGCCAAGCCTCTCTCTCTCATAGTGGTCATCCATCATGGAGCCCTTGTGACAGTCGTCATCGCTATAGCATCGTTGTTATGCTGTCAGATCATCTACTCATGGATCTCCATCTCCTTCGGTGCGCCTCACTCGTGAATAAGATGTTGGATCTCGTGTGACGAGATCAGGAGATCCTCTGCTTGGATCATCAACATGGATTGCGAGGAGCGTGCATCTCATCAACGCACTCGCAAGCGTCTACTCCGTCGGATCGGACTTGAGACAGGAGGTCTCTTCGTTTAGAGACTTGATCACAACCACACTTCAAGAGGTAAACCTTATACTATTATCGTTTAGATGAAATGATCCGAGAAAGGTTCTTGGATCATGTGGTTTCATCTCATTTAAATTTTTAAATTCTGTTGCATTGAGCAACTAGTACGACTAGTCGCTCTCGATCGCATTCGATGCGATCATCACGCTTCTGTGATGCGTTTGAGGATCTTCCCATATCCTTCAGGGGGTTCGCATGGTAGTCCAGCATCCTTGACGGGGAGAGCTAAAACCATTCACATATATGAGATAGTTGTTCAATGTTCATGGGATATGCTTTTGGAGAAGGATTGATCTAAGATGACTTTTGAGCCGAATCTGATACAATGATATGTAGAACTTGAGGGCTATTGATTTTAAATCCTAAGTCTCACAGAAGTTCCGCCACACTGTTAATCCAAAGGTTAGGTCTTGCTCCATATTCACCTTTTGTTCATGACTTTGGTATGGAACCCAAAATCATTTCACTTTTGCATTTCATTTTAGTTGCTCGGGGACGAGCAAGGTTTAAGCATATGGGGTTGATGAATCCACGATTCATCATACTAAAAGATGAAAATAAAGCTTTGTCCTCGAGTAATCAGCAACATTTCATCAATCATCATGCATTTTTATCATTCGTGTACATAGAATTATTTTCTGCATTTTAACACTCATAATTGCATTCATAATCATCTTCACATTTGCACCCAACTCCATGAATTTTTAACTAATTTATGCTAACTACAATTGACCTCAAACCACCTCCATTGTGTACATATTAGTAACAATATTAAAGGAAAAATACAAAAAAATACTAACTCGAATAATTGGCTCACGAGACAAAACTCTAATTTCAGAGCAGATAGACTAAAATGCTTATATCTTCCTCATACAATGTTCGATTTAGGTCTACTCACTTTTAAAGTAATACATATTCAAAGACCTTCAAAACAAGACCAATTTCATAAAAATCGAAGCTCGTATGTGAAAGTTGGATTTTCGGCCTCTTTTGCGCGTTTTGAGTTTTCCCTGATTTTGACTTCATATTTTTTGTACATAATTAACTCGTTTTATCTTATTTCTTTTTAATATATATTATTTGATGAAAGTTCTAATAAAATTCACAAAAATCCAAATTCAAATCAAGACTGACATCAAAGAAACTGACCGAGTCCGAGTGTCCTTTTCGAGTCTGTACAAATTTCTACCTTTTTCTTCTTTATTTTATTTCCCTAATTTCTTATTTCCTAGAAATCCAAAAAATATATAAAATTGTGTAAATATTTATATGTGATTTTATATCTATTTTTCTCCATTTTTCTCTTAGTTAAAAATCATAAAAAAATTACTAAACCCAAATTTCAAGGTATTTTACGCACATAGAGTACCTCAAAAATATTGTTTTTGCACAGGTGACCTCTTTTGCTCTTGGTCTCATCATGAAAGTTGTAGATCTCATCGAGATGCATAATTTTTGTGTTGAGCACTTTTTGATTCGAGGTTATTTGATATTTCTTTATGATTTATTATTATCTTTTTATTTTTGATTTTTTTGGAGATGACACGTGGCATCTCCTGGAGCCGCCACATGTCACTTGTTTTTAACCCCTTTTCTATTTCATTTCTCAAAAAAAGAAATTTTTTGTCTCGCCTCACGTGCCATGCACGTGAGGTCTCTCTCTCTCTCTTCACCCTCCATCTTCTCTTCTCATCGTCAACAACAATCTCCCACTTTCTCTCTGCATCCCAGTCAACACCGGCCACGCAACCTCCAGTCTCCCTCCTTCCCCTTATCTCACGGTCGTCGTTGCGGAACGACTCCACCCTCCTTATCATTTTATCCTCTCTCTCTCATCCCTATAAAATCCATGGAAACCTGCTACTCGAAGCATCCACCAATATCCCAAGTGAGAGAGAGAGAGAGAGTTTGAGAGGGAGGCCGGTGACAGGGGCCTCCCATCTCAGGCAAGAAACTCATGTGCGATCCCTTTTGAGCCTCCTCCTCCGCCGCGGAGTTGAGGCGACAACCCAGGAGCAACGTCTCTAGCCCTCCAAACCCAAGCGACCTTCTATCACATTCTTTCCCTTTTTCTTCTGTTGTTTATCTTGTTTTCCCATGTTTCATCCCTATTCCTCTACTTCATCTTTCGCACTACCACTCCCATGCTTTCCCCGCCTTCCACAGTGCTTTTCATCAACACCACAAACCACTTGTGGTTGCGCCACCAGGTCGCCGTCCTCCTTTTGCGCACGACTACGTGTGTCCTCACCTCAGTTGTCCACAGGGGAGCCCCCTCCTCCTGCCAATCGGCCTTGCCCTCGTCACCACCTAGAGCAGCGGCCCCTCCTCCACTGGAGCACTAGCCCGCCCGCACCTACCCGCAGCATCTCCTCATCCGCACCCGAAGCGAGCCCGCGAGCCACGCTCCACGCCTCAGCCGTTCGCGAGCTCCTCTAGCCGGCCAACGCTTTCACCAGCCATGCAAGGCCCTTCGACGCCGCCTATCGAAAAGCCACTTGCCGAGCAGCCTCCACCCTCGCCAACGCTGCCACGCACGAGAAGCGATACCTTCTCCGCCCACCCGTGCGTATGATACCGTCCGTGTGTGTTCCAGCCTCCAGTCGCATCACCAAGAGCCACCGGCCGACGCTCCTCGTGCGAGGAAGAGAAAATAAGGGCGGTGCAATGCCCACCTACCTTTTGGTGTGAAGAATGAAGCCCCACGTGAGGAGCAGTTGCTCTTGGGTCAATTGCATCAATACCCTTCGAGGAATCAACAATCACGTCGAAGTCCCCGCCTCTCCAAGGGTCATGTGCTTGGCACATGACCAGTTGGGCTAATTGCAAATCGGCTCTTGCATGTTCTGGTAATTTCATAAACGTCCTCGTAATCAAATTGCATTTTTATTATCAATTTTTTTAATTCTGTTATTACATATAGAACCTTGTGTTGGCATGTCATTTTGAACCTCATTTTGGTATCGTTTTTATTATTTAAAATTGCATTTTGTTACTCAATTATATCTCTACATTGTGGCAGACTTGGAATATTTTTATTCTCCGTGGTTAATTAATTATGAATATTCTTGTTAGAATTAGCATATTTTGCCGATTCGAAGCTCAAAATTTTATATATCATTAACTAGAGATCTAAAAATTGCCAAAAATCAAGGATCATAGAAATAATTGGTAGTAACATTGTGTCGAAAAAGAATTGCATTTGCTTGCATAATTTTCTCTAGAAAAATCATTTTGTGCATTTCATTAATTAATTTTTAATAGGTATTAAATCCAACATTTTAGGATTTAGGATTTTTTGAGATAGATCACCTAGTGACATATCTTAGATAATTTTATTTCCTGAAAATAAATAGATTTAATATTTATTATAATTAATTAATGAAATTTTTATTGTCTCCATTCATTTATTCAAAGAAAATTCATCTTGCATCTGAAAATTACAAAAAAAATACAGTAGCCTAATTTCAGCATTTCACATCCTGACCAAGTTTAAGGATTTTTGGACTTAATTTGATCGTACTTTACATTTTAATCCTCGAACTTTGTCAAAATTGCATTTGCCTCATTATTGCATTTAAAAATACCGAAAAAAATTCTTCTTTGAAAACCTAATTTCTTGATAGACTGAAAACCAACCTAAGGAGACAATTTCCTCCCTGAGTTCGACCTTGGAACTTACCAAGTAAAAAAATTTCAACTGCTCGCTTTAATTTGACACTAATTAAAATAGCGGTTTTTATTAACTCTGAATTTATACGGCTACAACAAAATCGTTGATTCGTCATTATTAGAAGGGTAAATTTCAGGTTCGTCGATGGCGACTTCTCCGATCAATCTCCAGTGAAGGGTTGCTTGGTTCAGTCTCCTGCATGACCAGTGGGGTGACTCCTTGACCCCTCGAGCTCGCCTGCGGCAGTTTAATGTCGAAGATAGGCGGATGTGCTCTTGAGAGGTCCGTTGAGGATGGCTCCTAGACACGAAGGTTGCCTAATGTTTTGAGATCCCTAGAATGAAGATGTTGTGCGATTGGTCGACGAAGAGTTCTAGAAGATGGAATTGATTCCCTCCAGAGGTTTAGAGTACCTGCAAGAAAAGATTAATGCCCGATCCTCTATGGAACCAGCCAAGAAATGTTAGGGTTTGTAGTTAAGAGGTAGCTTCCAGACAATGATGTTTTACGTGAAAGTCAAATGCATTTTGATTGAAATCGAGTCGAATGTGGAATGGATTTTTGAATGTAATGGAAAGATGGATGATTAACCTATCAGACACTGATGTTTTACGTGAAAGTCAAATGCATTTTGAACGAAATCGAGTCGAATGTGGAATGGATTTTTGAATGTAATGGAAAGATGGATGATTAACCTATCTTATGATGTGATTAACTACTCTAATTAGGATACAAAACTCGATGAAATCGCAAGATAGAAATGGATGAAGATCTAGGATTTGAGGTATATTACCTTAGGTGATAGCTTAACGGTCGATGTTTGCCAGAGCTCAACGCATGTGGCAGTGCAATGCAAGGTGGTTGTCTACCTAGGAACTCTCCTCTGACGAAGCCTATTCCACGTGGAGCGGTCCTCTGGCCCGGTCACGGCCGGGAAGAGGTGGAGAGAGGCAAGGAAGGTGGTTGATCGGCCAGCTAAACTGGAGCAGGGGGTTGTTAGGAAGAGTTAGTTTGTAAGTGGCGAAGCTTAGAGAGTTTTATAGGAGAATCGATGGGGAGTTACGTTTAATCCAAGGTAGGCGTGTAAGGTGGATGGTAGAAGATTGGAGTTGAGGGTTAGGATTGGGTTTAGTTGTTAAGATGAACAAAGGGAAATTAGCTAAAGAGCATGCATTGGAACAGATCCAACGACCTGGTTCTTGAAGAAGATGAACCAGGTGCTGACACGTGTCAGCACCTGGTTGGCCAGATGTGTTAAATGTAATATAATTTAGGGATTACATAGTAAATGGTATTATTTTAAATATGTATAAAAATGAAAAATGTAAATATTTAATTTATCTAAATTATGAAATAATTAGTTTGATAAATAATAAATACTTAATGTAATATAATTATTATATTAATAAATACGTATAAATAGTACTTGAGAAATAGGTAAGTGATTTTTAATTCAATAAATTAATAAATGGTATCTTATTTTAATATTTTCTTAATTATTAGAATAATAAATATAATATTTGTGGATTTTTGTGGATTTTAATAAATTAATTTAAATATATTAATAAACTCGGGTATAAGTTGTGTAGTTCGATTTCATCTATAAATTAAAGTTTTTGATTTATAGAAAATAATAATTATGTCCGAAAATTCTAAAGTAAATCATGGTTAAAATAAAAGATCATGAAAATAATTAAAAATATAAATTAATAAAACTATAAATAATGTGTTCTAGATAAAATAAATAGCCCAGAAACCCCATTGTGATTAGTTCCCAAAATCGATTTTTTGTAAACGGACTCCTATTTTAGTGAAATCACCTTTATTGATTAGAGGATATTATTTTATGATATTAAAAGTGAGTATAGTGAAATTGGAGTTCGTATAAGAAACTTATGATGTTCGGAAGTTGAGATTTTGACCATTTACAAGTTAGATTTATTGGCATATATACATGATATAATTTTTTCCTTACTTTTATATTTTTCTATACATTTTTAGAAATAATTAGGAAAAGAGTGGGTAAAAATATTTTCATATGAATTAATTAAAATCAATGAAGACTTGATAATTATTAGATAAATAGTGAAGGATGTATGAAGTGTAGAATTAATTATTTTTATGGTTTTCTTTCCTTATCTCCCTCTTGTTATTTGTTTGTGAACCAATCCATGCTGACTTGGTCTCGGGGGTTAGGTTATAAGTATATCTTACATCTATATTTATATTATATAAGTCACATTGTACATATATACATATTTACAATCTGTCTTTTTTGTTTTCTTTATTCTTTTTTTTCGTGATTTTGATGCATAAAAGTACATTTTTATTCATGAGTATGATTTTGTTAAAAGATGGAAATTAATGAATATTTGCATGTATTTGTTAAGGGTTTTAAGGCAAAATGCAGAAAGAATGTTGATGAATCATGGATTCATCAACTCTGGCTAGTATAGGCTCATCATATAAAATCTCATAAAGGTCTACAATGAATGATTTCTACTCAAAAAGGAATGGCTCATCATGATGTTCAAAATTCTCAACAAATAACTCAGAAATCTCAGTAAGAGGTATCTCATCAGTAATCTCAAAAAAAGAACGTGTCTCATGAATCTCATAATCTACCTCCAATATCTTAGAATGATCCTCAAAATATAGCTCAAACTTTCCATCAGCAAACAACTCGGAATGGTCAACTAGGGAACTCAAGGTGACTGTGTTTTCCAGAAGGTCCTTCTGAGAAAGGAACTCCTAGGTATCCTTAAAATCAAATAATAGATCTGTATCTCAAAACTTAGCAAGAAAATCACAGTCCTCAGAATCTGGTGTAACTGTCTCGCTCTTATTTGCTGTTGTTGGAGGCGGTGGTGGTCTCGGATCTGGGATCGTATCTATCTTCACCTTGTCACTGCAAGAATGAAAGATGATCTCTCCAGTACCATAATCAACTATCGCTTCGGCCGTTCGAAGGAATGTCTGACCAAGTATGCTTGGGGTATGGAGTAACGGTGCAGAGGTATCCATATCCATGACAACAAAATCAACTGGGAATCTCATTCCTTGCACCGTTACAATAACGTTCTCTAATATTCCCCTTGGCCTCTTGATCGATCTATCAACAAACTGAACGATCATCCTAGTGGATTTAAGAGGCCCCAACCCAAACTCAATGAATAGAGAGGATGGCATGAGATTAATGGAGGATCCGCTATCAAGAAGAATACGATCAAATTCTTTATCAAAGATGTGGCAAGGATGTGAGAGGTTGCTAATAGCATGAATGGTGGCCATGGTCAAGATGTGTTTCTCTGTTTTCTTTCATCTATTCTACTTTGGTTGACGCTTTTGAGTACAAGATTCTTTCATTCCCTTTTTGACTGCAGGCATGTACTCCATGGTCTTAAGGAGTGGCATCTCTAAAAAGATATTCTGAAGGATCTCCACCACTCCAGGATTAGATAGTGTTGTTTTTTATTTTTGGATTTTCCTGGTTTTATTCAAAGCTGAAGGAAGTGGAATAGAATCAGAAGAAACATCATTCTGCTCATTTCTCTTGTTCAAAATAGAGTCGCCATATACATGTGGACAACCAGATTCAAATTATACAATGTTATCCACACAAGAGTAGAAGGAACAAAAGGAAGATAGGATGGGTTGTGTGGTCTGTAGATGTAGAAGAAGATTCCACAACTGGTGTGTTCTCCTTCATAATTGACTCAGCACTACATATTTCTTTATTCTCTTTTTGGCTTTTTCTAAATAATTCTGTGGAACAGGGTGGTGGTGATGGTGAAGAAGAAGAAGATGGTGAAACTCCAAGATCCGGTTCTGCTACACTGGATCGCTGGTCTACTGGTGAAGAAGATGATGAAGTCAGTGAATATCTCTCAACAACTCTCTCCAATCCCAACTGATGTGTATGCGGCTGCAATCTCCTACCGCTCCTAAGATGAATGGTGTCAGATAAACATGTAAAATCGAGGGTCATACCTGTCTCGGGTGTGGATGGATCATGGGCTACTTGCTCCTTATGTCTGAAATTATTGGGATTGGCCTCGACCTAGGTTGGTATCAATGTCTTGGTGATGGTCAGATCGTCAAGCCTCTGAGTCAAGTCATTCATATTCTTCATTTGTAAAGCAAGTTAATCTAATGCGAGATTAAATGATGGTGTCTTTAGATGCTCAATGATTGGTTGTTACTGAGATTGGTAGTGTGGAGGCTTCTGGTATCCAGAATACTACTGCTGATATTGAGGAGGAGGAGGATATGAAAATTGTCTATAAGAAACAGGTTGCTACTGATAGTAAGGCTAGTGAGTATATGCAGGTTGCATCTACTGCTATCCATGCCTCCAATTCTGGAAGTGTGATGGAGACGAGAAGTGAGGTTGTAACTGCTGGTGCTGGGGATGTGGTATCACTCACTAAAAATGGCGGGTGGGTGTCTGACTCTACTGGGAATCCAACTTACCTTAACTTGACGGATAGGGCTAGTTGTGCTCTCGGTCGAACCAAATACTGTTCACCATCTGAATGGGAGGTGGAGGTGGAGATTGCTGCTCAGGAATATATGGAAGCTCTTGCTGGTACGGTACAATCTGATGTGATTGTTGTTGGATATGGTTAGGGGTCTGCACATAGTAAACGTGCTAAGCTATAGATGGTCCTCCGATACTCTATTGTGATGAAGTGGAAGAAGTCTGCTCATAAGTAGAAGTATCGGATGTTGCACTTGCACTCTGACATGCACTAATCATACTGAAAAGAAGCTCCAAATGCTTTGTGATTTCATCCAGCTTATCCAAGTTCTTTGTCCTCTGTTCAATCACATGTAGCTTCTCAAGCTCTTTGAATCGTTTCTCAATTATGTCCACTTTGGATAGGTGATTTCCTATAATGGTCATATCCGTGCTGTCTAGCCTATCCACATCATGTGATGATGTCATGTTGACAACCTTGTGGGGTACTACAGAAGAAGGTACATGAATGCTGCTGAAAATCATACGAAGAAGAAAGTGCTACAGAGCTCTCCACCATCTCCTAAAAAATCTGATAAAGGACATCCTCGTCCTTGAAGTGAGACCCCCACAAGCGGCATCTACCAACTTCTAGTTCTCAATGCTCGATCCCCCAAAGAAGTTCTGCACAAGGCTCGCCTTGGGAATGTTGTGATGGGGGCACTGATGAAAATCAGATTCATGGTTCTAATTCACAGATATTAACCCCTAGATTAGACTCAATGTCAATAAGAACCTGATTTATCCTTGTAATTATCTGACCCCTTGAATAAATTAAAAATAAAAAAATCAAAAATTAAAAATCGTAGTGTTTTTAACCTTAAAAATGCTCACAAAAATATTTCTCTATATGTATGACACCGTCTCCATTTTTGGTCAACATGAAACTTGTAGATCTCATCAAGATCTACAACTTTCATGTTTTGAGTTTTACCAAAATCAGCATCCTTCGCCTTCATATATCAACTTCTTTGTCTGAATAATCTGGTTGGGCCACGTGGCTCTTTCCGGTTGAGCCACGTAGCCGCATCTCTTCACGCCACGCGCCTTGATCCATCAGTCGTTGGATTGCTATCTGTAGTCATCAATCCTCACTGTTGAATCCCGCAACTCAACACCACCATCCAATCAAACCCCATATGCCATATCCTCCATCCATTAGCGCATAAATCTCAGCTTGCCACGTATCAATCGTCTAGCTGCACGATCGACTTCAAGATGCCTCCATCCCATCCGCTCATACCTGCTTCATCGTACACCATTCAATCTAGGCTCTGACTCCATATCGATCATTCACTTCTGCATCTAATGTGCTAGACGCATGGCACCCGTTGCACCCTTTTATTACGCCGCTGTCGATCTAATCCAGACCTTTCATTGGCGCCTGCTTCATAGCCGTTGGATCACGAGATCCAACAGCCATGAGACCTTCTCCTACCTCCCGCTCCTCCCTCGCCCACGTCGCCCACCTCATATTCCCAACGCCCCCTTTCCATTTTCCCCACCTTCTCCATTACCATCTCTAATCCCCAATACCACCACAACGTAGCACTAACCACCATCCTCGCGGGTCATCCATCACCCCATGATGTCCTCCCCATCGCTCCATAATCTCCACGTAATCCACTCACTTCATCACTGGAACTGCCATCTTCGCTCTTCAAATAGCCCCTCTCCTCCGCCCATTACCGGTGTCCACCTTTACGAGGGGTGAGGCCCAGCCCTCCTCGACCTCCCTGTGACAGGGGGAGGTTTTATTGAAGGTGCAATGATGACCATCGCCCCCGGTGAGACCCGCCACCTTCACGGCTGCATCGCGGAGCTCCGCCTCCGCTCGAGCTGCCCCACCCGGCTGAGGGGGTTCAGCGAAGACCCGGGGTTCGACTTGAACCCCAAGCACAAGCCACCGACGACCGCCATCGCCTGGGTAAGTCTCTGATCTCTCTTCTGTGTTTTCTTTAATTTCTCTTAATTTCTTAGGCCTTCACATGCATCATCACCTTCCATTGACCATCTATTTAGATCCATCGTACTTCCACCACTTTCGCGTACCTCTCCTAACGCATCCTCCCCCTTCTCCAGCACCTGACCACCGCTGCCCATGAATTGAGGGGATCCTAATCCATGTGTTGGTATGTCCTGCCCCTAGATTATAGGACTCCTTCAGTGTAAGCTTAGCCACTGGCTGAATGAGTGGATCTTCTCCTCCCTTATTCCCACCCCCATGCTCCTCCTCACACCATTCTTGTCTATCATTCCTCAGCTCTAAGATCATATCTCTCAAAACGGCTTGGATGTTAGCTTGTTCAGTCAACAGTGCATGAATTGCATGTAAGGAAGCTAACATCGTATTGTTGATCTCGCTCTGCTCAACCATGGAACCTTTACCCTTTGGTGGCAACAAGTGCTCTGATTCTGACTCTGAAAAGGTGTAGGATACTAGATTAGTCCTCAAAAATAGTGGTCTCAAATGATAGTTTGAGATTAGAGTCAATCTCAAACAATGGATTGGATGTGTAGTGATGTAAAAGAAGAGGAATATTCAGAAAGTGAGTCTTCTCAAATAGAAGACGACCAAACTGGAGTATGAAATGAGATCGCGGAGTTCAATCATGAAATACTCCAATCTGACATCTTCAATGTCAATAGAAAAGATGTGAGAACACTTACGCCAATCAAGAAGAAAAAGGAAGAAAATGTATGAAGTGATCTTTACACTAAAAATCAAACACAATACAAACCCCTGATTCACCAACTAGAAACAAGTGGAGAACGTAAGAGTTCAGTCTTTTATCTTTTCAATTTTAAGATTAGTGAATCTACAAGAAGTTACTTACTACCAAGCACACATGGTGAGTCGTGATTGCTCACCATGCATACTCAAACCTCCCCAATAAATTGTAGCATCTTCTTGAGTTGCTAATGAATATGTGTTTCATCATCTTTATTCGTTTATTTTAGCTTAAAATCCCTTATAAAACACCTGTAAATATTACTAAATTCATTCTTTTACTCATTCTACTTCTTGTATAAATATTGTATATTTATCACTATTTTAAACTAAAATAAAAAAAATAAAGAAATAAAGGAAAAATAAAGAAAATAAAAGATTGTATATATGCAATAGATACACGCTGAATCGGACCTCGAGAGCAGGTCAAGACTTGACCTGATCGACAAGGAATAAAGTAGGGGGAGATGAGGCCTAATTACCAGAAAATTCATTTGTCACCTGTATATATTCATCACATGTATAATATTGTCTATAATACACATTCTTTCATTAATTTTTTCATCACCAAATTCCTTATAAATAAAATTGATTTCTTCTTGAAAATTATGAATAAAACTCTTTTATAAACAATAAAAATAATTGCAATAAAAATATTTGAATATTGTGAAAATTACATCACTTTTAAAAAGCCACAAAGCTCAACTTTCATGATCAATATCTGCTCCACCAAAACTTCAAATTCATAAAACTCATTTTCATTGTACTTATCGTATTTAACTTAAATAAAATACAAATAAAAATCATAAAACAACAAAAATAAAATCATGCATATATTGCATACGTATCACCATGTATATATTGTACGTATACCTATTTAGTTAACATAATAATTTAATTCCTAGAATTCAAATAAAAATTCCATTGAAACCCTGGTAGAATATTATAAATAGATAAAATATTAAATTATCCATAAATTTGTATAAAATGATTAATTAAAAATAAAAAAATCTTATATATACAGGAATACATACCTACAGATAACACCTTGAATTTATTTTGACCACATTGAATATATTATTTAATGAATTAAAAATCACTAAAATTAACTTTAATTTTTTATTAACATTTTTTATTTCCATCATTTAATTAAATGAATTCATTTTTTATTTTTAATTGAATTATTTAACAACTTATTGGATTTTTGTTGTTATTCCTATTTTGTCTTACTCTGCACACCCTTTGATTGGCCAGCCTGGGTTTGTTGTCCCAGGTCAACTGGTTGATCCCCGCCTAACTTCCTCTCGTCCTACATTTCATCGTTCCTTCGCCCCTTTTCCACTTGCATCCTATTCACTAGCGTCACATGCTCCCTTCTCCATTATTTTCACTCATTCAATCCTCTCACTCGCCAGCATCTCAGATCCACCAATCACTCCGTGATTTGCTCTCATTTTGAAATTTGAATCTCGTCGGAGCAATTCCCTATAGATCGGCGACTTCCACCTCCGTCTCGAGGTTGTTCTTTTCTTCTAGCTTCTCTGCGCTCGAGCTGATATCTGGAGAGGAGGTAGTGAAATAGTTTCAATCTCCACAGTTGGAAGAGCGTGAAGAGCATGAGGATTGTGATCCAGCCACACGACCGGAGTGCTCCGTTGTGTTCTGACTCTCTTCCAGCCATAGCAGATCGAGGAAAATCTCCACTTTCTTTCCACCAGTAGGTAACATTAGGTAGCTTAGATTTCATTTTGCACTTTTAATTCTGCATTTTTATACATATTTTAGCTTAAAATGTTCGAACATCTTCAACCTTTGATCACATGATCGGAGGGGTTCCGTTCATATCCAATCCAACACGTTTGCACCACTCTTATCAATCCCTTCCACCATCTGTCCACCTTCAGAACCTCCCAGGTTTGAAGCTCGGTCTAGTCTCCAACCATCTTCATCGGAGACCCCCATCCGTCCACCATCTTCCATATTATTGACATAATTTCTTCGTCGGAGACTCCTCCACAAATTACCTTTCATTTGCAGGGTCAAAGCATGAAGAATAAGAAGAATAATGAATTCATAAGGTTCACTTGGAGCCGAATATTCTTTGGTTTCCATATTCTCGTCTAGCCTTTTCTTACTGCCATAGGGAAATCAGATTGATAGAGCTTCACTCCAGGAAGCTGTAGCACTTGTTTAAGGGTGATTAAGGAGGGTGAAGACCGAGATCTTTTCAATCAAGTTTCGTCAGAGCTCGCCTTCCATCTGATGAATCTGCGATTCGTCATCTTTATTCATTTATTTTAGCTTAAAATCCCTTATAAAACACCTGCATATCACGCTAATTCCATATTCTTACTAACTTGCATCTGTGTAAATATTGTACATTTCTGATTAATTTTAACCTAAAATAAATAAATAAAGAAAGAAAGGAAAAAATAAAGAAAAGAAAATAAAAAATAAATAAAGAAAAGAAAATAAAAAAAAGGAAGACTGTGTACAGGCTGACCCGAACCCCGAGAGAAGGTCAAGATGTGACCTGATCGACCAGGAATAAAGTAGGGGGAGATAGGGTCCTCAACCAGAAAATCCAAAAAAATGTGTCCTCACTCATTTTGTATAAATCTGTATAAACTGACACTAATTTATTTGTACCTTAATTGACTTCAAATCAAATAACATTCAAAATCAAAGTTGTAAATAAAAATGTGTTCTAATTATTAAAATTGATTGCACAATTAAATCTTGTACAGAATAAAAGTAGCCACACTTGGAAAAAGCCACTAAGCATTAATTGAAAGATCAATTCCGTCTCCATATGAGCTCAAATCGAATCAATCTCAGTTCCATTGAACTCGAAATTAAATTATCTTCAAAATGGCTGTATTTTCATAATTTTTGGAGTTACGGATGAAAAGTAGGTTTTCTGGGGTGGTTTGTGCAATTTTCCCATGTATTTTGTGTATATTGTATTTGTATATATTGTAAATTAATCCCACTGATTTCTTTTTAATAAAAATAAAAATTAAAAAAAATAAAAAAAATAATAATAATTTTAAAACACAAAAAAATGCCAATTTCGTCGTTTATCCTTGTATATAGTGTCAAATATGTATATAGTACATGTATATGGTGGCTATTTTTAACTAACCTTCATAAAAAAATAAAAAAATAACATTTTTTAATTCAAATAAATAAAGTGACGAAAATTCAAAAAAATTAGATAATTTTATAATTAGTTTTATCTCTCTTTTAGTTTCTTTTTCAAATTTCATCTCCCTCCCACCAAAAAATTCAAAAATTCATTTTTTATTTTCATCTCCATTATCTCTTCAAAAAAAAATTCAAATTTCATCTCTTTTATTTATATGGCTCCTTCTCCCTCATTCGAACGTGATCAATCTTTGGTGAGAGGAGCCCGATCTCCGAGAAAACAATTTCGTCGAGAAAAGGTGTCGAGCCTCCAAGCCGTCCGGTGACAGCGAGTCGGCCTTGTCGAGGCGATCACGATACATTTCCGCTCCTAAGGTGAGATCCGTATTTTTCTTTGCATTGTTATCGTAGTTTTAATCGCTCTTTATTTTATCGCATTTTTTATTGTCATTTTGTTCTTCTAGATCATTAAAATCTCCATCTCGATTTTATCCGCCACCGACTCGATTTCACCTCATCATCTAGATCTCCACGCGTTCGATTTCTATCTCCCGCGATCTATCAACTCCGACCACGTACGGTGGCCGGAGAATCGGATTCATTCTCCCATTTTCGCCGAATCCCCGTCCATATTCCTATGTGTAGATAAATAAAAAAAATTCTTTATGCCTAACGTTTGTTTTGCAGGATAAAAAAAATAATAAAAAAATCTGTTTCTCTTTATCTATAACATTTGTTTTGCAGGATAACAATAAAAAAATAATAAAAAAAAATCTTTTCCTATTTCTGCTATTTCCTTATTTTCGGATTTAAAAAAAAATAAAAAAAAGTTTTCTGTTCTTTTATTCACTGTTTACAACAAAATAAAAAAAATAAAAAAAATAAAAATAAAAAAAATCAACCGCAGGCGGCAGGGCCATCAACCCCCGCCGCCCGCACCTCGCTCCATCGCCGCAAGTGGGCGGCCAAGCCCCGCTCCTTCAGCCGCAGTTGCAGGCGGCAGCGCCGCCCAGGACCGACCTCCCTTCGCCCGCAGGCGGCAGAGCCACCCACCGCCAGCGGGCCGCCCCGCGCCATCGACCCGCCCCCGCGCCTCTTCTGCCATCAACCGCCGCGGGATCCACCAGCGCGCCTCCACGCGCTCGTCCGTGAAGCCGTTCCCTCCGGCGCGCAAACCATCCCCCCTCTGACGCCACTCCTCTAGCAGGCCCGCCGTGCCCCGCAAGCGCCTCCGGCGCGCAATCCAGCCGCCTGCATCGCACGCCAGCCGCCACCGTCGCGAGCCCCGCCGCTCGCGCTTCGCCTTCTCGCCCCGCTCCTCTGCGAGCGACCCTCCGCCGTGAAGACCTGCCGCCCGCGCGAGCTTCTCCGTCGCGTGGGGCGGCGCCGCACGCCGGCAGCGATCACCCTCCGCCCCGCCTCCTGACCGCCCTCGTCTTTGGCCGGAGCAGCGCCACAACTGTCTCCAGCCGGCCGCCCCCGCGCGGGGAAGAAGAAAGGGACGGCGCCTTTGATGCTTCTCTCCTGCCTTTGGCCCCCTTCGCAAGAAACCCCTTTAGGGCTTGGATTTTGGTTCATTTAAAAAAAAGGGGAACATTACAGTTTCGCCCCGGAAGATCTCAAATCTATAAAAAGGCCCTTGCCAGACTCAAGCACATGGTATGCACAAGGTATATTGGTAAATTTGTGCTTTCTCCCTTGTCATTTAATTTTGTTATCTATTTGAGGCTAAAACTCTGAAACTTTACAGTTCAGTCCAAAACTTTGGCAGTATTTACAATTTGGTCCCTGAATTGGAGAACAATAACTTGCTTGATCTTTTCATTGAAATAAATGTTATTTGTGATCCAAAAATTTTGAGAAAATTGTGCTATGCTCCTGATGTGATTATTTTATTAGCATAAATTTTTCATTGCATTTTGATTTCATTTGGTATTATTAAAAAATCAAAAACAGTGTCTTTTTCATTGTTGGGAATTCGAAAATTCATAAAAATTCGAAAAGAGCTCCAAAAATTCTAAAAAAATTAGAGTAGTTCCCTTTCATTGTCTTTTAATTTCTGGCAAATTTTCACATATTAATTATTTATAAAACCCAAAAAAAATTGAAAAATATCAAAAATCTTCTAAAAATCATAAAAAAATTCTACAAAAATCTAAAAATTGTGATTTCAGTTTCTGTTTGTAGATATTTTTTTCTAGTTTGTCTTAAAAATAATTGCCAGGAGTTTTGGATATTTTAAATATTTTTAAATTGCAAATTACTCCAGGCTGTTCACATTTTCTTATTTCTTCACTGTTCGATTTTTAGAAAAATACAAAAACATCTGAAAATTCCACAAAAATTCTTAAAAACATTTTAAAACTTTTAAAACACAAAAACATTTTCCTTGGATTTTTTCTGAGTTTCTTTGATTAATTGAAAAATTGCAAAAAAAAGAGTTGGTGTGCATATTTTCTGAGTTTAATCACATTGTTCGCATTATTTTTGAAAATAAAAAAAATTGCAAAATAAAAATCATTAAAAATTTGAAAATCAGAAAATATAAAAAAAATAGAAAATAAAAAATTAAAAAAAATAAAAAGATTCAAAAAATCACAAAAACCAAGGATAGTTGTCCTTTGAGATTCATGTTTTCTATTGATTGATTTTCGATTAATTGAATAACCCTCGGGAATTGTAGCCTCCCTGAGTTCGACCCTGTCCGCTATACAGGTTAATAAGTAGCAAAAATTTTAAAAAAAAAAATATTTTTTGTTGACGCGGGTTTTGGGGATAAAAGCAACGACCTATTCATCAATTAAATTCCCGGCAATAAATTCCTTCCTCAACAAAATTTTGCCGTTGCCAGGGATCGAAAAAAAGAAAATTCAAAAATCCCCCGAAATCCGACTCAACACCATCCAATTCTTCCAGAGGCTTGGTCATCCACACGATCAAGAACATTCCCCAAGTTGTGATCTTGTCCATCCATTGAGCCCCAAAAAAGTTGATTGTGGATCCCATTTCCAGATCAGATACGAGCCATTCGAGCAACAGTCATTTCCATCTGTTGGATCAGCCTCAAGGCGAATCATGACCGCAGACCAATCCACGTCAATAAAGGGTATATTTGCATCCAACCTCCTATCTTTATTTTATTTTCAAATAAGTCCCTAGTGGACATGTTTTTGTATTTAATAATTTGAACATTTGCATTGCTACCCTTCATCTTTATTTTAATTGCATTTAAGTCCTACTTGAACTATAGCGCATGATTGGCACGTGCATTTTGGGTTATTTGCAGTAAATGGTTGTAGTTTTGAGTTATAAGTTGGACCCTAAAACTATTTTATTTACATTTAAGTCCAGTTCAACGAGGCGCAAATAAAAATTGTCAAAACTCCTTTAAAATTTCCATAACAATTCAACTTGTCTCATGTCGCATAGATCTTTATAGATAATTTGCATTTTCGGTATTTTTATTATTTAAAAAATTCAAAATCACTGAAGAAATTCCATGTTTGCATCCAAAAATCCATAAAAAATACAAATCTTATTCCAAAATTCTAAAAAAACGATTTGCTTTTATTTTACTTTCTACATAATTTTGGCATTTTTATTGCTCATAAAAACAAAAAAAACATAAAACAATTAAAAACATTAAAAATTCATAAAAGCTCTTTTCAAAATCCAAAAAAAAATCATAAAATGGTATTCTTGAAAGCATATAAAATTCGCTTTCATTCCATATATTTTTTATCCATTTCATCCTTATTTGATATTTTAAAAATCCTAAAACATTCAGTTTTTTTTCTGTTTATTTTATTCTCTTTTTTTGTTTTATATAAGGTCTTTAAAAATTGTGAAACATTCTGAAAAAATAATAAAAACATTAAAAATCTATCAAAAAGCAAAAAAATAATTTTAGTTTAATTTTCTGACTCTTTTTAATACATTTGAAAAATACAAAAAGTTTGGTCGGGTGTGTGTATGTCTTTTTTATTTACATATTCCTTTATAAAAATAAAAAATATCTTTTGAAAATTAAAAAAAATAAAATCATAAAACCAAATAAAAATACAAAAATTAAAATTCATTAAAGAATACAAAATTCAAATATACAAAAACCAAGCATAGTATGTATAGATATTACTTGATTCTATTCATTTATTTTTCAATTCATCGAATAACCCTCAAGATTTTGTAGCCTCTTTGAGTTCGATCGTGTTAACTTTATAGGTAAATTAAACAATAAAGTTCTCTTGCTACATTTTCTCTATTTATTTTTGGTTAAGAATAAAATAAAATTTTATTTGACGTTGGTTTGCGATGACTACATTTTCATTTGTGAATAATTCATTCAAATAAAAGCCCGATCCTAAGCATTCAACAAAATGATGTCGTTGTTGAGGAGGCACAGCGAGGGTAGTTAGGTTTTTCTTTTGACCTACTATTCTTGATTGTTTATATTTGTTTTTCTTTCTCTTATTTTTGTCTATATTTTCTTACCTTCATTTAATTGTTCATAATCATTTTATTTATTTACATTTATTTTTTCTCATAATTTCACAATTGTGTTTCTTATATTATCTTGTGTTTCCTCTCTCTTGGGAGGGCCTGACTAGCAAGGGCGACATTCTTGGGAGCGTCGGTGCACCCAACGAAGCAGAGGCGACTTGATTCTTCATCGAGCCGTAATAAAGCATGGGAGGAGGAGAAAAAGATTTGGAGAAGACTAATTATTTGGAGAATTTTGCATAGATAATTGTTGATTTAGTTTTAGCATTTTATACATTCGAAATTCTTGTAAAAGGACACTATATACCTTATGTGTGGGGATTGCTTCACCAAGTACCAGTGCACTTGGGGGACCTCACTGGATTTATTTTTCACTACCTAATTTATATTTGTTTCACGTGGTTTTATGTTCTCGATCCCTTAGTAGTACATTTTATTAACTTTCTTGAGCCAGGTAATCGATTAGGTCCAAAGCCCTAAATAAGAATTTTGCACCTATAGAGTAGAGCAAAATTTGGACTTAGTCAAATTAGTTGGTTCTTGCCTGCTAATAGAAGTTACTGCTAGGATGGTTCTCGTGCATCATTTAGGTTAGATTAATGTATGTGTCGATCACCCTGCATGTAGAGTGCTAGCGATAAGGTGTGCATCCTCTATCTTCTGCATGCATCATTGAATTTCATCATGCATTGCCTTTTCTAACTTCCCTGTTTTCACTCATATAATCTAAAAAGGAAATTGGAAATTTGGTGTGTGATTCATTTAAAAATCCAAAAAAAGTGAAAACCTTTAAAATTCGAGACTACTAATACCACTTGACCTTAAAATCAAATGTAACGAATTCGTTCCTTGATTTGGAGAGAGAAACTCCCTCATTGTATTTGCATTTAATTGCCATGTACACACTAAGGATTAGTGCCCCAATCACAAGCCTGGATATGTGTTTGTACAACATTTGTGTTTGATCACCTAATAACAAAAATATTGACAACATAAATGACTGGTCTTTAACAGTCATCACCGAGTTGAGTAGCTGAATTTGGGGTTGCATTATGTTGTATGTGATTGGTGTGGAGTTTGTTACGCCCACCTTCTCGTGATCTTTAGCAATCGCCCAAAAAAATTCATCAATCATGTTTTCCCTCCCTCCCATTCTTCACTCTGAGGGCCAAATATTGTCCAACATTTCCCAAGCTCAGATCCATCACTCTGGCAGGTCAATGATCTCTTTGATCTTGACCTAGATCTTTTTGAGCCTTATATTTCAGATCCATTGGACGGTTTTTCTCTACTTCAAGAGAGAACCTGTTTTTCGAGTTTGATCGTTCGTTCTCATGCTCGAGTTATTCTGATTTTTCCCATCTCCCTGGGGGTTATTTGCGGGAGGTGTGTTTTTTGTACTCAGCTTCATTTCCAGAATATGTATCTGATCTGTCAGATCACAAGACCGAGTCCTCTATTTCTTCTGAGTGTAAGTTTTCTCTCCTCTACGACCCTCGTGAGGATGATCCGATCTATGAGATATTCAATGATTTGCCTGATTTCTCTACATTATGTGCAACAGATATCAGTTGATCTCATGATCTTGATTTTCCATATCTCCTTGGGACGGTGATGGATGTGGAGGATTCCATGACTGGTCATCCTTTTTCCACATTCTATTTCTTCGGCTCCACCATTTCACTCCATTCTAACCCTAAGCCAAAGATTTCTTTTGTGCTACCGGTGCTTGATTTTATTTGTACCTTTATTTACCGATAGCAAAAACCCCTTGATTGCTTATTTGGGCATCATTGTTTATACTATTGACCTCGTTGTTATTCTCACATAGAGACAACAACAACAACACGACATTCGCATTATAGATGTCGTCCTGAACCTCGATACTTCATTGTTCTAGCCTTTGTGCCCAACAAGGAGCGTAAACTCTAGTGCTTGTTGAGAGATACCTCAACAATGTCCACTTTGTATATATGAGTTTTGTATTCATTCTATTCTATCTTCCCCTATTTTTATCATTCACCTCTTTTCCGTGTGTATATGTTATATTTAGGATGTACTCTATCCTAAGTATAGCAGGGGTGAATGATGTGTGTTGTTCATATTCATCATGTTTCATAATTAATGTTGTAGCTTATAATTAGGGATCCTTGACCCTAAGTATAAGGGGAGTGATGTTGTTCACACTGTCTTTTTTGTGTTTTCATTTTTTTATTTCTTCTGATCTCTCGCTTGTCCTTCAACTTGTTGATATTCTTTTTCGATACTTAGGGATCTTTTACTCTAAGTATAGGGGAGGATGAGTCTAGTCGTTGAGGTTGCTCATTTTCTTCCTCAGTTTTCCCTTTTTGTACAGACTTCTATGCTTAGAGTTATCTGATCCTAAGTATAGGGAGATCACTAACTTCTATTCTTTTCATCTATTCTTTGAGTCATTGTTGTATAGAATTCTTTTCACTTTTCTATACTTAGCATGAGTTATGTCTTCCTTTTTAGCTCTTTAGTCACTATGAGGACATAGTTCGATCTAAGTATAGGGGTGTCATATATATCATATCTATACTTTAGCCATAACTCGTACTTTTATTAATAATATGGCTATTATTATTCTTATAAATAAATAAATAAAATGTATTTTAAAAAATGATTTGTAGAATGATTTGCAAAATTATCTTGAAAAAATTGTTTGTAAAATATTTGCAAATACCTTTTGTAAAATTTTTTGTAAAATTGTTTGTAAAAATATTTTTTAAAACCTTTGTAAAACTAATTTTATTTGTAAAATTGTTTGTAAAAATGTTTTGTTTGTAAAACTATTTTCTGTATCAAAACTAAATATATTGTGCTAAAATGTTTGTAAAATCTTTGAAAGCAAAATGTTTGCAAAAACCTATTTGAAAATTTGTTTGTAAAATGATTTGTAAAAATGTTTGTAAAATAGTTTGCAAAAATGTTTGTAAAACTTTTTGAAAAAATCTTTGCAAATTGGTTTGAAAAATGTTTGAAAAATCTTTCGTAAAATATTTTTGAAAAGTTTTATAAAATGTTTGTAAATTTATTTTGTAATGTGGGATATAAATTATGAGATTATATATATTCATAAAATTCACATGTGTATAAAAACCTTGATCACTTCTCCTCCTATAATAAAATTCTTTATTGTATATAAAATTCTCTTACAAAACTTGGATCTAAAACTTGTACATAAATGAAACTTCTTGTAAATTTTTTTACAAAATTTGTATAATCCTTGTGTATGATTGTGTATATTCAGTTTACTAGCCCTTTTTATTTCTTTAAAGAAATGTTTTGTATATATTTCTTGCATTTGCATATGCATTTTTTAGAATTGTATTGGCATTTAAGCTGGTCTAAAATAAAATTGAAGAATGGAGCTTAGTTAGACCTTAATCCACTTAATTTCAAAGGAACCTTATAAGAATTGGAATTAAGACTTTTCAGGTCCTAATGACTTAATTCTTTGAGTCCACAAGACTATGTTCACATGTCATCTTGATTAGTCTAAGTAGAATATTCCACAATACACGTATGATTCCTCTAGACAGTGGCTTAACTTGGACAAGCACTCTACACATAGCTCCTCATGGATGAGGTCGTGAGGTGGCAGAATCCTTTGGATCGGGGTAGCACACGGGTGTGTAACAACTAGTGGAAACATCCATCTTCCTCTAAGGAGGGTAGTGCATCTCAACCTGGTCTAGTAGCATTGAGGTCTAATGACATGATGCTATGGGGTTGCAATAATGCTTCAAAAGATGCTCAAGAAGAAAAACTCCTTATGTACATGTTGCACATTTATCTATTAAAAAATACAAAAACTCCAAAAAAAGATGACATGCCTGATTGAAAAAAAACCTATCGGAGCGTATGTAGTTGAATAAGAAAGGCTTATGTGATTCATTGTCTCATCTCATGGGATCTTGCAGCTAGAGACTTGGCTACACTGGTCAAGCTCCAAGGATAGGTAGCTACACTGGCTACCATCCATTCTCTTCTTTCCCCCACTTCTTGAGCCGGTTGTACTTGAACATAGAAGGGAATACCCCGCTCCTCGAGGAAAGAGTTACTAGATTGGGGGACTAGAGTTACGTTATTGAGAGGGATTGTTTCTTTGCCACTGTTGAGGTGGGGAGCTATATTTCACTTACACCATACAAGTAAAGATACATAGTCATAAGAATTTGCGTATGCAACCTTCTTCTGACTTGACTATTGAGGCGACTTGAATAGGAGTCTTATGAAACTTGAGGGCTTCTAGGTTTTGAATCCATTTCCCAATAAGGTTCTCCCAAACTAACAATCCAAAGGTCCGACCGAGCTCCATACTACAATTTTATGAAGATAATATTAATACTCAATATTATTCTAAGTTCTTTATTTTTTCTTTATTCTTTTATTTTTTTCTTTTATTCGCTTATTTATTTCAAATAAGTGTTTGCTAAGGGACTAGCAAAGGTAATGCATAGGGGGATGATGAATATGCATTTCATCATCTTTATTCATGTATTTTAGCTTAAAAACTCTTATAAAACAACTATAAATATCGCTAAATTCATTCTTTTACTAGCTCTGCTTCTTGTCTAAATATTTTATGGTTATCATTATTGTAACCTAAAATTAATAAATATAGAAATAAATGAAAAATAAAGAAAATAGAAGACTGTATATATGCGATAGATATAGGCTAAATCAGACCCTGAGAGATGGTTAAGATTTGACATGATCGACAAGGAATAAAGTAGGGGGAGATAAGGCCTGACTACTAGAAAATCCAAAAAATTCATTTGTCACCTGTATGTATTCATCACCTGTACAATAACTATCTATAATACACATTCTTTCATTAATTTATTCACCACCAAATTCTTTGTAAATAAAATTCATTCCTTCTTAAAAATCTGTGAATAAAATTCTTTTATAAACAATAAAAATAACCGCAAAAAAATCTTTGACTATTCTGTAAATTACATCACTTTCAAACACCACATAGCTCAAATTTCAAGATCAATATCTTCTCCACAAAACTCCAAATTAATCAAACTTACTTTCATTGTACTCCAAGATAAATTATTTTTAAAGTTGAGGTGATTTCATAAAAATCAAAGTTAAGGTGTTAAATGTGGCCAATTGAGGTACTATTGTATAATATACCTATAAATACTATGTATATTATTTAAATTTTTATTGTGTGTGCATATTTGTGAATATTGTATTTCTTTATTAATTGTGAATATTGTATTAAACTTATATAAAATACAAATAAAAATCATAAAATAAAAAATCAACAAAAATAAAATCTGTATATATTGCATACGTATCACCATGTATATATTGTACGTATACCTATTTAATTAACTTAATAATTTAATTCCTAGAATTAAAAAAAATACCAATGAAACCCTTGTAAAATATTATAAGTACATAAAATATTAAATTATGCATATATTTGTAGAATAATTAATTAAAAATAAAAAATCTTATATATACAAGAATACGTACCAACGGATAACACCTTGTAATTATTTTAACCGCAATAAATATATTATTTAATGAATTAAAAATCACTAAAATTAATTTTAATTTATTCTTAACCTTTTTTATTTTCATCATTTAATTAAATAAATTCATTTTTTATTTTTAATTGAATTATTTAATAATTTATTAGATTTTTGTCAATATTCCTATTTTGTCTTAATATGCAAGCCCTTGATTGCATAGCCTGGGTTTGTTGACCCAGGTCAACTGGTTGATTGCCGCCTAACTTCTGATCATCCTGCATTCTGTCATTCCTTCGCCCCTTTTTCCCCCGCGTCCTATTCACTAACATCACCTGCTCCCTTCTGCATTATTTTCGCTCATTCAATCCTCTCACTTGCCAGCACCTCAGATCCACCAATCACTCCATGATTTGCTCTCATTTTTAATTTAAAATCTCGTTGGAGTAATTTCCTTATAAATCAGTAATTTCCACCTCCGTTGTGAGGTTGTTCTTTTCTTCTAGCTTCTCTGTGCCCGAAATGATATCTGGAGTGGAGGCGATGAAATAGCTTCAATCTCCGCAGCTGGGAGAGCGTGAAAAGGCTTGAGGATCATGATCCAGCCACGCTACCGGAGTGCTCCATCGTGTTCTGACTCTCTGCCAACCATAGTAGATCAAGGAAAATCTCCACTTCCTTTCCACCCGTAGGTAACATTAGGTAGCTTAGATTACATTTTGTACTTCTAATTCTGCATTTTCATTCATGTTTTGGCTTAAAATGCTTGAACATCTTCAACCTCTGAACATCTAATCAGAGGGGTTCCGTTCATCTCCAATCAACTACGACCATGACAACATGTTTGCATCGCTCTTATCCATCCTTTCCGCCCTATGTCCACCTTCATAATAGGACTGAAGCCAGTCTCCTCTCTGACCATCTTAACCAGAGACCCTCATCCATCCACCATCTTCCATATTTTGACCTAATTTCTTAGTCTGAGACTTCTCCGAGAATTACCTTTCATTTGCAAGGTCAAAGCTTGAAGATTCATCAGAGAAATGAATTCTGGAGGTTCACTTGGAGTCGGACATTCTTTGACCTCTAGATTCTCATTTCGCCTTTTCCTACCGCCATGGGGAAATCAGATCGATAGAGCTTCACTCAGGAAGCTGTAGCACCTGTCAGAAGGTGATTCAGGCAGGTGATGACCGATATCTCTTTGATCAAATTTCATCGGAGCTCTCCTTCCATCTAGTTCTTCCAAAGGCTTCATCGTCCACACGATCAAGAACATTCCCCCAGTTGTGATCTCGTCTGTCCATTGAGCCCCAAAAAAGTTGACCACGGATCCCACTTCCAGATCAGGTACGAGCCATTTGAGCAGCATTCATTTCCAGTTGTTGGATCAGCCTCAAGGCGAATCGTGATCGCAACCAATCCATGTCAATAAAGGGTATATTTGCATCCAACCCCTTGTCTTTATTTTATTTTTAAATAAGTCCCTAGTGGACATGTGTCTGTATTTAATAATGTGAACATTTGCATACCCTTCGTCTTTGTTTTAATTGCATTTAAGTCTTACATGCACGATAACGTGTGATTGGCACGTGCATTTTGGGTTATTTGCAATAAATGGGATGTAGTATTGAGTTATTATTTGGACCCTGGAATAAATCAAAATTTCATCCACAATATCCTTTGCAATAAAAAAATCAAAAAATCAAATAAATATATAAAAATTTAAATGCCATTAAAAAACAAAATTCAAAAATACAAAAACCAAGCATAGTGTGCATAGAGATTCCTTGATTCTTTTCATTGATTTTTCAAGTAATCAAATAACCCTCGGGATTTTCGTAGCATCCCTAAGTTTGATTATGTTAGCTATACAGGTAAATTAAATAGCAAAGTTCTCTTTCTACATTTTCTCTATTTATTTTTGCTTGAGAATTATATAATTTTTTTGATGCTTATTTGGGTTGAGATGACCACATTTTTATTTGTGAATAATTCATTTATATAAAACCCCGATCCTAAGCGTTCAACAGTTGTGGGGTTCAATGTCAAGCCCAAAGGGAGATAAGAGGATTAGCACACCAAAACGATTTTCTATGGACGGAGGCAAGTGCTTGCATCTCAACCGTGCACCAAAGAGTAATACACATGAGCATAGGAAATGGAGCAACCGATGCCATTTGTTGAACATGGAAATCTGGGGTTTTAATTAGAAAGAATTATTTGCAATGTCATTGCAACCATAAAAACTCCTCAACAAAATTTATTTGATTCTCAAGCCAAAATAAAATGAAGAAAATGTAGCAAGAGAACTTTGCTACTTATTTACCTGTATAACGCACAAGATCAAATCTAGGGAGTCTTTAAAAATCACAAGGGTTATTAAATCAATGAAAAATCTTGAAATAAAACAAAGAATCTCAAAGCAAATTAAACTTGGTTTTTGTGAAGCTTTTTGTCTTTTCAATTTTTTATGGATTTTTTATTTTTATATTTTTATTTGGTTTTCTAATTTTTATATTTTTATGATTTTTAAATTTTGCAATTGTTTTTCTAATTTTTGAAAATAAAAAGGCACTAAGCCTTCTCTCACTATAAGTAGGGTCGGCTGCATGGAATCTTACTCAAATCCATGTTGAAAGATTCGACTATTTTTTACGATGGTCATCGACTACCTAATGCAACTCCTACAAGAATGGGATTTGAACCCTTGTCTTTTGTGTGGTGGACACACTGTACTACCACTAGACCGTTAATTTTTTAAAATAAGAGAAAAAATAAGAGAAAGGAATGAGAGAAAAGAGGAAGAATGCAACTTTTTGGACTTCTAAAACATGACAAAAATGCACATAAAATTAAAATAAACTTGTTTTTAGGCTTTTGAATTTTTTCTAATGTTTTTGTAATTTTTCAAAATTTTCCAAATTTTTTAAGAATTTCAAATAAATGAAAAAAATACAAACACTAAATAGAAAATAATACTGATGTTTTTGGTTTTTTAAAAATACAAAATGAAGTTAAAAATGATGAAAATACATAAACAGAAAGATTAATTTTTCTAATTCTCAAAAAACTTTTTTTTATTTTATGGAAAGTTCTATGATTTTCTATGAATTTTTATGTTTTTGAATGCTTTCTTATTTTTGTGCTTTATGAGGAATATCAATGCAAAAATGTTATTGTTATTAAAATAATAAAAAAAACAAACAACAATTTTTTAGAATTTTTCAAAATGATTTCTAATTTTTATCGATTTTTAAATGCAAACAAGAACTTTTTGCATTCTTTTTGAGTTTTTTAAAAATAATAAAAAAAAATAATGAAAATATAAATGAAAATTAGAGATGTAACACTTAATTAACATGAAGTTAAAATGAATTTTCTGAATATTTCAGAAAATTTTGCTATTTTTTAATTCATTTTTGACATACAAAATAATGTGTAGATGCACATGGACTAAAGTGCAAGGAAATTAATTTCAGGATTAAATAAATAAACAGTAAATAAATGATTGGCCTTTTATGCAATTTTCTACAAATCTACATACCAACGCATATGATGTGTGCTAGATTGGACCTAATCTTAATTATGAAATTTACAGAGTCCAAATAATAACAACAAACTGTGATCTTTTTATTGCAAAATTTTCAAAGAAGAAATGTTTATAAAAATAGGCTGGATGAAAATGTAGATAAAATAATAGGAAGGGAGCAAAATGCAAATGTTCAAATGTCAAAAAGAAGACATGTGTCCCTTTGGTACTTATTTGCAAAATAAAAACAATGCAGGGCTGAGGGTGCAATTTTACCCTTAATACAGGTGGTGAAATTAATGGCAGATATGGCTTTAATTCCGATCGGATGGTTTTGTGAAGGCTCATGTGAGTGGTCTTGATCTGATCTAGAGCTTCAATCGACAACAATGAATTGGGGGGTTTTTAGATGGCCGAGATTCAAACTGGGGCTCCTGTTCTTGATTGTGCAGTGTTGGATGGCTCTGGAAGATCTGATATGAATGACGGTTGTTGTGATTTTTGATCGGCCAGATCTCAGATGATCGTGACTCGATTCCTCTCCCGTAAGGTGCTATGATCCCCCACTATGTCTCCACGTCGATTAGCTATGGCGACTAAGATCGAAGCTCGCCAATCTGTTGTATGGAACTCTACTGGTTAGTGAGTCAAACTATAGCTCCAGATGTTGCTTTCCTATTCCTATCGCAATCCTTCCACATCAAAAGATGTCCTGCTCGGAGAGGAACTCTCCGACCTATTGTGTTACCCAAACATCGAGGAATTGGTCAGGGAATGGAGACCTCTAGCAAGGGTGGCCAGAGAAGAGGTCACTAACCGGATCCAGTGAGAATCTGGGGGACCAGATTGTGGATAGAGATGGAGAAGGGGTGTGTGAATGCAAAGGTTGAGTCGGAGTTGAGCGAGGTTGATCGGGATGCCCCGATCTTGCAGATCAGAGCTTGGCTAAAGATGAGGTCCGATCTACCTAACTAATGGAAATGCAAATATAATTAAAGACAAAATAAAAGGTCAACTACCTATGGTTACCCTATTGTGATGGATGCAAGTAATAAATCGTGTTGATTTGCTGCGGCGGACGAAGAAGCAAGACATGGTGACAGTGCTCTAGTAGTGTACTGGATCATGTCTTCCAAGTACTCTAACGCACTCCCAGCCTTGGGCAAAGTTGTCTATCACCTTGCTTCAACTCCAGCAACAGGCTTCGGGCACAAAAATGCCATGAAAATTGATCCTTCGTGCGGAGGACGATCAAGCTGTATATATAGGTAGAGGACTCCAGCAAGTTTTGAAATTTGAAATGGGAGCGTATCGATATGAAATCTAAGGAATTGATGTGCTGGCGATGGAGAGGGTCATTAGGGTTAGAAAATTGGAGAAAGAATCGGGAGATGTTAGTAGGTGATGCGAGAGTGAAAATTGGGAGAAGGAGTGGCTAGCGGCGTGAAAATGGCAGCACGACCATTGAATGGAGAGTTGACCTGGGTCAACAGACTTGGGTCCAGCCAATCAGGAGGCACACAACTACAAGAAAAACATGGAAAATGACACAAAAGGAATAAAATTATGAAATAAATCGAAATAAAATTGAAAATGAATTTGAAATAAAAATAATATAAAGAGAAAACGTCAGTATCTTTACTAACTTATTTATGGTGATTTTTAATTAATTAAATAAAATATATGCATGGGTACAAATAAATAAAGTGTGTTGTTTATAGGTATGTATACCTTTATATATAATACTATGATTTTTAATTACTTATTTTTATAAATATACATATAAATTCATAATTTATTAATTTACAATATTTTACAAGGGTGTTAAATCATTTTTGTTAGATTTATGGAATTAGTTTATTAGGTTAATTAAGTATTAATATTTTACATTATACATAGTGATACGTATACAATATATACCCGATTTTATTTTTTGTTGATATTTGATTTTGTTATTTTTATTTGAGTTTTAGTTAGATAAATTATAATATTTAAAAATATTTGAAAATACAATATGCATAAATATATAAAAGAAAATGTATAAATAGATAATGTACATCATATTCATAGGTATATAATACAATAGCACCCCAAATAGCCGCATCACACACCTTGACTCCAATTTCCATGAAACTATTTCCATTTTAAAGAGTATTTACTTTGGATTACAATGAAAGTGAGTATGGTTGATTTTGAGTCTTGGTGGAAAAGATATTAATATGAGAATTTTAGCTTTGCAGCTTTTCAAAGTGTGTTTATTTACACAATGTACACTAATATTTCTTGCAATTATTTTTATTATTTACAACATATTCTTATGTACAAGTTTCAAGAAGAAATCATTTTTATTTGAGGTAAAATTATTGATGAATAAATTAGTGTAACGAAGATGTATTATATACAATAATGTGCAACTGATGAATGTACGCAAATGGATATTAGATTTTCTGTATTTTTGTTATTTCGACCTTATCTCCCGATACTTTATTCCTGATCGATTAGGTCAAGTCTTGACCTTCTATCGGGGTCAAAGTCAGCTTGTATCTATTACATATATACATTCTGTTATTTTCTTTATATTTATTTATTTATTTATTTATTGGTTAAAATAATGGTAAATAGACAATATTTACATAAGAATTAGGGTTAGTAAAATAATAGTTTTATTGATATTTATATGTGTTTTGTATGGTATTTTAAGCTAAAATAAATGAATAAAGATGATGAAATGCATATTCATCACTACCTTATCACCTTTCCCTTCCCCATCATCCGCTCCCAAGAACCCCTAACGGAGGCCCATCTGTGCCTTCTCCCACAGGGTCTAGATGAAGGGGGCGCCGCTCTCCCCTAATGCCTCAATGTGTGCGATGATCTCTGATGGTGGCGGGCAGGAGAAGGGGTCGAAGGCTATGCAAGTGGAGGAAGAATGGGAATCCGTGGAGCCAAGAGAGGAAGCCAGATTCGTCTGTAGGAGAGATTGGTTGGCAAGGAGTTTGAGGGGGGCGATGGGAAGGCACCGCGAGAGCTTGGAGGAGAGGTCGGCGATGAAGAGGCTTAAAGGGCATGGAAGGTGTTGAGTATGACAGTGACGGTGCAAGGGAGTTCAAGGCCCATGCAGTGCGTGAGAAGGTGGAGGGAAGATTGGAGTTGCCAGAGGCGATGCCTTATAGGAGATCATGGACCCTCACAGTGGGGAGATCTGCATCGTCGAGCTTTGTGTGCAATTACTGCATACGTATCAATGCTCGAGGAGAGTGAGGAGGGGATCAGAGCCCTAGACAGCATGATGGGAGGGGTGGAGATCAGGCGAGGTGGGGGAGGGCGTGGTGCTGGGATAACTGTGGGAGGTGGAGGGGAAGGGCATGTAAGGAGGAGGGGGAGGAAGAGTGATGGTATCTTTTGTAAATTTGCTAAAGAAAGAGGGCAATATGTGCCTCTTTCTAAAGGAATCCTGATTAAATTTAATGGGTAAATGGATGGAGTTAACTACAGGGTATGTGGGGTAATAGTTAATAAGTTTACATGGTTGAGGGAATAATAACAATGTTTATAAGGTCGAGAAGGTAATTTTCAATGATTCTAAAGTTCGTGGGGGTAAAAATATCATTTTAAAAATAAGAAGAAAAATGCATAAACAATATATTTATCGCTAAAACTTGAAATTGTCGTTGGAAAATGAAATCCCAATCGTTTTAGCATATAAGCACATAGGATAGAAAAAAAACTCATATGAACTTTCCAATTAGGAAACGTTTAGAGAAGCAAGTACGTGCACCGACTTGTTCTGATCAGAGTAAAATTTTTGCTCAGCTTGCCGGTTTTATTGTCATGAATTTGTTCTTGTAAAGAAAAAATAGAAGGGAGATTACCTTACAAGCTTTCCTCAAGAGGATGCGTATACAATAAGATGACAAAAATGGATAAAAGAACAAATAGCAACACGGGAACAACACCATCAGATGGTGGGATCTTTTTCTGTAGTGATCAAACCTTAATAGAGGTTGCTTAATGTTGCATGTTGTCGTATGTTGGTGCAGAACATGGAGATGTCCATCCAACGGCACGCAGCACAACAACAACCTCTGCTATGGTTTGACTACAGCAAATAATCCGTTACCGGTAAAGAGATATACAAATCAGAATATAAATATCCGATCTTTTAATAACCGACTATAGTACAAAAAAGAACATGCATAGGGCCTTGTGAGGAAGCCTTTACCACATGAAGGTAAAAAGGAATAGCGTTATTAAATCAAATACATTGATTCCGAAGTCGCTCTCGGTGAGTGAAGCTGTAACGGAACGGGTCGCGATGACCTGCGGAAGTATTATTAGGTCAAACAACCGAACCGTTACATAAACGTGCATGGAAATTAATGAATAGAGATAATATCAAATAAAAAGCCCATTCGCTCAAGAGTTTCATAAGAGTCTCCTTATTACAACTCCAACTGGGGTATTTTTGCAAAAACTATGCTATGAATTAAACGACTCAACAGCTCCTGTAGGCATATAGATATCCTTCTAACTTCACCAGCAGAATCATACCACGTTAGAATCTCGTGGAGTCTGTAGTACGATCCTGATAATGCAGTCAACCCTGTTCTTCACCTGAAATTGGCAAACATAACTTTTCATGAGCCTAATGCCCAGTATGCATCAGGGTCCATGCATGGGTATTCTAATGATTCTTGATCTGTTATAAACCATGTACTTGAATTTTCATGGATACACATCATTACATGCCTAGATATTTTCCATGCATATCTAAGTTCGATCCCTATCATGTATAATTTGACTTCTTTCAAAAACATAGATGTGCACGTACATTGCATAAGTAGATATGACATATATTTCTTTCAACTTGTGAGGCTTATTTCATAAAATACATGGAAAATTACATACCTCTTAAATCATATAATTCATTTTGCATATTAACCCCTATGACTTTGATGCTTTAACTTTCTTAAACTACTGCTTGTATAACATGTAATGGTTTACTCTTTTTAAACCATTTTCTTGCATAATAATAGTTTACTTTTATAAATCAATTTCCTTGTATAACTTGCATATATGTATCTTGTTATACATTTTCAACCGCTGGCACTTGCGGTCCATGGCAGTGTAGCTACAACTGTAGAGGACTTAGATTTTGCCTCTGTGGTTCCTTGCAACCATACGCCTCTAGCGGTGTCAACATGACAGCGTAGGTACAACTGTAGAGGACTTAGCTTTTGCCTCTGTGGTTCCTTGCAACCATACACCCCTTGCGACTAACACAACCCCTTGCAGTCGTCCATGTAACTCTTTATGAGTCTGTACCATAATTATTGTTCTTCTTTTGTAAAATAATCCATAAATTTACATCATGAAGAAATGCATTAATATCTTCCATATTTCAAAAGAACTACTTAATGTGGTTAACATAAGGAGATTTCTCGAGTCCAGATAAATAGTAGATTTTTCCTTCTATCCTGCAAGACTGTGACTTGATCATAGAAGCGTATACTTTCATTAATTGTCATAGTACATTAAACCAATGTTTTTGAGGTTGTAATATTAATAATTGACAAGTCATTGTACAAATAGTGAATACTACGTTCTCGGCAAGGTAACTTTTATCGCATCTTAAATTGCATAATCAATATACTGTGTTTGGTGAGCTATACATGCAAGCAAATACCTTTTAACTTGTTGCCATGAAAAAAAGTTTCATGATTACTATATGTGACCTCGAAGAATTTGAATTTTTGCAAGTCGTACTATTTATAGGTAGGAATTTATAATGGTTGACACTGCCTATGGGACTAACACATCAATTTGGAAACTTCATGGCAGAGATTCTCGGTTACTGCCCATATATGATTATAATTATATTCAGGACCCTCTATTAATTTATGATATTTTCATTGATGTGTACATTTATGCAAAATGATAGCCTCATGGACGGTAAGATTACTGTTGTATATTAACCTTTGCCATGGATTACATATATACAATTGTGTACATGTTACACGACATGGCTATACTCGATTTAACTTTTGTATAATGTTCGCAAATGGATGTTTTACGCAGTACGCATTTTATAGCAAAGCGAATCCCATCCTTAATTTCTCTTGCAACATCCCTCACTCTGAGAGAGGTTTACGATTATATCTAATACAATCCTAGCTGTTTGAATTATAAAACATACTCTTTATTACCAACCACAAATTTGAATCTATTTACCTAAACCGAATTGCTAATATACTTTGGTTAAATAATATGTACATGGAGTAAATCTATGTCTGATTTAATTGTGGTACCTAATATTAACAATTTAAAAAGAATCAAAACTTTCAATAAGTAACTCCAATGTATATGATACCACATTGTATAGATCTTAGGATAGGATACAACCATGTGGAGGTCTTGTTCTAAATGTGTTGGATTGACATGCATATGTGCTATCCTAAAGCACAGACATAGTTTCGTCTTATATAAAATCAAACAACTATGTGTGCATGTTATCCTGACACATTTCTAAATATCGTATGTTAGGTTATATATTTTATTCAATTTTAGACTCCTATGTCGATACATACAGTTATAAATTATAATCCTAAGCTGATACATACATTTAATATGTCTTATTCCAGACATTATCATTAGTCATACAAAAAAATCCTAGACCGACACATACCTTAGGTCCAATGCATGTCTCTCTCTGTGGTGGTTATTGCGCCTCCTTCCTGTCATAGACACACACTCCTCTTCTTCTCCGATTCGACGTCTCCTTCTCCTGCGACGACGAAGGATGCCGGTAAGATCGCTCTTCTCTCTCTCTTCTCCTCTCCTTTCCTCTCTCTCTCCATTTGCAAAAGCAAGTGACGTTGGGGGGAAGGGGGAAAAGAGCCTTTATGATTTAAAACCTCTCATTGGAGAGGTTAATGACCATTAAAATCTCCGAATTTAGAATAGAATCAAAATTATTTAATGAGAAAATAAAAGGTAACTTGGCTGGAAATTTTCCAGCCGTTACAGAGACAGGGCAAGGAGATTAGGAGATCATAGGGAGATTATAGATGCAAACACTACTAAAAATCTTATTGGTGTAAAAAAATAAAAAATTAATTAAAACATAAAAAGAAACAAAATCTATAATAATACACATGAATAGACTCCCCTCTGCATTGTTGCAAATATGGTAACATGGTCAATTTATAAACATGTCCCCTCTAATCCGCAGTATCCTCGCCCCCCTTAAATTAATCACATCCCTCGCGAATTAATCATGCAAATGAGCTTCCTCACGGTTCGGTCTGGAACGGCGTCTCGCCAACGTAGTTCCCAGACGGCAGGTAATTGCACGACATAAGCACGTCACCGGTGGTGCACTCGACGCGTGCGCAGCCGATTTGCAAGCTCCTCCTCCATATAATCTGCGTGTAGTGGCCGCACATCCGCCCTGCAAGGCACGCGTTCGTCGTTGCGTCATAGTAGCTGTGCTCTTGCGCCCACGACCGCACGGCATCCGCCGCGCCCCACCTGCTGCCGAAACCCCAGAAGATGTTTTCGCCGACGTCCTCTATGTTGGAGTGCACCATGTGGCATGTATCCCTCAGGCTGTTGAGGAACCGACGGGCCAGTCGTGCCATGGTCGCATTCCACACGAACGGCTCCTCGCCGATGAACCGCCTTATGCTGTTGTGCGACTCGAGGAATTCGCGCGTCAGGTGCTGGTCTTTGTTGCGCTTGGTCGCCGGTGGTGGGCTATCACCCTTGTCGACAGGACTAGGGGCGATGGCGGCCAAGCCCAGGGGTGCACTGACGTTGGTGGAGGAGGAAGGGACAGTGGAGGAGTCTGACGTTTTATTTGAATCAACGGACTTGTCCTTCGCGGAGGCGGTGGGGTCCAGGGCCTTGCTGAGGTTCTTCCCGGTGGAGTCCAGGTTCCTGACGAGGTTCTTCGCAGCAGCGGCAGCTAAAGACGCACCCGCAAAATCCATCGCATCGACTGCGGTGACTACGAGGAGGAGGACGGGGAGGATGAGGGGTGCACGCGCCATCGTGGAGAGAAGAGGGCGGGAGGAGGAAAGAGGTTCCTGATATGTGAAATAGAGGGTGTCCTTGTGTTTCTGTGTTGGAGGGGTTGCGTTCCGTGTTATTTTGGGAAAAAAAGGGGAAGGAGAAATGGCAATGGAATGTGTGGTGGGATGGGAGAATGGGGGTGGAAACTTGACAAGCAGTTTTTTTATGCGAGGTATGGTGCCCGTTGATTTTTATCAGGGTGTGTTCCTTTTGGGGGTTACCTCCCACTTTTGGTGGGTAATCCCCCAAAACACCCCACTTTTAACCCATTAATGGGCACACTCCCTTCCCATCAAAAAAATTATATATTATAACATCATATCATCTAAAAATAATAAAATACTCAATTTATACTCACTATTCCAAACTTCAATACAATCACATCATACGAACCACCCACTTTTTCAAATTTCAATACAATTATATCATAATAATTACCAACTTTTTCAAATTCCAATACAATCACATCACACAAACCGTCTTAACCCTTAACCCACCAACCAAACAAACAAACACAAAACCGGATTATCCACCCCTGTATATAACCCACGAACCAAACACACTCTTAGGGCCCGTTCGGTAGGAGAATAAGCAGGAATAAAGATGGAGAATAAGGGAAATAAGGGTCTATTCTCCATTCGGTTGGAGGATAAGAATAAGGAGAATAAGGTGAAATAAAGGTAGGTAAGGTGGGATAAAGATAAGAATAACAGTGAAATAAGATGGAATAATAGGGAATAGTCGTACCACTGGGAACCGTATCAGGAGGAGAATTGGCCCCTTATTTCAGGGCCTATTCTCCAACCAAACAGGGCCTTAGAGAAGTTAGTTTTTTCCCTCCTTAATTGGTATTGTGCAATATTGCACGAGAAAAGAAGTTGGTGAGAGAAAGATGACACATTCATCTACTTCCGCACATTACGTTCGCATAGACGGATTTACTGAATCTAACGTTATATAGTTCATGCCAAAGTCCAAAAGAATAATATATTCGTTGTTTCATGTACTCATTTCTTAAAGAAAAAGATGGTAACTGAATCCATTAAAAAAAAGATAAACAAGGGTCGATGAAGGTCCGGACTTCAACTTGATTGGGTGGGGGCATCTTTGTCTTTTTCCCAGGCTAGTTGGCGTTGGGTCCTAGGGGTACAGGCCGGTGGAATCCATCGGTTTTTTACTATAATATAGAAATGTATAGCAAGAAATTAACCAAAGGGGTTAGGAAAAGTCAAAAGCTCATGTTTAATTACAAATGATCAAATATAAACATAGCATTCTTTGTAATATTCAATGATGGACGGAAGGTACCTTGGAAAGTCCTTGTACATCGTTCCTTTCAAATCAACCATCTAACATATGCCCAATTAGCTTTCATATGTCAATAAGAGGGAGAGTTCAAGCAGAAGTTTGGTATCTTAAGTTTTTTCTAAATAGGTCTCAAATTAAAAATAAGAAGGGTGATGAATCATTTTGATAAGGTACCTAATGTCCGGTCTTGGAGAGCCTGCGGTATCCGATAAGTCGATTCCGTTAATCATTGTATTGGCACCTCTATCGTCTCTCAACACTCAACAACACTAGTCAATCAACAATGAACCCATAACAATGATTAAGCAAGTAAATGTAGGTGAGCTAAAATTTACTATACCCTACAAGAATGTGTATAGATGACAAGAAGTAGGGGTCGAACTACAAAGGAGCACACAAGCTAGAGCAACAAAAATGAATGGACAACTTAGGTTGTTTTTGTGTTTTTTATTTTTAAATATTTTCAAGGATTTTTACTTTTTTATATTTATGTTTTTTATTTTGTAAATTTTTTATTATGATTTTTAAAATAAAATACAACATAGATTAATATATAATAGATAAATATATAAATATATATAGTATAAATAGAAAAGGGTAAAAGATATGTTTTTAGAATTTCCAAAAATAGAAAATAAACTTAAAATTCAAAAAGAAGATGTTTTGGATTATAAGTTTTTTTCTATTTTTGATAATTTCTAGATAATTTTTTAGTATTTTTATAGTTTTAAATAAGGAAATACATCAAATAAATAAACAGTAAACCAAGGAACTTGAAATAGGCTTAAGAAATATTTATCAAATCAGAATAATCATAAATTCAATTTTCCTAAATAGTATAAAATACAAAGAAAATTCATAAGCTTAAAATATACTATTATTATTTTTTATGAAATTTTAGATATTTTATTAGTTTTTCTGTGTTTTCAATTTTTAGAAGTTTTATTTAATATTTTGCAAAATTATTTAGTCAGAAAATCAAATATAGTTAGTCAAACGTACATGATTTTTTTGGAATTTTTCAAACCATTTTACAATTTTTATGGATTTTTAAATGCTAAGTAAGAGAAATTATAAGGTTTTTATATTTATATAAATATGAAAATAATTTTAATTGCATCAATAAAAATATCCATGATGTAATATAATTCCAAGCACTTAAGATAATTTTCCTATAATTTTTAGATGAAAAATGATATTTTTAATAATTAAAATACAAACACAAAATTAAATCTAAAAATACGAGGATCGAGTTGCAATTTCAAGATGTATTAGAGCATTTAATAATACTTTAAACAAGTCCAAGGGCATACATTAATCTTTTCACATTTAAAAATACCATCTGCAGTTGCAGGGGTATCAATGCAATTATTCAGATTAATAGGGCAACTGAAAATATTACACTAATATTCAAAGTTCTTGTACCAAATATAAATACACAAACCCACAAGAGTATACACGCAAAAATCCTACCCCTCACGCGTACGGACACGTGAGTTGACGTGGAATGGACCGAGATGCAAATAGAGAAAGCTTAGGGTCCTTAGCATAACTATTATAGAAATATTACAAGTCCAAACAAAATATTCTGGAGTTAATATAAAATACAAAAAGTGGAGGGTAGATAATGCAAAATAACCTCTCCTTTGTATGGTGATGGATGATGCAATGCACACCACTTAAGAGATCGGACGATGGAGATTGCCCGATACCCTTTCGTAGATGAGCGCTCGAGATTGGATCTCGTTGGAGATCTCACAGTGGCTTTTCAGCTCGATCCAACATACTGCAACAAAACTGAGGTGGCCTCCTGATCGGATTACTGGAAAGGTGGCTAGATGAACTCGAAAGAAGAATAAGGAGCTGCTCCTTCTATCGTCGATAGCTCGCACCTCTGTCCACCTGAGAGACTCCTCTAGTAGGTTCGAAATGGAGCCAAATATCCTCCACAGTCGGTAGCATGCTCAAAGATGTCCAGTGCCCATCGGTAGGTTCCTAGAGACATTGAAGAGTCGAAGCACCTGGAAAACCTTCGACTAGACAAAAATTGACCCAGACCGGGTCTACAAGCTCTAGTACCTTCATGGTTAACTCACAAGCAGAAAAAAGGTTCCTGGGATGATTTGATGTGCAATCGGGTAGAGATGCATTGTGGCAGAGATGCTTTGATGAGAGGCAGAGGAGGTGCACTCGTCTCCTAGATCTGAGAAAGATTTGGGTGAAAATGAGTCGGGGTGATAGAAAGTGAAGGGTGAACATGTGGAGGTGATCAGGCAGGCGGTCAACAGTTAAGGATACAATGAACAAAGGCTGGAGCTTAGAGCTCCAACAAACTACATTTTTATTTTTAAGATAAAATAGATCAAATCAAATTAAATAAAGGGCAAAGCTACTCTACTGTTGCAGCTAGGAATTGAAAAAGCAAATAAGAAGCATCTCACATGCGAGATGTGGCTGGGAGCAAAGATCGCCCGGAGGTGCTCTAATGAGGGGTTGAATCGCCTCAGACTTCCTTCCTCTTCATTGTGGCTCGATGGGGATCACTCCCTTTCACAGAGGATAGCTCTAAGATTCGATCCAAGGAGTCAAAACTAAAATCAATAGGGATTAGATTCAAATAAAAAAGTGAGACTTTTATTTTATAGCAATGACGAAGGGGCTTGAAAGATCTAGGGTTTTTGTCCAAATCGATGCGAGATTGACCAAGGATTTGGTCTAGCATTTAAGAGCAAATATTGAGGCAAAATTTCAAAAAATTAGTGATGTGATTCGTTCAATGTAGCAAATGCTAAATTAGGGAGAATAAGTGAGGTCAACATTTGACAACAACTCTGACTCGCCTCCCATTGTCCCACGAATGACGCTATAAGACAAAATAAAAATAAAAATAGCAATAAAAGAGAAATAAAATAGCAAATGATTTTATTAATTTTTTCTTAAAATATGAATGTTGTTTCCTATTTTATGTATTATTTTTACGTGATTTTTTTTATTTGTATCGGCCTTTTTATAAAGTGTTAGTTTTTACAAGTATAATTTAAGGTATAAATATGATATATTGTGTATTTAATTTTTATTTTGTATTTTAAATTTTATTTTTTTATATACATAAATTATATATTTACAAAATATTTAAATATGTATTTACATAATTTTATTTTTCTGAGTTTATTTGTATTCTTAAATAATATAGGTATGCATAACAAGTGTATAGTATACCTATGTATTTTATTACATTATTTATTTTGATGAATTTGTAATGCTTTTATTTTATGTTTATTATTTAAACATATTTCAAATAATGTTTTAAAATATATAAAAATACAAAAATCTAAAAATATAAAGAATAAATATAATGAGTATAATATACACATATATAGTACAATAGGCACCTAAAATCCAGATTCTATATCTTAACTCCAGTTTTAATGAAAGTACCTTAATTATATAGATAATTAAATTTAGAGTATAATAAAGTTGTTCAATTTTGAGTTCATATGGAGAATATACTGATTTATGAAGTTATGTTTGCGACTTTTTCGTCTGTGTGTCCCAATAACATTGTACATTATCTTGACTTGCAGTTATTTTTTACACATTTTTGTATACATGTTTTGTATTGAAGATATTTTTATTTGAAGTGTGTAAGAGTGTGTATAAGTTAGTGCAATTTTGGTTGTATATGTAGTGTGTTGGTCAGAGTTTCTAGGTGTCTGTACCAATTTGTCTGTATTTTTTTGCCCTTATCTCCCCCTACTTTATTCCTTATCGATGAAATCAATATTGATTTAGTCTTGGGGATTTAAAATAAGAAATAAAAAAAAAATATACAGAAATAAAGATGATTTTCAAAGTGTCTAGAAAGCAATTTTATGAATTTGTTAGGTTTTTTTGTGAATTTTTATTTGATTTTTATAAGGAACTTAAATGTGAAATTTACAAAGAAATTAAAACAAAGTAAAAGAAACACAAAGAAAATTTTGTAGTTTTTTTCAAATAATTTTTGTATTTTTTATTGAATTAAAGTTGTAGATAGGGAATTTAAAGTTGTTTCTGATTTATTAAAAATATTTAAACAAAATAAATTGCAAAACAAAAATTAAGGATAAAAGTAGGTATTAGGGGGAGGTTATATTAATTATTAGAGGATTTATTGAGGTGCATAGCTATTTATTAATTGACAATTCACAAGCACATAGAAAGTCTGCTTCACAAGGACTAGTTAGCAAGAAATTTTTTTCTGGACTAAAGCAATACGAAAATATAAAAAGCAAGGGAAATAGTGCTAATTTCACATAGAAATGCACGTGCCATCGCACGTGAGTCATGTTGGCACGTGCTATTATGTGAATAATTTATTCTAGGGGGCAAATAATAAAAAAATACTACAAGGCTTTTAATGAAAATTCTATAAAAGTCACATGCAATGCATGTTTATACAAATCAAACTGGACTCAAGTAAAAATAAAACAAACCATATGGTATCGCATGCAAATATTCAAACCACAACAATAAGACATGTGTCCCTAAGGGACTTATTTACAAATAAAATAACGACAAGGTGCTAAAGAGAAAGGTCACCGATGTAGGTGCGTTGTAGATGCATAATGGATGGTGAGGATCTAAATTGGATAGCCTTGATTAACGGTCGCAATTTAGAGTCACACGGATGACCTTGATGTGAACTGGAAGTAAATGCGCTTGATTTGACGGAGGATAGGCCACATGGAGGAACTTGTACGAAGCTCGACTCCAGTGAGTTTTGATCGGCCAGATCATGGTTGATCTTGGTCGATCAAGTCTATGAAAGGCCTTATATGCTCTCACACACTCCTTCGTATTGTCTGGGAATTCTGTTAAGCTCTATGATGCTCTATCATGAATCTGGGGGTGTTGAAGGTCTGGAGGTGAAAGAGCCTTCCAAATCTCGTGACTTGGGTTCTAGCATGCTCCTAAGCACTTGAAATGATTTATTAATTCTCAGAGAGTCTCTGGCTGAGTCATTCGGCATAAACACATACGGAATGAAGGAATGGGGATCTCCGGTAGTTGTGGTCGGAAGTGGACATCGGATCCAGATCTCAGTGAGATCTGGAGGGGTCAGGTTGTGGGTAGATGAATGAAGAAGTTTGCGATGATTATAATCGTGGGTCAGCAGTGATTATGGTTGATCAGGGAGCTCCGATCGTGTAGATCGGAGCTCGAGTGAAGGCCTGTCAGAATTACACTAACAAGGAAATTAAAACGCAAAATGAAGGACTAAATTGAAAGGCTAGTGAAGATCCCTCGTACTACCCTTATTAATTCCGTCAAATTAATGATTAGAATTAATGTCGTGTCGTTCGTTGTAGTCAGACAATACAGACTAATCAAAAATCACTTTTAATTAATGTTCAATTAATCTCGAGCGACAAATTTATTTTTTTACTTGGGCAAGCCCAAGGTCGAACTTAGGGAGGCAGCTGTCTCCTTAGGTAGAATTTAAGAAAATTTTAGAGGTCAGATTTTCAAAAGGTATTTTTTTTGAGTATTTTTAAACAATTTCTATGCAATTAAGAAAGACACATGCAAAATCGGGCCAGTTTACAAGTTAAGTCAGAAATATGGTCAAATTAATTCCAAAAATTAGTGAAACTTGGCCAAATAGTGAGATGCAATAAAATTAAGCTACACTATTTTTTTGGATTTTTCTGACACTATATCAATTTACTGTGAATTAAAAATGAATGCAAGGTGATTTTGACTAAATTAATTTTAATAAATACCAAAACACAATATTTTCAAATATAAAAATTATCCTAGATAGGTCTAAATGTGAAGAATCCAGGAAAATTAATAAACCTAAATTTCTATGTGAAATGGACCTATTAAAAATCAATTAAAGAAATCAGAAAATGATTTATTCAGGCCCCGGGATGTGTGCAAATGAGTTGATTTTTGGGTACAATGTAAAATCTGTTGCGACCCCGAATCTCAGGCCGTCGGATCCTCCCATATCCGGATATGGTTACTTAGCAATAATTTATTTAGCAATCACAACTAACATTCCGAAACAGACTGCAAATAAAAATACTCAGAAAGAAGTATTTTAACACTTTGCCATTCACAAAATAAAGTTTAGATGATTCATTGTCCCACCACAACCATTTACATGTACATCAGCTTGAAGGAAATACACATAAATATTACTAACTACCTTACAAAGAAAAGCTACTGTGGCTGACTGGATGTCTAGTATGTAAGCTTGATGGATTTTTAAAGTCCTTACTATGGATCACCGACACCTGTCTAATGTTTATTTTTGGTGATTTTTGGAGTAACAAAGAATTTACTACAAATTAAAAGGCATAAATGGGCAAAATATAGAATAATTTCACCAATTAATTAATGATAAATTCCACTGATATCACAAAAATAAGACACATGTCATATATGAAAGAGGACAAGTTTAGCTACACAACGCAATTTTCAAACTTGAAAAATGATGTCAAATGAATACCTAAAAATACGTAAAGAAAATAGCGGCCTAATTGTAATTACAGAAAATAAAATTGCTAAAAATCAAACATGTTGACAGGGACTAAAATGCAATTACCTATAATACGAGGGACATGTATGCAAAATACCCACAAAACACGTGCGCCTCACGTGGTGCTCCTGGCAGCAAATGGAATGCAATTATCAAAACCTCTAGAGCCTCGGTGCAAAATATCCAGACCGCACGTGAAAGACACGTGAGGTCCCAAACTCAGATGACTTCGGAGGCTTGGGTAGAGGCTCGGGGGTGCTATAGGCTCGGACTTGGCTCGGGGGAGCTTCGGGGGCTCCGAGCCTAATGGTCGGGGTGGAGGCTCGGAGGAAGCTACATGGCGTCTGCTGGACCGCTAGATCAAGTGAAGATCCAATGGCCTCTGATGGCTGATGCGTGGCGCAATACGGCCCGTTGGATCATGATAGATCAATAGTATCTGGGGATCGATGAAGATGAACACATGGTCGATCGAGGGCCGTTAGATCACGAGGGATCCAATAGCATCTAAAGCTCGAGGAAGAGTCGACGTGATGTGCTGCAGAGCATAGGATCTTCCTGATCCGACGCCTGCGGGGAGATGGAGACGTGTCTGGCTCGGAACCGTCCGATCAAGGGGATCGGACGGCTACTGGGCCTCGTGCTCAATGGTCCACGGCCTCCTGAGGTGGAGGTGGCTGCGCTCCGGTGATGCTTCTCTAGCTCTGCCTCCTCCTTCGATCGTCGATGAAGCTCTCCAGCAGCTCGCAAGTTGTTGGGAAGGATCCTGGAGGCGTCAAGCAGCCGCCGGAGGTCTCAGGAGCGGTTGGGGTGGTTTGGAAAGCGACAGCTATGAAGCTCGAGCTGAGCTCCGATGACGTTCCGACCAATGAGATGGACTGTTCCTGCAGGGTTACTTGAATAGCCGAAGCGTGCACAGTGATCGTGGGGTGAACGTGAGTGCGGAGGGAGACCTGGAATGGCGTGAGGATCGTCCGGTGGTGCTGCTCCACCAAGGTGGCGGAGCTTTGATCGCAGTGTAGTGCGGTGAGTGGTCTGAGCAAACAGAGATGTACGTGAGGATGCCAGCTCCGAGGCGAAGCTCGGAGAATGGTCAAGCGAGGGTGAAGGTTAGCGGAGGAGGTGAATAAAATTCGAGAAAAAGGAAGAAAATGAAGAAGAAGATCTAAAGGAAGATGGAGGCGTCTACATGGGGAATGGAGCTCGGGATTGAACTCCAGGTCGTCGCTCGAAGACCGGTAGAGGTTCCTGAGCTCGTGCAGCTCACGGGGGAGGATGCGGCACGATGGGGATGGCCGTGGATCTCGCCGGAGATGAAGCTCGGTCTTCGCTCGACTCCTTGACGAATTGCTGTCACCAATAGGAAAGTAGGAGCTAGGGGAATCTCTCCGTGGTGGCGGATGGGGTCGAAGGTTAATGAGGATGGAGTATTTATAGGTGGAAGGTGATGGTGACAGGCGATGGAGGGTGAGCTTGGTGGAGGTCGTGGGGCGACATGGGTGAAGGCTATGGCGATTGAGGAGGTCGTCAAGGATGAGGGAAGAGTGGGGTACGAAATGGCGGTGAGAGGAGGTGGAGAGGGTGGCCGGAGTGGATCCCAAAATAGGAAGGGGGCGACTCATTGGTGAGGTGGGTGATGTAGGAGCGGGAGTTGCGGGAGGTAGATGACGATGTCTGGACCGTTGGATCGAGCGATTTAACAGTCAGGAGAAGGGCGGAAGAGGAGGGTTAGGATTAAATCAAAGGTGATGAGATCAAGGGTCATTACGAAGCCACATGGAGGGAATAGGTTAAGGCGCTAGCGTGCTGCTGTGATGATGTCTGGGGTTTTGATCGAACGATAGAGATCCAAAGCGAGGTGAATGGCCAGGATTGGGAGCTTCTGGCAAAGATCGGAGGGTGTAGATGCTGCCACATGGCGTAAGGAGGGCGCGGCGCTGGCGAGCGGTCTGGATTGGATCCAGGGTTTGATCGAAGGGCTGAGAAGCATTGTGATGATGAACGACCCAGATCCGGAGAGAAAGAGCGTGATCGGACAGCGGAGGAGAAGGAATGCGTGGCGCGTGATGGAGCGGGCCGCGTGGTGCAATCAGAGGGCGCCACGTGGCTTGCACTGAATGGATGAGAAAGAATGTGGATTTAGTGAGAGAAGAAGGTCGAATTTGGAAAAAAACTCAAAACGTGAAAGTTGTAGATCTCAATGAGATCTACAAGTTTCATGTGGACCAAAAACAGAGATGAGGTTAAATAAGATACAAATATAGAAGAGTATAAATATACATACATATAGTGCACAAAGGGCCCCAAAAACCCAAGTTTTGATACGAGCTCCAATTTGAATGAAATTGGTCTCATTTTAAAGGTCTCTGGATGTATATTAATCTGAAAGTGAGTGGACCTAGATCGGAGGTTGTATGAGAGAGATATGTGCTCTAAGGTCTGGGGTTTTCAACTGGGTTTGGGGTTTTTATTGGGTGATTTACAAGCTAGGAATTTTTGGCCTTTTTCCTTATATTATTAACTAGTAATATACATAGTATAAGGAAGGTTTTATTGACTTTGGAGGGGGTATGAAATATAGATGTTGGTGAGTATTTTACAAGTGAATTAGGCTTCATATTTTAATGCAAATACGGATGCTAAAATGCATGCATTGTGGATGTATGCAGAATGCTATTTATGCAAGATAAAGGGAAATATGCTGCTAAATACTGGGGAACAAGGCTCAATTTTCAACTTTAAGAGTGATGAATCACAGATTCATAAACCCCCTATACTTAAACCTTGCTCGTCCCCGAGCAACTAAATGAAATGCAAGAGTGAAATGATTTTGGGTTCCATAACAAGGTCATGAACAAAAGTTGAAAATGGAGCTTGACTCGACCTTTGGATTAATTGTGTGGCGGAACCCCATTGGGACCTGACTTAAGACCTAACAGACTTCAAGTTCCACAAGTCTTCTATTCAAGACTCCTCAATAGTCAAACCATATCAAATCCCCATACGCAAATTTCTGATGACTATGATTCTTACTTGTACGGTGTAAGTGAAATGTAACTCTCCACATCAGAAATGGCTTAGAAACAACCTCCTCTAACAAGGTAACTCTAGTTACCCGGTCCAGTAACTCTTTCATCGAGGAGCGGGTTATTCCCTTCTAAGTTCAAGTGAGAAGGGGTAGAGAAAAAGAATGGACGGTTGCCAGTGTAGCTACCTATCCTGGGATGCCTGACCAATGTAGCCAAGTCATCCAGCTGCTTTTCTTTGCTAATATATATACTCCGACAGGTATTTTATTTTCACTTGGACCTGTCTGATTTTTTTTGTAGTTTTTGCATTTTTTTCGAACTATATACAAGGTGCAGCATGTACATCAGGAGTTTTTCCTCTTGAGCCAGTAGACTATCCCTCTTTTGAAACTTTATTGCAACCCACAACATCCCGTCTTTAGACGTCAACACCACCAGGCTAGGTTGAGATGCACTACCCTCCCTGGAGGAGGACGGATGTTTCCACCCATGTGCTACTCCAAGCTAAAGGATTCTACCTCCTCACCACCTCATCAATGAAGAGCTATGTGCATAGTGCTTGTCAAAGTTAGGTCATTATCTAAAAGAATCATGCGTGTGCACGAGATATTCTACTTAGACTAATCAAGATGACATGTGAACATAGATTTACGGACTCAAAGAATTAAGTCACTTGACCTGAGAAATCTTAACTCTGGTTCCTATAAGATTCCTCTGAAATTAGGTGGATTAAGGTCAAATCAAGTCCATCCTCAATATCTACTCATAACTTGGTCCAGAACCCACTAGCTTTTCACCTTGCATTTGCAAGATATGCAGATGAGATGTAGATGACATGTTATGAATGAAATGCAAGACTCTTTTTCTTTCTTTTCAGATGCAGAGACGATGTGCAAGAGTAAAATAAGAAGCCCTTGATTTTTCTATTTTTTTGAAAACTCTGGTATACCTTCTATGGTACAAGTGTTTTATGAGTATTATACAGATTTTACAAGTGTTATACATGTATTTTACAATTTTTTTTTCAATTTTACCTATCCCGTAAATATTGCATAGTATATACAAAAATACGTGAAAGTACGAGCTATGGGTGAAGTATATATGTAATATATACACGCCCCCCTATACTTAGCGTGTGCTATGTCCTCAGAGCACGAAAAGCGAGGAAAAAGACATAGCTCGTGCTAAGCGTAGGAAAGCTAAAATAACAAAAAGTATAGAAGTCGTCTCGCCCCCCTATACTTAGGCTCTGACAGCCTAAGTGTAGAAGAAGGTCAAAAATGGGGTGGACGAGGTCGAGAGGGGAAGCGGATGAATATATACAAGGCGGGCATCAGTCCCCCTATACTTAGGCTCAGGTCAGCCTAAGTATAGGACGGGAGTGGTATGAGGACCGATGTGATCTGAAGGATTTACAGTGAACGGATTCAGGTGACTCACCCACCTTATACTTAGGATCTGGTCATCCTAAGTATAGTTGTAGATGGAGGTACATGAATGTTGGGGTGAATGATTAGAGTCGCGAGAGGGAGGGGTAGAATGTACAGGAATGATGGATATATACAAGGATCGCGGTCTGAATCTTTCCAGATGCTGCTGATGGCTAGAGTTTACTGCTGCAAGGTCTCATGTGCGGCTTTATGTTTATCTTGATGAATCTGTCTTGCGCATGAATACAATCTCCTCAACATGGATCAATTGTTCATTGGGTTCGACGAAGTGCTTCAACAGTTGTCCATTTACTAGGAATGTCGGTGCATCATCTGCGAGATCTGAGATCTCAACACATCCACTATTATGCGCCACACGAAGAATGAATGGGCCGGTCCACTTGGACTTCAACTTGCCTTGGAAGACTTTCAACCTTGCATTGAACAACCATACCTTCTGTCTAGGAATAAAGGTCTTTCGTCTGATATATCTATCGTGCCAATGCTTCACCTTGTCCTTGTACACCAAACTGTTATCGTATGCTCGGTTTCTGACTTCCACAAGCTCATTCAGATACATTTCACTCTGCTTCTGCCCTAGGTGTGTGTTCCAGTTTACCTTCTTGATTGCCCATTCTGATTTGTGCACTAATTCTGCGGGAAAATGGCACGGCTTTCCGAATACCATCCGGAATGGGGAGGTTCCTAAAGGTGTCTTGTAAGCTGTCCTATAAGCCCATAGGACTTGATCCAAGATCTATGACCAGTCCTTCCTGTCTGGGCGGACAAGCTTCTGCAATATAGTTTTCACCTCCCTATTCGACACCTCAGCCATACCATTAGTCCGTGGGTGGTATGGACTAGTGACACGGTGTTCGATGCCGTAGTCTTTCAAAAGCTTCTTCACCTCACGGTTTACAAAGTGTCTACCCCCATCTAATATCAACATCTTGCGGATCCTGAACCTGGAGATGATATGATCTCTGATAAACTTACAGACAGTCCTGCTGTCTGCGGCTCGGGTTGGGATAGACTCCACCCACCTGGACAAGTAATCTACCGAAAGAAGGATGTATTCAAATCCGTGGCTAACAGGAAATGGGCCCATGAAACCGATGCCCCAGGTGTCAAAGACATCACAAATGATGACAGGATGCTTCAACATCTCATCCTTGGAACCAACGGTTCCTCCCATTCTCTAGCATACTGGGCACGACTTCGCGAAGGTGATGGCATCGCAAAACAGAGTCGGCCAGTAAAAGCCACACTGAAGTACCTTCCATGCGGTCTTATTCCCGGGGTGGTGTCCTCCTGCCCCCAAACTATGACATAAAGAAAGGACACTCTGGTATTCCTCCTGAGGAATACACCGTCTCCAGACACAATCTGGTCCTTCAAGGAAAAGGATCGGATCGTCCCAATGGTAATGTCTAGCATCCTACTTCAGTCAGTCTGTGTGGCTCTTGGGCCACTCTTCGAGAACCTTCTTGGAGACAAGATAGTTCACGATATTGGCATACCATGGGAGTGAGTCGGCAAAAAAATCGACTCGTCAGGGAAGGAGTCTCGAATCGATGAATCCTTGGAAGTATTAAGATCTTCGAGACGGGAGAGATGATCAGCTACTACGTTCTTCTTTCCAGATTTATCACGAATGTCCAAGTTAAACTGCTGGATAAGTAGAATCAACCTAAGAAGACATGCCTTCGTGTCCTTCTTTTCCATTAAGTAACGTAGTGCCATGTGGTCAGTGAACACAATTACCTTGGATCCAATTAAATGGGATCTGAATTTATCCAAGGCAAACACTACTGCAAGCATTTCCTTTTCTGTAACTGTATAGTTATGCTGAGCAGTATCAAGCACTTTGCTTGCGTAGTGTATTGTAAACGAGACGCCATCCCTCCTCTGTCCTAACACAGCCCAACAGCAAAGTCTGAGGCGTCCGTCATGATCTCAAAAGGCAGAGACCAATCTGGGGCTTGTAGGATCGGGGCATCCATAATCATTCCTTGCAATAGCTTAAAGGCCTCAAGACATTTGTGATCAACAATAAACACCATGTCCTTGCCTAAAAGCTCAGTTAGCGGTCGGACAATCTTAGAAAAATCCTTGATAAATCTCCGATAAAATCCGATATGCCCGAGGAATGACCGCAACTGTTTTATGTTGGTTGGTGGCTGGAGTCGTCTGATCACATCCACCTTGGCAGGGTCAACCTCCATTCCTCTCTTAGAGATGACATGCCCCAACACAATGCCCTCCGTCACCTTGAAGTGACTTTTCTCCAAGGAGAGCACCAGATTGACCTCACAACAGAGTTTGTGGACTCGGTCCAGATTCCTAAGATAGGAACCAAAGGAATCGCCGTAGACCGAAAAGTCATCCATGAAGACTTCCAAGAATTCTCTGACTATTTCGGCGAATACAATAATCATGCACCTTTGGAAAGTACCGGGAGCATTGCATAACCCAAAGGGTATGCGCCTGAAAGCATAGGTACCAAAGGTGCATGTGAACGTGGTCTTTTTCTGGTCCTCCGGAGTTATGGCTACTTGATTGTAGCCTGAGAACCCATCCAAGAAGCAGAAGAATTCTTTCCCCGCTAGTCTCTCTAGGATATGATCAATGAATGGTAGGGAGAAATGATCCTTCTTCGTCGCGGCATTCAGGCGTCTGTAATCCACACAGATGCGCCACGACGTGGGAACTCGCATCACGATCTCCTCTCCATCTTCATTGGTGGTCATCTGAATACCCGACTTCTTTGGGACAACATGAATTGGGGCCACCCATTTGGAGTTGGAGATGGGATAAATAAAACCCGCGTTGTTCTCTATCTCCTTCTTCACTACCGCTCGTAAATTTGGATTCAATCGACGTTGGAATTCATGAGAGGGTTTAGCTTCATTCTCCAAGTAGATATGGTGCGAACACAGAGCGGGATTTATCCCGTGGAGATCGGAGATGCTCCAGTCTATCACCTTGCGGTTTCTCTCCAGGATCTCTAGCAAGCAAGATTCCTGTTCCTCAGTCAATCACAAACTGATGATGATCGGATACTTCTTCTCTTGACCCACAAGGAATGCATACTCAGTGTTGAGGGTAAGGTTTTAGCTCAGGTAATGTGTGATCATTGAGGATGTCCGGCTCAATCGATTCTGGTTCAGTGCTGGTAGTAGCTAGATCTGTCCTTGAAATTGCTACCACCAATTCATTCGATTATGGAGTCGGATCATCCAAGGTCTCCATGCAATCGACAAAAGCCACATCCGACTCGTCATCTTCATCTTCTGATTGTCCTAAAGAGGGAAGGACCGACAGGCCCAGATGGTCCTCTAAGTCATCGAGGATGTAGGGGGATGCAAATTCTGAGTTGTACTCATTTCTAAGGACCTCGCAAACTGACTCGTGCACAAGATCATCACCGGAGGGGAGGGACTCATCGGTACTGGCTGGTTTCTGTCTCCATGGCCCAACAGTTTCTACGTGAATGCAGTCTGCCTCGGATGAAGAGTACTCAGTGCTGGATTCTGAATCCGGTCTCTGCCATCTGGTCTGCTTCATCTCAAGTTCCTCACCTCCGCCTGGAGTTTGGAACTGGATTTTCTCGATCTTATAATCAAACAAGGCCCCCGCCTGTTCTGAGGAAGGTCCTTCCTAATATGATCTGGGAATCTCTCCAATTACGAGGGTTATCCATATCAAGGATGGTAAAGTCCACCATGTATTCCTGACCCTCAACATTGATGACAACGTTCCTCAATTCTCCTTGGAACCTCTTGGTTGATTTGTCTGCAAACTGAAGGAGAGCTCTGGATTCCCTATGAGGTCCGAGATTAAGCCGCTCATAGAGGGCTGTAGGCATTAGATTGATGGAGGATCCGTTGTCCAGGAGAGTGCGTGCAAATGCAGTGTCATCAACATGACTCACCACATAATGTGCACCCATGTCTCTTCGTTTCTTTGGAAACGAGTTCTTTATTGCACAAGTCGTGGCTACTGACAGAACGTGTTTCTCAACACGGCTTTTAGTCTTCCTGCTAACCCTAGTATGCGTGCATCTCACCTTAAGGTATTTCTGAAACACATGTGTCATTTCCACATACTTTTCAAAGGGGATTGTGACCTTGATATGTTTGTTGCAAAACTCTGCCATCTCAGGGTCATCTTTTTGATTTTTTTAGTTTTCCTCTTTCCACCCTTAAGAGCTCGATGGAAAGGGATTATTGACTCTAACTCAGATTCTTAAACTGAAACATTTTCATTCAACACGGGAACTGAGTTCTGTACAGGACTCAGACTCTGAAACTGACTCAGACTCTGACTATGAAAAGAAAACCGCTGCTACGAAACTGGTGATGCTCTCTCCGCGACTGCTGCAATATCCTCCTCGGATGGAGGTGCGGGCTCTTCATCAGTTTTGGTGGACTCCCTACTGGTGCGGTTCCCTTGCTTCTTCGAGGACTCAGAAGTCCTCTTCTTCTTCCAATGGTGGTGGTGGTGCTACTGCTGCTCCTCTGCCTCCAAGTTCTCCTCAGGTAGAGACTAGGCGGCTTATTCCTCCGGTGCCCGTGCCCGATCAGGTACGATCACGATCCTTCCACTCCTGAGGGACATATGGTTTACATTATCGTACGAAAGGATCTCATGTTCAGATAAAAAATTATATGAATAGTATACCTGATCTCATGGTTGGTTCTGGCCTTGATTCAAGCTGTTCGGGTTGGCTTGAACCTAAGAGAGAATTGGGGTCTTTGGCGCCATCTGCTGGTCCTGGGTACGAGAAACACGACAGATCGGTTCTCATATCCAGATAGTCATTCTGGATCTGTTGGACCCTATCAGTCAGGGTATGGATCGCTAAGGTGAGGGACTCCAATTCGGTGGGCTAGGCTGGTTGATGCTGACTTGAGGATGAGGTCATGTACTGGCCCTGCTGGCCATGTCGATACTGCTGCTGCTGATGGGAAGGTGACGGGCCCTGGTGTCCCAAGTGGAACGTGCGTTGCTGCTACTGGTGCTGCTGAGGCTGGTACCCTCGTTCGGGCCTGGACTAAACAAAGCGCGGTGAGGGGACGTAGCTGTTTTCCTGGTAAGCTTGGGAACGTCGGTGTGGCTGACCGTTCCCTATCCCCGATTGTCTGCTGACGGGGTCATGGTTGTACCACAGCCCTTTGATCTCGAACACTTGTGGAGGCTCCTCATATCCTGTCTCCACTTATGGGGGTGCGTGCTGATCCTGCTAAGTGTAAGTCTGCTCCTCTACCCAGCCACTCTGAGGCCTCGGTGCCTGTTCCTGTACAAGTTGGACTCGATGTATAGGTACAGGTGGTGTAGAAGGGACAAGTAGCTTTATCTTAGCTACCCTCTCAATAAGTTCCTCCACTTGTTTTGAAAAACGTGAAAGAGATTCAAGGTCAGTGACCCTCTTGTGAATCTGCTCCACCATAGTTAATTTGTCTGCTATTATCCCCATGCTAGGGATAAGGTCGTCCGTCAGATTCATTACAGTCCTCCGGCTTGTCTCGTTGGTGAGGCTCGAAGGAGACAACTGATAGGCCCTGGTGGCCTAAGATCTGCCTATTTCCGCCATCTTCTCTAGGATCTTCCATACGGCATCTTTATTTTTATTTAGATAGCTTCCTCCACAAGCAGCACTCACTAACCCCTGCATCTCTGGGGTCATGCCACAGAATAAGGTCTGGACTAAGATCGCTCTTGAAATGCTATATCAAGGGTATTTCTAAATAAGGTCATTAAACTATCCCAAGCTTCATGGAATGGTTCATTGGCGCCCTGGGAGAAGCTAGCGATCTTTGTTCTCATCTGATTTGTCCTACCAAGTGGGTAGAACTTCTTCAAAAATAAGTCCTTGAACTGCATCCAGGTTGTACATCTCACCCCTAAGTTATTCAGCCAATGTGCAGCCTTATCTCCTAAGGCAAATGGGGTGGCCTTCAGCGTGATGTAAATTTTGTCCAACCCTAGGGTGACTAAGTTAGTTGCAAACCAGCTCGAAGTCTCTGAGGAAGGAGTATGGTTCTTCGTTCACGTTTCCATTGAACTTCGGCAACAGGCTTAGGAAGTGGGGTTTCAGCTCGAACGCTTCAGGGGGGACCTCAGGTACTAGCCAACTGCGTATCTCGTTCTCTGCTGGATTGTTGGCATCTAACATCGGTTGGTATATTCCTTTGGCTTCGCTCGCAAATCCCAGTCTAGTCGTTAATTCTGTGTTCAACTGTTCGGCTCTAGCCAGCCGGTCTAAGACTTGAATCATGGGGTCCTCTCTGATTTCCTCCTCGTCAGGGTTTTTCTTCGGCATTCTGTCCTCTTTTTCTAGGGATGAAACATGGTCTTGGTTAGAGGACAAATTAAGGAAGGGATTCTTATAGAGGCGATGGTCTTCCTCTGTAAGCTCAGAGGAGAGGAAAGGGTTGGTTTGAGAGTAACCACCCTGGGTGTGAGGGATCTAGAACTCAAGAGTGTCATGAGTTCTGGGTGGTCCAAGTTGCACTTGGGCCGGTGAAGATGAGTTTCATGAGGGGCTCAGAGAGAGATTGACGAATAAGGAGTCGATATCCGCCAGTCACTCATCTTGGATTGGCAAGAAGAATCGAGGGTTCTAAGTGAAGATAGGATTTTACTCCTACCTGAAGCAATCAATTAAATCCAAACCCTGTATTTTCACACTCAACACGGTGAAGGACCCAAAACCGAGTCCGATTAATCTGGTTGATTTTAAGTGTGATTTTCAAGCAAAATAGCAAGGAATTGTGTGGCCTATAGGGAAGTCGTCTCAAAATCGGATGCTTCTTCCCTGTTTAACCTGTCGCCTAAGATACCGACGCCCTTCCTTTCTTCGCTCCTATCCCAAGTTGATGGATTCAAAGACCCGCCCCTATCTACCTGCAAGAAGGCAGAGGCTGACATGGTCGGAACTTCACCCCAGGGGGTTACTGGCAACTTGTCGTGAAGTATCGCAATTTCGCCTCTATCTACCTGTGATAGGCAGAGGCTACTTGGTACTAGTCAGTGAACCTGAATAATTCAACGTGTGATATTTGCTAGGATCAGTCGGAACGTGATATGGAAGGTGGGGATTTGGGCTCTGCCTTAAGGTATTCAAACACACTCAAGTATCCTCACTCAGCCTGAAAAAAAGGTACGGTATTAATCTCCCGCAAGCAGAATTTCCGATTTTATTGATTTTTTTGGTCAACACTGTTAGCAGTCCCGGTTTTAAGTTAAGTTATCACTTATTAAGTCCAATCCACACAGCACGCCTATCGTCCAGTACCAATTTCCTTTTACTTAAGTGTGAAAAACCAAGAGAGAGAAATCGAGAAAAGTCGATGCACGAAAAATCAATGATGCTTATGCTGAGTGAAGAATACTTATAGTGACCCCTTCGATGCAAAACAGAATTGAAAGCTTTTACACTACATGCAAATGCAGACGACAAAATCCGCTCCTAGACAAGCGGTTCTATTAGCGAGTGAAGCACATGTCTGATTTGACTAGATCTGCTGTCTATGTGTGTCTTTTAAGTGATGTGTGGTCCTAAAGAATTACGAGCACAAGCAAATCCTATAGTGGCTTGAGGAGCCGCTAGTGCAAGCCTAGTCTAAAAATTCAATCCACACAGCACAAGGGGATACGGTTCCACTATGTTTACACACGCGAGAACCCAAACGGTAACCGCTGAAATAATGCAAAAATAATGAAAAATAAAACAATGATAAATTATAAATCCTCTGAAATCACTCAAAAAAGTTAAAAATGCAAACTCTTCGAAGTGCCTCATGCTTGCATCCTAATTGTTTATGAATACTTTTTTTTTAAAAAAAGATATTCTTTTTACAGTTGTTTTGCAGGATAAAAAAACCAAAAATACATAAATAAATAAATAAAATTACAAAAAAATTCTTCTTGCAGCTTTCTGTTTTTTTTAAACATATATTCTTTTCATTCTATATTTACATTTTACAAAAAAAGTCTCGTACCAGACACATGCGGTGGAGCCGTACTCCAGCACCTCCAACAGGTCACCGCCCTACCGTCACATCTCCAGCCGTACTCTAGCACCAAGGCGGTGGCACCGCTCATCAATGCCACCACGTGTTCACCTCTCCGCCAAGAGGGACGTCCTCCGCAAGGGCTGAGTTGCACCCTTTGCCATCACATCTTCCGCCGAGCATCTCCGCCTGTAGAGGAGAACCGCTGACAATCATCTACTAGTAGCCGACATCTGCGCGAGCGATACGCGCCACCGCCCCATCATCAAGACGCGCTCCAGCGCCGTCCACCACTATGGGGACCCTCCAACTAATCTGACTCCACGACCGCGCACAACCCTCAGCCTGCCGACCGCCGCCCTCAGTACGACGTCACCGCCGTACATGCCGACGTGCGTTGCTTGCCGCCATCTCGTCATGCGTTTATCCACCGACGTTCCCCTGTCCACCATCAGAAGCCAAGCTCGAGCGAGGGGCGGAACTCCCATCTGTGAAGAATGAAGGGGTGGTCGTCAATGGCCCTTGATGCACGCCCCCTTGCTTAAGAAGAAAGAAAGAGAACCCTGTGGCATTAAAATATTAGAGAAATTACAATTCTGCCCTGAAGATTTCTGAAATTTAAAAAAGCCACCAGAGACGCAAGTCATGTGCAGAGCACGTTTTAACTGGGTAAATTGCAACAATTCATTTGCATTTTATTCCTGTTATTTCTTTTGCGAAAACTATACACTATTTGCAAACTAGTCCCTGAATTTCAGAGCTTTTTTGCTTACTTTTCTTATTGAAATAAATGTTTTCTTTGGTCAATAAATCTCCCAAAATATGTGCTATCTCATAATGTCCTTATCTTTCTAGTCCAAATTTCATTGCATTTTATTTCCATTTAATATTATAGAAAAATCAATAATAGTGTCATTTTCTCTTTCTAAAATTCAAAAATTCATAAAAAATTGAATATTACTCTAAAAATTCCAAAAAAGAGTAGTTTTACTTCACTGTCTTTTAATTTCTTTCCAAATTTCACATATTAATTCTTTTCAAAACCCAAAAAATTGAAAAAATAATAAAAATCTTATAAAAATCCTAAAAAATTCTAGAAAAATTCAAAAATCCTGATTTTTATTCCTGTTTGTAGATATTTGTCTATATTCATCATAAAAATAGTTGCTAGGAGTTTTAGGCAAAATCAATATTTTTAAGTTGCAAATTACTTCATGCTGTGCACTATTTCTCATTTTTGCCACTTTTTGATTTTAAGAAAAATACAAAAACATCTGAAAATTCTACAAAAATTCTCAAAAACATTTCAATGTCTTTAAAACCCAACAATATTTTCTCTGATTTTTTCTGAGCATTTTTGATATAACTGAAAAATACAAAAAGAGTTTGGTATGTGTATTTCTTATCTTGTGCATATTGTCCATTATTTGAATATTTAAAAAATTGTAAAATTAAAATAACTAAAAAGTTGAAAATTAGAAAATAAAAAATATAAATAAAAAATTAACAAAATAAAAAGAGAAAAAATTCACAAAAACTAAGGATAATTTGCCTTTGAGATTCCTGCTTTTTCTTTTAATTGATTTTTGATTAATTGAATAACCCTCGAGAATTGTAGCCTCCTTGAGTTCGATCCTATATGCTATACAGGTAAATAAGTAGCAACAAATATTTCTCTTGCTCCACATTATTTTCTGTAATTATTTTGCAGCGAGAGAAGAAAAAAATTATTTGTTTGATCCGGGATTTTTTTGGGACAACGACAACTTCATATTCATTAATAATTATCAATCCTCAAAGATCCCATGTCAACACCTGCCAGATATAAGGACTTTTGGTCTGCCAATGTTTTGGGGTCTTAGAAAAAGTGCACTAATAGTCCATCCCTCATCCAAAGATTTGTATCAACATGGTACTCCGATCTTTAGATGTCCACACTACCAATGAGTTGAGCTAAGTGCGCAGTGTAGAGTACAGAATAACTCCTTATCCAAAAGTCCACTCAGAATGAGGCAACCAGGTCAGACAATAAGAGTCAAGTCTAGACACTGTCTTGTGAACATGGAGAATTCAGTTTAAGACCTAAAGTTCATAAAATCCTACATCTCAATTGAAGTTCCTCTGAAGCTTAAATAGAATAAGGCCGGGTCAAGTCCATTCTCAATTTCTATTCATGACTCGGTTTAGAACACATTGACTTTGCACTTTGCATATGCATGGTATGCATATGAAATGCAGATGATATTAAATGAATGTAGATGAAGTTCAAAATGATTTTCTTTGTTTTTTATCCTGATTGAATGCAAGGATGATATGTAAAAGTGAATAAGAAACCCTTTTCGCAAAAGGTTTTTTATTTTTTGGGGTTTTTTACAATAATTTACAAAAGTATTATTTACCGGACTTTGAAAAGATTATAAAAGTTATAAATATTTTACAGCTTGTACATAATTATACACATTATACAAGTTTTTTACATAGATATAATTTTTTTACCAATGTTAACCAACCCTATTTATTTAACAATATAAAAAATTACATGAAATCATGAACTATGGGTAAAGTATATATGTAATATATACATACCCCCAGATACTTAATGGGTGTTATGTCGCTAGAGCACAAGAAGTGAGATAAAGACATAGCCTATGCTAAGCATAGGAGAGTGAAAAGAAGAAAGTACATAAGTCGACCTGCCACCTTATACTTGGGATCTGGTAAGCATAAGTGTAGAAGAAGAACAAAAATGGGGCGGTCGAGGTCAAGGGGAGAAGAAATGGATGAATTAATCTACAGGGTCGGCATCGGTCCCTCCTATAATTAGGCTCTGTTCAACTTAAGTATATGACATGAGTTAGTGAGAGAATCGATGGGGTTGGGGATGTACAATGAGAAAATGAAAAAGAAGGATTAACTCAAGTCACTCTCCCCCCTATACTTAGGATCTGGTTATCCTAAGTATAGCCACAATATGAGAATGATCTGGAACCAGGCAAGTGATACGATTTATGAGAGAGGGATGGATTAAAAAGAATAAAACTATACAACATGGAATAAGAATGTACAAGGAACAAGAAGGTTTGTAACGGATCTTCTTGCATGAACTAGGAGGTAGGTAATATACATTTGTGTCGCTGTCAGAATCCTCCTCAGATGGATAATAATAAGGTGATGGGATCATCCAACGAGGGTCGACACATGACTGTTTGCACATATAGGGCTTAAGAACAACCGAACTAAGCTCACTCATATAGATCACCTTATCCAGACCTGATTAGAAATCCTCAGAAACTTCCTCCTCTAGTATGTAGAAGGAAACTTTCGCAATCGAATTTCTAGAACCTGAAGCATTGAGAGGGAGAGGAGAGTGACGTGCCTTCAGGGGTTCCAGGGAACACCTCGAGGAATCTATACTCAATTTCCTCTCACCGGATAACTAACTAGAGGATGAAGCAACTATCTTTTTTGGTAAGGGTCAATTTGGTCCTGGACGTCTCCTTTGTTGAAGGTCCATCGGTATTGAGGTGCTGACCATAGGTTCTTCATCGGATGAGTCGTCATATATATATTGTAAAACTCCTGTAAGGTTAGTACATGTCTCAGGTAGGTGCTAGTGTTCTCAGTTGGCTTGGCATTTGTGGTTTCATGTGTCGGATCATCGAAATGGTCAAGACACTCAGAAAAAGTTGTGTCCGACTCTATAGAAGCAGTCACAGTGGTGATGACGTAAGCAGCAGGAGTCGTGAATGCGTGGGTGATGAGTGGTCAAATGGCAATGATAGAATGCTCTCATTGTAGCACGGGCCAAATGACAATCAACAGAGTCGAGAGAAGATATCCATGCAGAGGTCTCGGCTTTAATTTATACCAGTGTAAGTCCATGGTCAACACAATGACACAAGCAACTATTTAATTAAACTTAGTAGTTGATTAATTATTTTAGTAATTCTCGATATTCTAGACTAAGCTCAATGAATAGAACACACAAAATGCATAATTTTCAATACATTTTTTTGCATGTATTTAATATGAAAGATAATGATGCAATATACTCACAAAGAAAAATAACACAAAATTATGCTCCTGATTAAATAAAAGAAATACTTGTGATTTAAATGAAAGTAATTGATAATAAATCAGTGTCAAGCAAAGACAATTCAAGCTATTAGTAATTTCTTTTAATTCTATTGTGAAAGCTGAATAGACCAAGTTAATACTCTAAAATTCAATGCGTGAAATGTAGACAGAAAATGTGATTTAAATAGACTAGATTGAAAAGCATGAAATAAGATTTCAAATGAGACCAAGTTTTATTAAAATCATAGCTATGGTTCACAAGTTATTTCTAAAACATTGCAAAGGCATAAATGAAGTGAAACATGTTTATTTAGAAAAGAGTCCAAAATGGATAATATGCAAATACGAAACCTAATAGAGTGATTTTGCAATTTTCTAAAGGCATGGGGACTTATCTGCATTTTTTGAGAAATATTTAATCTTTATTGCAATTTCTCCACTAACACATGTACTATACCTGGGAAGAGTGCGGCTCGGGCGGTGGCTCGGGTACATGTGTTGCTTGCAGATGCCTTGTCACATGCTTAGGAGATCCGAGCCTTAGGAATAAAACTTTTCTTTGAAAGGAGTATTGGATTTAATGCCAACCATCAGATCTGATCTGAAGAAGTTAGATTGAATGGTATCTGATAGACATGTTCTTCCCCCACTCTACGTGAGGCTGAGCTCAAGCGGAGCTCTGACGAGTCTAGTTCTTCTCCTCCGTTTGTATCCTCTCGATCAGAAGGTCATAAGACCTTCGTGAAGGTTGTGCGAAGATGATGAAGTCATGATGAAGGTCAGATGAGTACTGGAATGCTCTATCGTCGAAGCTACTCAAGTGGTTGAATTCAATATCAGACTTCAGTTGAAATTCTGATCAATCAAGTTACTTTGTCACCTACAGTTGTTAGATAAACAAAGCCATAAGCACATGAATCTTATGAGATGGATCTGAGGCGGAACGAAGGGCTAAGAGTGACTGGAAGAGGTAGCCCTAGGTGGCTACTTCTTCTTTGCAAGGAGGAAGGGATCGGGTGATCACAGAAGTGGAGAAACTGAGTGAGTGAACTGAGATAAACACATGAGATATGGATGATCGTAGATTCAATTCCATGGCTTAGAGGTATTAAAGATACAATAGAATACAAGTGATAAACTGGAGAACCACGGAGAACAAAATGATTATAGAACTTAACTGGAGATGTGAATATAAAATCAAATGGAATTGAAGATGAAATGCCACCTGGAATGGAGCGTAACGATGCTCCTATTGTAGCTTGACATACTTGGGTTAAGCTTGAAGCTCGAGTAAAATCAGAGATGCTGCAACAAGGTGTACGTTCGCCTTGGATCTTTCTGGAGAAGAAACACCTTTCCTGGTCACTAACTCACCCAATCTTTGTCACATAAAGGTGGAATGGTTGGGGTTCCTCTTGCACAAGGGCATATGCAGTTGTCAGAGGTCGGAGGTGGAGTTTTGATGAAGGGTAGTTTTGCGGTTCATGTGGTGAAGCGGGACGTTCCAATCACCAAATGTAAGAAGCTTGTGAGGAGTGAGATGTATCTGGTGGTAGGGTGAGGATGACCAATGATTAGGGAAGGTATAGGCATTGGGAGTTGGAAAGGTGGTTGTCGGAGGAGGTTTCAAGAAAAAATGTGGAGAGGGGTATTCACGAAGGGTCGCGTCTATTGGAAGGAGAGGCTGGAGGTTGACGATGAGCTCACAACCGTTGGATCTGATGATCCAATGGTCCATAGCGAGGCAGAGTGGAGTGAGGAGGCGGGGCCATGTGGTGCATCCAGATGGCACCATGTGGCAATATAAAATATAAAATAAATAAAAGGAATAGGAACTAGAAAACATATTCAACATGAAAGTTGTATATCTCGATGAGATCTACAATTTTCATGTAGAACTCAAAGAGAAATAAAACAACTATACATATTAATCTTTTTTGCAATTAATTTAAAGTATTAAATTACTCATTTTTATTTTATTTTCTTATTCTTTTTTTCTAATTATTATTTTATAATTACTATTATTTATGTATGTACATTATTATACTAATTTTTATGGGATTTTTAATAAATAATAAACACGTAAAATAGAGCACTATAATAGTGTAGGGAATATGCAATAATTATGGTTATGCATTTACAATACATACTTAGTTAATTAGGATTAATTGCTAATTATTTTTATTTGTTTTGTTAAGCTATATATATGTAATAATAGAAAATAATGTAGATGAATGTAGGATAATAAAACCAGAACACTTGTTTTTTAAAGATCCTAATACTCTAAGCTTAACTCGTCCTAATCAAAAGGAATTCAACATCTCTAATTATCATACTCTCAATGTATACATATATAGTAAGATGTATGACTTAATGTGCTGTCTACATTCACAAGAGTAGAGTCAAGATGTAACCTAAAGGTCCAATACAAGAGATCCTCCTAAGGACCCAACCCTCAACACTAGGGATTAAATCTATTCTTTCTTCAATCCATCATCTCTTTAGTTCGTCAAACATCAAAGTGTAGATGGCTGGACAGATATTGGAGGTAATAAGATCCGTGTCATTTATTTTCTCTCTCTCATTAGAACAAGGCATCTCTCAAGTGCCTTTACTCAATACAATTTTATATTTTTAATGTCAATCAATGTGTCCGTCAAAGAGATTGAGTCATTTGTACTTGTTTTACTTGGAGTACACCAGGGTGCATCTTTTTAAAGTATCTAATATACTTTCACCCAGAATTTTAGAGCTAACGATGTAGAGCCCTTTTTGATGTACTATCCCAACTCATAAAAGCCTATTACTTTGATCCATGTGGACACTTAAAGGTTGTGAGTGCTCGCCTTTGATGTATGCTCATATGGATGTAACTTTGTAATGATTTGAGCTTTTCTTTTCATCGTCATCATTTTTAATCACATTTTTTTGGCTAGCTCCACTAATTTTACCAATGATTGGTGCATACTGACCAATAATTTACTTTAATTTCATCACACCTTGGAACTTAGGTTTTGATCAAGAAATTAGTATGAGAACCATGTCCCACAATGGCTAAGCGATGAAATAGGTTTCATGAAGCCTTCATTATATTTATCCCATCCTTGAACGTCATAAGATCGGTCAAAGCTTAAATCTTAAATCATGGTTCCTCAAGTGAATCTCAACACATCTCAATCATGAATGCAGTCCTGCATGTGTGTAAAAGTCATATTTTTTATAGATAACATTAAGTATGTAATATAGTACACAAATCTTTCTAACTATGGGAGTGTGAATTATTAATCTAAGACCATAATGATTAAGACATGCCAACTCTAAGTCTCTAAACCACATAAAGAAAGTGTTAAAGAACTTCTCAAGCCTTGAGTGAAAAGTGTAAGTGTTAGGGAAAAGTACCAAATCAAAAGTTAGAAGGTTAATAAGTGAGAGATTAAATGAAGAAATTTATTAATCAGGATAGGTACCCTTAGGAAAAGAACACAACATACTGTAACAAAACTGACAACACAATGATACACACAACACAACACAACTTCAGTTCCACAAAAATCTGACTTGGATCTTCGGGGTTTGAAATCACTTGCTGCGTTATGATTCCCTTGCTTTTTCCTTATAGAATAAACCTCAGAATCTGAATAAGAAAGATATTCAATGACTTGGACAATAAATCGCCTAAAATGATGTCATTCTTCCTCAATGGTAATATCCTTATCAACATGGGAAGACCTAAAATTCTCCAAAATAAAGGGAAGACATATCCAACCCTTGGTTCCTGCAATAGACTTATGGGTTTTCCCTAAGAGAGAAAAACTAGACACAAGATGGTAACCTAAATCACAAGTTAGATGACAATCAGATAACTGAATATTATCAAGAAAAGGTGCAGAATCCTCCATATCTAACTCTTATAACAAAATATTATTTTCCTCAAGCGGCATTACTCTTTTAAGAGAACTCCTTATCGACTTGATCTTCCAAAATATAGAGGTTAATCCACACTCTCTTCCATGCTAGACTCTGTAAAAGACCTAGGGCTAGACAACCTTATATAATACTTGACAGTTCAGTGAACAGTCTCACCCTTTTAGAAACCCAACACACTATGTAGAAACTGAAAAGAAATAATGGTTAGTCTCTATTTACAAGTTAATTCCATTGACGCTCTTAAAGTTTGAAAACAATTTTTGAAAACATTTTACAAACAATGTCACATAAGTATAGGTTTTCAAAAATATTTTACAAAGAATTTTAAAACAAGTCAAACCGTATTTTCACAACCCCATGTAAAATACTATGAAAACATGTCAAATAGGTCTATAAAGTTCTCAAATCAATTTCAAAACAATTTGTATAAAACTCAATTAAAAAATAATACAATACCTATAACCTCAAGAGTTTTAAAAATAAAGCCATGGGCTATGGCTAAAGTATACATGTAATAAATACTGTATATCCCCCTATACTTAGCATTTGTTATGTCCTCATAAAACAAACTGATATGAAGATATATCTCATGCTAAATAGAAAGTAATGTAAAAGATTGAATCAAGAAGTAATGTGTATAGAAGAGTAAAAGGAATAAGTCGATGGAGAGTAGAATGAAACGGTCTCACTATACTTAGGTTGAAAATAGCCTAAGTATGAAGACGAAAGGAAAAATAAAGTATAGAGACCAACAAAAAGGAAAGTGAATAATATGCAAGATTGGGTCAGATCCCCCCTATCCTTAGGCTAAAAATAGACAAAGTTAGGAGTAAAAGACTATAAATTATAGATAGGAGAAACTGAAACCTAAAAGAATAGAGTAAAAAAAAATCAGAATCAATGTGGTATTGAATCTGACTGATGTGAATATTTAATCTGCAACTTCATGCCAGATATGAAATGTTTGTAAAGGACTCCATCGGCATGAAGTCAACAACGTCAACAGGAGTCAGTCGTTCTTTGGATTCCACGAAGTGCTTTAATACTTGCCAGTTGCCCAAGAAGGAAGGTATACCATCTGAAAGATCTGCGATCTCTATATTGTCATTTCCATGCACTTCCTTAGCTATGTAAGGACCCATCCATTTGGATTTCAGTTTCCTATGGAAAATTTGTAACTTTGCATTAAACTACCATACATTTTGTCTCGGGACAAAGTTCTTACATCTAATATGTAAATCATGCCACTTATTGACTTTGTCCTTATAGATCAAACTATTGTTATATGCTATGTTATGAATATTCACCTGCTCATTAAGGTTTTGGTCTCGACAAAGCTTTCCAAGGTGAAAACTCCAATTGATATTCTTGATTGCCCACTTAGACTTGTGAATTAATTCAACAGGAAAATGGCATGGCTTGCCATAAATCATCCTAAAAGGTGAAGTACCAATAGGGGTCTTACAGGTCGTCCTGTAGGCCCACAAAACTTGATCAAACAACTGAGATAAATTCTTCCTATCATGATGAACAAACATCTGAAGAATACTCTTCACCTCCATATTTGACACTTCTGTCATGTCGTTCAACTGTAGGTGATAAGAACTAGCAAACCTATGCTCAAACTTATATTCCCTAGCTAAAGATGTCATCTCTCTATTGACGAAGTGACTACCCCCATCAAAAATTATAATCTTCGGAACTACAAACCTTGAAATGATGTACTCCTTGATGAACTTAGAGACAATCCTACTATCTATAGCCTGGGTTTGGATAGACTCCACCCACCTAGAAAGACAGTCAACCGCTAACAAGATGTATCCAAATCCATGACTACTGGGAAAGGGATACAGGAAATCTATGCTCCATGCATCAAAAACATCACAAAAATCACATGTTTCATAGGCATCTCATCTCTATAACAAAATGTCCCTCCTATCCTTTTGCAAATAAGCACAATCATACAAAATCATTGGCATTTCTAACCAAGGTCGACCAAAATAGTCCACATTGAAGCACCTTGTGTGCGGTCCTTTTACTTGAATGGTGTCCTCCAACCTCAAGTGAATGGTAATGCATGAGGATACTATGGTATTCCTCCTAAGGAATACACCTCCTCCAACCACAATCCGATCCCTCAAAGAAAATGAATGGATCATCCCAATGGTATATCCTCGAATATATCTTCCGTTGGTCAATGCTATTCCTAGTCCAACAACAGGGAACCTTCTAGGAGACAAGGTAGTTCACTATGTTGGCATACCAAGGGAGTGAATCGACAACACAAATCATCCCATTTGGGAAGGTCTCTATAACTGACTCTAAGTCAAGGGAATCCTTTAGCTAAAGTCTACACAAATGATGATCCACAATATTCTTGACTCCAGTTATATCATTAATTTCCAAATCAAACTCATAGAGTAAAAAAATTAACCTAAGAAGATGTTCCTTCGCATCCTTCTCTTCCATGAGATACCTAATGGTTGAATGATATGTGTCAATAATCACCATAAATCCCAAGACATCAGACCTAAACTTCTCTAATGCCCAGACTACTGCGAGCATTTCCTTTTTGGTCACTGTATAATTTTTCTGTGTTGAGTCAAAAACTTTTCTTGCGTAGTGAATACCAAACAATATCTGATCTCACCGCTACCCCAATACGACTCTTAATGCATCAGCCATGATCTCAAAGCGAAGAGAGCAATCAGGAGCATGCAGAATTGTTGAGTCATAAATATTTCTCTTTAAGAGCTCAAAGGCTCCTAGACACTTATGATCTACAATGAACTCAATGTCTTTCCTTAAGAGCTCAGTTAGTTGTTGGGAAATTTTAGAAAAAAAATATGAATAAATCGCCTATAAAATCCAATACGCCCCAAAAATTTGCCTCACTGACTTGATGATGGTTGGTAGATCAAGTTTGTTGATTACATCCACCTTGGCAGGGCCAATCTTCATTCCTTTTTTGGAAATGGCATGCCCCAACATAATACCCTCCTTAACCATAAAATATTTTTTTTGCCAAGAGAGTAATAGATTCACCTACCTATACCTCTGAAGAGCTTGGTCCAAATTTGCTAAACATGAATCAAACGAATCACCATGGATCGAGAAATCATCCATTAAGACTGTTAGCCATGTGAGCCCGAGGCGAACCATTACTACAATAAATGTTATTGTAATATTTGATTTATTAATAAATGTTATTGGTTATTTCACTCCCTATCTATAATTAAATGAATGAATGCACTATAATGTCCCTATGTACAATTAGGGTTATGAACCATGGCCATCTTAGTTATCATACAACTGCAGATTCAAAAGTTAAATCATAGAGGCTAGTGCTTGGATGAATATCTAAGGAGTTAGATTGAGGACTTATCAAGCACCGTCAAATCATTGTTAACAGATGATCTCCATGTTGAGGAGGAGATGTCAATCCTTTCTTATTAGGTTGATATCTGACCGACCTCTTGATGCATGTCCTCTACATGGAAATAGCAATTCAGAGGTGTTAGATTAGTTAGGTCAAAGAGTTGACTTAATGAGATCGAGATAACCAAAGTCATGTGTTGTATACTATCACGATATCGACACACATCCTCTGACTGGAGACAGATGTGTTACTATATGTCTATGTATGTACATTTGGCAGACCAATAAGTTGGTGACCTAACCAAGGTCTATACACTGGCGAGTTGGTATGCATATGAGGGCATATGAGTAGTACGATCTCTCAAAGGGATCATACCCGTTCACATGTGAATCGGAATACGTGAGCTCACTCACAAGGAATTGGGATCGATCAAATTTCATGAATGATCGTCGTGCTTTGGAAGCATGACAATAATTTGTAGGTATGATATATGTGTTTGGAAAGCATATGATCGACACCAACTCCTAATGACCAAGAATGAGCAACTTAGTGATGAAACCCTAAAGATGACAATGTAAAATTGATCTATATCTTCAGTTTATCATAGGTCTTCCAGTATGCAGGATGTACATGTATTAGCAATACTTGAGGGTGATGTGATCATAAACGATTGTATAACCATGATGCTTCCATTCCGAGGGAGTGATGAAACAGATCTGGATTTTAGAGACTCCTCACAGTAGAGAAGTAATCTGATTTTGGTCCAAGTGTTGGACATTGATCTGAAAGAGATTTAAATTCAATGAGAATATTAGATTTACAACCTTGATTTAATCAAGCATCTATGAGAGTTCCATGAGATCTTAATTTGAGACGTGATCTCAATATCCAAGTCACTATATGTGGAACGTACAATCGCCCTATCCTTATCTCCAATTATATGCGGAGAAAGCGTATTGTTCTTCAAAGAAGTCAAGAATAATTTCATTGTTGAATTATATCTAAGCATTGAGAAATGGATATCATGAATAATGTGAAATTTGATTCATATTATTTGAATGCATGAGAATGATGATCCAATATAATTAAATGTAATTTAATTATTATGGATAAGAATAATGTGGATAGCACTATCCATTTATTTATATATATTATAAATGTGATAGATAATGTTTTAGAGAGAGATTATTGTGATTTACATTTGTTTATTAATTATTGATGTGAATTTAATTCACATTAGATAATTACTTGAAATATAATTTAAATTTTGTTTTGGGTTGTGAATGTGACTCACATCTTTCTAATATAAAGAATACAATATTCACATGGTAATTATGAATTATTTTTGTGCGATAATTTACGATAGGTGTTGCTATAAAATCTTGGAGATTTCATGAGATAATGTAATCTCATGAATTGGAAGGATATTACACCCTCCTAATTCAAGGAGGTGGACGACCACCAAGTCCTAAGAGGATTAGGTGGACGTCCCCCCCCCTTTTAGGATTGAGGGCAATCTCCTACTCATGATGTCCAAGATTTGTTCATTTAATTTAGAATTAATTTATACTAATGTATCAATATACATTAATTTAAATTAAATTAATTGTTGTTGTGTTTTACAATAAAATCATGGGCATTGAATGAAACACAAATCAATATCATTTATTTATTTAGTGTTATCCATGGATTGAGATCCATGGACTCCCAAAACCCTTTATATAAAGAGGCAACCCTTGATCTTAAAGTTACAACTTCAATATCTCTCTCTCATTCTCACACCATCTCTCTCTCTCTCTGTCCCTTGAGCGGCCGTCCACTATATCCCTAGAGAGAAGGTCACCGTTATGTCACATCGCCGTTATGCTGCCGCTTCGACAACTCTTGGATCTCCATCTTCTTTGGTACTCCTCACTCGTGAAGAAGACATTCGATCTTGTGAGACGAGATCTGGAGGTCCATTGCTCGTGCTCGCATGTGTCTCCTCCGACGAATCAGACATGAGACAGGAGGTCTCTTCTCTAAGAGATTCGATCAAAACCACACTACAAGAGGCATTACTTTATCTAGTATGGAGTTTCGATGAAAGTATCCATGAAGTGTTCATGGATCATGTGTTTTCATCAATAAATTTCGTTGCATCGAGCAACTAGTGCGACTAGTCGCTCTTGATCATATATGATGCGATCCTCATGCTTCCATGATGTGCTTAAGGTTCTCCCATATCCTTCAAGTGGTATCAGAACCATGGTTAGGTCTTGGATGTGATCCAAAATGCTTGGTGATCATTCTTCATGCTTTGGATGCGTGGGAATCATTGTTTTTTGCATTGTATTCAAGAATCGAATCAGTTTTTGATGAAATAAATACGTACTATTTGTGCATTATTTGGATGCTTTTTCTGGTTAATAAAATGTATTTAGAATGTCTAAATATGTCCCAAAAATAGTAACCTTTGATTGGTACTAAGTACATGAAATTGATTCGAATAGTTCCTGCAATGAAAATTGTTTTGCATGATTCACGAATATGTAACAAAATGATTTTTTCTTACTGTTTTCCTATCATTAAATATGAAATAAAAAATTGAATTAAGTATAGTCTCAAACCAGCAAACCACACGATTTTATTTCGTGCAATTCCGACTCCACTTGCCCTGGATATTCCATATTTAGTAGAGATGGGTCGGATGATGATTGGATCATCAAGATCTCTTTCTTAAGTTATTATCATTCAATGTCAATGAAGGAAATTGAGAATTTGCCAGGATTAATATTTATTTGTGGAAATAGTTGATTAAACATCAATTATCATTGAATGAGTGTTATTAAATGGTATTTATTATTATATGGTATAACTTTGGTTGACAAACATGTCAAGTACATAGTGGTCGATTAGCCTTATTCTAACCTGATGCAGATATGGTATCTAGTCGGGGAGCGTTGGGTTAGCAGGTTACTCCATGAGTGGATTGTCCCACTCCATCGGTAGCAGCCATGACAACGGGCAAGCAAGGGATAATGTTTGATGAGATCATGATGTATTTGTCTAATTATTAAAATTCAAATAATATACATTTTTGAAATAATACCGTCCTTCAAGTAACAATAAAGTTTGTTGGTTGATTGAATTGGATTGATAATTAATTTAATATGATTAAATCAATTATATCCAATTAAAATACTCTATTATGAATAAATGTGTATTTCCCTTGGATGAATTATTATGTGAATATTATTGATGATAAATAATTACAATTTTAATATAGGTGGAGGATCACATAAGTGCCATCCATGGTCTCCTGTCAAGGCGAAGGGTTCCGTCGCTAGGGATTGTATGTAGGAAATGCCTGTCCAAAATGATAGCTCCTGCATACAAGTGCATCTAGATCTGGATAAGGCTGTATGCGTAGTGATCCTAATATTAGTCCTCATATTTTGGAGAGATATTGGATTGCGCATAGCGTGTTCTAATCATGTTGATGGTTGGTTCAATTAACGACGAGTCAACGTCACCTTAGGGGTGGAGGGCCCATGTGCTAAAGATCAAATTAGGAAATGCAAGTTGGACTTGCAAGGCAGAATGTGTTCCCCGCTTCTTTTTATCCAAGTAAAAGGTTCTCATATTATTGAGATATAACTAAGGCAAGGAGGAGATCCCATCTCTTTCAAGAGATATAGCGGTAAGTATATATCTTGCTTTGAAAGTGATTAAGTGAATGAACTTTCAATGTTGAAAAGGCAAGACTAATTTGATCAAAAATTCCTTTATCAAAGAATTATAATTGAATACATAAATTTTTATATGTTCTAATATATAGCATTCTTAATTTCAGAAAATGAAATCCATGAACCCACTTAGCAGGCTTCTAGAGGTCAAGTAGTTGACCGGACCAAATTATTCGGATTGGATCTAAAATTTGGATATTGTCCTTTCCGTAGAGTGCATCTCTTATGTGTTTTCCAAGGATAAGTACATAGACCTGAAGGCTTAGAAAGAAATTAATTTTAATGAAAAATACCATGAAGATCATATTTTGACAAGGTGATACATTCTCGGTTCACTGTCCAACGTGATTTAGAAGCAACATGTGGAGATGAACACTTACCATGATATTATGGTGAATCTAAGAGAAATGTTCGGTGATGTAAACCGCACATATCTTTATAATATCATGAAAGAACTTATTCGCTGCAAGATGTCAGAGGGGACCTCTGTTAGAGAACATGTACTCAAATTTTTGGGTATCTTTCTGAGCTGGAAACCCTGGGGGCTGACATGGACGCAAGCTGTCTTCATTCAGTTGTCGCTCCCTAAGTCTTTCAACAACTTTGTGGTTACATACCACATGAGTGAAGTTGATTATACTAATGTTGGGCTATTGGCTACATTAAAGTCTACAGAAGACGTAATGAAGAAGGATGGCTCCTCTAACAGTGCAATGGTTGCGCAAGTCAAAGGAAAGCGCGATCGGAAGCATGGTTCTTGAAAGGGCTCGACCCAAAAGAGAAAGAAGGGTCAAGGTGTTGGCTCTTCTTCCAATGCATCCACTTTGATAGCATCAAAGAAAATCGATGTCTGACATCACTGCAAGAAGCTGAGGCACTGGAGGCGTAATTCCCCAGATAACCTAAAGTCGATCAACAAAGGTAAAGCTCCAACAAGTACGAATTTTACTTTCATCATTGAAACTAATTTTCTCATTGGATGAGAAGGAAGTTGTGTTATAGATTCTGGTGCTTCTGTTCATGTATGCAATTTGTTTCATCTAATTCAAGAAACTAAGAGTCTTGATGAAGGGTAGATAGTCATCCAGATGGGATCTAATGCAAGTGTTGCAACAGTCAACGTCGAGACCTGACGACTATCGTTATCTAGTGGAAGAGTACTAGTACTTAAAGAGTGTCTTTATGTATGAGAAGTTAGAGGAATCTTATATATGTATCTAAGCTTTTTAGAATCGGATATTCATTCCTTTTGTATAATAAACAAGTAAAAAATCGTTATGATAAGCATATTGCTGATGTTGTTTTAACTTCTGATGGACTCTATGAATTGTGCATTGATGAAAATGTCATGAATGTTACTACCACTAATAAAAATCTTAAAAGATTGAAGGAGGATGGAAATCATTCAAACATGATTTGGCATCAAAGGCTTGGTCATTATCTATTGATAAGATCAATAGATTGATAAAGGATGGACACTTAGATTTTCTACAGGTTCAATATTTGCCTACAAGAGAACATTATATTTGAGGGAAAATGACTAGGATGCCTTTTCGTAACAATGTTACACAATGTGAGGGTATTCTTGACCTAATACATAAGGATGTATGTATTCCCTTCAGTATCGCAACCTGAAACGGATATCAATATTATTTGATGTTTATTGAAGATAAATCGCGATACAGGTTTATCTTCCTGCTACATCATAAATCAGAAACCTATGAAAAGCTTAAAGAGTTCAAGTCTTTGGTTAAGAACCAAACTGATAGGAAAATTAAACAGATTCGATCTGACCATTGTGATGTCTCACATGAATTCAAGGAATACCTTAAAGAGAATGGAATTATCTCCAATCTCACTCATCTGAGAACCCCCCAAATTAACAGTGTTGTTGAAAGACGCAACATGACCATCATGGATATGGTCCATTCAATGATGAGTAAAGCACATTTACCACTTATTTTTAGGGGATATGCAGTAGAGACTGCAATATATATTTTGAACAAGATTCCAAGCAAGTCTATACCTAAGACTCCTCATGAGCTCTGGTATGGAACCAAACCTAGTGTTAATCACTTGAGAGTTCGGGGTTGCTTGGTCCATGTGAAGAACTTGGATGCATGTAAGCTAGAATCTCACACTCGAGAGTGCTACTTCATTGGGTATGTTAAGGATGGTATTGGATACCAGCTTTATGACCCTGAGACGTAAAAGGTATTTGTCTCTAGAGATGTAAAATTTCTAGAGGATGATTTCCTTAAAAGTCAAGACAAAAATGTAGTAGAATAACTCATCGAGTCCCCTAAGGATTCTGAGCTTCCTAAACTAGAAAGTGAAGAGATAAATAAAGATGAAACACTCGTACTTTTCGAAGGAGTTTGAGGGTGGTTGCACCACCTGAAAGGTATGGATTCCATGGGTCAAGGGAAACTAACAATGATCCAACTTCATTTGATGAAGCACTCACAGATATTGACATGGATAGATTGATGCTAGCAATGAAGTCAGAGAATAACTCCATGCATATGGATGGTGTATGGACCCTAGAGGATATACCTAAGGGGTAAACCACATTGAGTGTAAATGGATCTTCAAGAGAAAAAGGGGACCTGATGGGAAAGTAAAGACTTTCATGGTATGACTCGTAGCCAAGGGATACACAAAGAGAGAAGGCATCAATTATGATGAGACATTCTATACTATGGCTATGATTAAGTCCATCAGAACACTAGTAGCTATAGTTGTATCTCTTGACCAGGACATCTCAAAGATGCACATCAAGACAACTTTCCTCAATGGATACCTCAAGAAGGATATCTATATGGAGCAGCCCTAGGGCTTCATAATCGAGGAATGTAAAGTATGCAAGCTGAAGAAATCCATCTATGGACTCAAACAAGCTTCTCGTAGCTGGAAGATCAGATTTGACGAAAATTGGAATATTTATCATTTTGTGCAGAATCCTGATGAACTATGTGTAACAAGAAGCTTAGTGGGAACATCATTGTGTTCATCGTGTTTTACGTAAATGACATCCTTATCAATGGGAATTATACATGGATGATGACCAGTGTTAAGGTTTGGCTATCCCGTACCTTCAAAATAAAAGATCTTGGAGAAGCCTCTTACATCTTGGGTCTGAAGCTGTTCAGAAATCGAGAAACGAGGATATTGGGATTATCATAACATGGGTACATTAAATGTTTTCGTACGTTGAGTTCCAAGAAAAGTTTCATTCCCTTAAGACATGGTATCCACCTATCTAAAGGGATGGCTCTTCAAAGTGTTGAGAAAAAGAAAACCATGGATGGATGCCCCTACGCGTCAGTTAAAGGAAGCTTAATGTACACCATGATGTGTACAAGGCTAGATATATATCATGCAGTGGGAGTCTTAAGTCGTTATCAATCCTGCTGTGGATAACAACACTGGAATGCAGTGGAGAACATTTTCAAGTATCCAAGGCGGATGCAAGATTACATCTTAGCCTATGGAGATGGTGATATCCAAGTCTTGGGATACAGATTCAGACTTCCAATCTGATATTGATGATTGAAAGTCGATATCAGGGTTTGTGTTCATGTTTATTTCTGGTCTTGTGAGCTGGAGAAGCAAGAAGCAGGACACGACAACAGATTCAACAACATAAGCCGAATACATTGTTGCATCAGATGCTGCAAAGGAGGCAGTGTGGTTGCACAAGTTCATCTTGGAACTTGACGTACTTAACTATGATTCTCCCAAGCCACTACTCTGAGATAATATGGGAGCCATTGCCCAGGTGAAGGAACCCAGATGACATCAAAAGAGCAAGCACATGGAAAGGAAATACGACATCATTCGGGATATTCAGAAACATGGTGACATCACCATCATCAAGGTGGACTCTACTGACAACATTGCTGATCCACTTACCAAACCTCTGACACAGAAGATTTTAGACTAGCATGTAATGAGTATCGGTTTAAGGATTGTACCTGAATGATTGTGAGGGCTAGTGGTAGCTTGTTATCTATATGAGACCAAGGCGAACCATTCCTACAATAAATGTTATTGTAATATTTGATCTATCAATATACGTTATTGGTTATTTCAGTCCCTATCTAAAATTAAATGAATGAATGAATGCACAATAAGGCCCCTATGTGGAATTAGTGTTATGTACCATGGCCATCTTAAAAATCATACATCTGTTGATTCAGTAGTTAAATCATAGATGTTGGTTCTTGGATGGATATCTAAGGAGTTTGATTGAGGACTCATCAAGCATCGTCAAATGATTGTTAAGAGATGATCTCCATCTTGAGGAGGAGATGGCAATCCTTTCACATTAGGCTAATATTTTACCGACCTCTTGATACAAGTCCTCTACATGGGAATAGAGATTCAGAGGTATTAGATTAGTTAGGTCAAAGAGTTGACTTAATGAAATCGAGATAACCAAAGTCATGTGTTGTATACTGTCAGGATATTGGCACACATCCTTTGACTGGAGATATATGTGTTATTATATGTCTAATTATGTACATTTGGCATACTAATAGGTTGATGAACTAACCATGGTCTATACACCGACGATCTTGTGTGCATATGAGGGCATATGAGTGGTACGATCTCTAAAAGGGATCATACAGGTTCACTTGTGATCTGGAAGACATGAGCTCACTCATGAGGTATTAGGACCGATCAAATTCCATGCATGGTCATCGTGCTTTGGAAGCATGACAAGAATTTGTAGGTATGATATATGCTTTTGGAAAGCATATGATCGATACCAACTCCCAATGATCAAGAATGAGAAACTTAGTGATGAAACCCTAAAGATGATAGTGTAAAATTGATCTATATCTTCGGGTTTATCACAAGTCTTTCAATATGCAGGATGTACAAGTATTAGGAATACTAGAGGGTGATGTGATCATAAACGATTGTATAACCATAATCCTTCCATTCCGTGGGAGTGATGAAACAGGTCTAGATTTTAGTGACTCCTCTCAGTAGAGAAGTAATCTAATCTTGGTCCAAGTGTTGGACATTGATCTGAATGAGATTCAGATGCAGTGAGAAGATTAGATTTACGACCTTGATTTAATCACGCATCTATGATAGGTCCATGAGATTTGGATTTGAGATGTGATCTCAATATTCACGTCACTATACGTGGAACATACAATCACTCTATCCTTATCTCCAAGTATCTGCAGAGAAAGCTCATTGTTCTTGAAAGAGTACAAGAAGAATTCCATTACTGAATTATATCTAAGCATTGAGAAATGGATAATTAAATCTGATTTAATTGTCATGAATAATGTGAATTTGATTCATATTATTTGAATTAATGAGAATTATGATCGAATATAATAAAATTTGATTTAATTATTATGGATAAGAATAATGTGGATAGCACTATCCAATTACTCATATATATTATAAATGTGATTTATAATGTATTAGAGAGAGACTATTGTGATTTATATTTGTTGATTAATTATTGATGTGAATTGGATTCACATTGGATAATTAATTGAAAATATAATTTACATTTTGTTTTGTGTTGTGAATGTGATTCACATATTCCAGTGGCATAATTGCAATATTCACGAGATAATTATAAATTATTTCTGTGAGATAATTTACAACAAGTGTTGCTGTAAAATCTTGGAGATTCCATGAGATAGTGTAATATTAAGGATTGGAAGGCGATTATCCCCTCCCAATCAAGGAGGTGGACGACCACCAAGTCCTAAGGGGATTAGGTGGTCGTCCCCACCTTTCCAGGGACGAGGGCAATCTCCTCCTCAGAATCTCCAAGATTAGTTGATTTAATTTAGAATTAATTTATATTGATTTATCAATATATATTAATTTAAATTTATTTAATTCTTGTTGTGTTTTTACAACAAAATCATGGACATTCAATGAAACATAAATCATTCTCATCCATTGATTTTGTGTTGTCCATGGATTGAGATCCATAGACTTCCAAAACCCTATGTAAGAAGAGGTAACCCTTGCTCTTCATGTTACCAGGTCAATAGCTCTCTCTCTCTCATTATCATGTCAACTCTCTTTCTCTCTCTATCCCTTTAGTGGTTGTCCACTCTATCCCTAGAGATAAGCTCACCGCTATCGTCGCATACTCTTTGTGCTGCCGCTTCAACAACTTTTGGATCTCTGACTTCTTTGGTATGCCTCGCTTGTGAAGAAGATGTTCGATATCATGAGACAAGATCAGGAGATCCATTTCTTGGAATAACTACTTAGATTGCGAGAAGCACGTAACTCATATCCGTGCTCACAAGTGTCTCCTCCGACAGATCGGACATGAGACAGGAGTTTTCTTCTCTTAGAGTTTCGACCACAACCATGCTACAAGAGATATTCCTCTATCTAGTATGTGGTTTAAATGAAATAATACAAGAAGTGTTCTTGGATCATGTGGTTTCATCGATTACAAATTTTTAAATTCCGTTGCACCGAGAAACTAGTCAGACCAGCCGCTCTCGATCGTATATGATGTGATCGTCATGCTTCCATGATGCGCTTAAGGATTCTCCCATATCATTCAAAGACCTCTAGGAAATCCCCCACCATCTCGGAAAATACAACGATCATTCACTGTTGAAATGTGCCGAGTCATTGCAAAGCCCAAAAGGCATGTGCCTGAAAGCGTATATGCCAAAAGGACAAGTAAAAGTTGTCTTTTATTGGTCTTCAGGAGCTATGGTTACTTGATTGTAGCCTGAGTACCTATCAAGAAAACAAAAGAACCCTTTCCCCGCTAATCACCCTGATCAATAAATGGTAGGGAAAAGTGATCTTTCTTGGTCATAACATTCAGACATCCATAATCGATACAAATGTGCCATGACTTAGGTACTCATGTCGCGATCTCAACTCCCTCATCGTTGGTGACATTATGAATTCCTGACTTCTTAGGGTAACATGTAGGGGGTCACCCACTTGGAGTCGGAAATGGGGTATATGAATCCTGTTCCACACCACTTCTCAATCTCTTTCGTACCACTTCCTGAAGAATGGGGTTTAGTCTCGTCTGAAATTCATCGAGAAGGTCTAGCATTATACTCAACATAAATGTGGTGTAAATAGAGAGTTGGGTTAATACCCACTAGATCTGATACAGTCCATCCTATAGCCTTGTAATTCTTATCAAGAACTTCTAGCAACCTAGACTCTTGTTTTGCAGTGAACTTAGAGCTAATTATAATATGAAATCTATTCTTAGGTGCCACAAGAAAGGAATATTTCAGTGTAGGAGGTAGTGGCTTCAACTTTGGTAATGTCGCACCATTAAATAAATCTGGTTGAATTGTCACTGAATTTGGTTCCATTCTGCATGAAGGTGGTGCTAACTCTATAGTGTTGGTTGGCAACTGAACAAAATTAAGAGTCGGATCGCCAAAGAAATTCAGTAGTTCGACCAAAGCTACGTCTGACTCTGACTATAATTCCCTTGATTTTTTCCTAAGAGTCGGAATTGATAGATCACAAATCTTTGAGTCATCAAAATAATAGATAGATCATCCATTTCCTAAGAAACCTGGCAACACCTCACAAACAACATCATGAACACTATCCTCTCCATATGAGAGGGTCTTGCTCAGTCCTGTTGGGTTATGTTTCCATACACCAATAGTATTAACAGTCTTCAATCTACCTTTTAAGATGAAGAGAAATCTACACTTTACTATGAGTCAGGTCACTGCCATTTATCTACTTCATTTTGAAGTTTTACTTCTCCACCTAGAGAACAGAACTTCATCATCCCCATATGATAGTCGAAGGAAGATCTAGTGGTCCTAAGGAAGGGCTATCCAAGGATGATCTGTGAGCCTCTCCACCGATTGGGGATATCCATATCAATGACTATAAAGTATACTCTGTAATCCTGTCCCTCAATCAAGATAGCAACATCCTTGACCTTTCCCTTTGCTTTCTTCATGAACTTATCAACGAGTTAGAGTAATGCTCTAGATTTACGAAGTTGATCCAACTCTAGTTTCCTATATAAAGCAAAATAAAGTAAGTTGATTGAAGAACCATTGTCCAAGAGAGTACGTGCAAATGCTATGTCATCAATATGAATCACAACATAATGCACCCATAAATATCTCTTCTTCCTTGGTAGCTGCTAGTTCTTAAGACAATAAGTAGTGGCAACCGACAACACATGAGTTTTGAGATAATTATTCAGTTTCTTCTTAGTAACCCTGTGAGGTGTACAACGTATCTTCAAGTGTTGCTGAAAAGCAGGATGACTTGCTACATACTCATCAAATGGCACTTCCACCATAATATTATCTTTACAAAACGATGCCATTTCAAGATCATCTTTCTTAATCTTTCTGACATTTCGCTTTCCTCTCGTAAGAGCATGGGGGAAAGGGATTGAACAACCAATAGGTGAATGCGAAGAATCTGAATCATAAACAGAAAACATGCCTTTTATACTTTGAAACAGAGCATTCCTATTTGAATCTTCACAAAAAATTTGAATCAGAAATAAAATCGTCTACTACAGTTTGGGGAATGTCTGCTTAGTGTATATTCTCCTCAATCGAAGGCACACGGTCCTCTTTAGAGTCTGAATCTTCTTTGTGCTGCAGTGAAGCTCTTGTAATCCTATACTTCCTTCTAGGTGATGTCTTTGCCTCATGATGAAGATTCTGCTAGCGATGTCTGGTCTCGTCATCCACAGAAGTCTCCTCAGGGTAAGCTTCAGAAGTCCTGTACATCTCCCTTGTCTGATTAGGCACGACCACAGTCCTTGTACTGCTGAGTGACATGCTCAGATCTGTAAGTATATGAGTAGTATACCTGACCATGTATATGATGATGCCGAATCTTGTTCATGCTATTGGGGTTAGCCTAAACCTCGGTGGGAATGGATGTAGTTGGCGTAGTATGTTCATCGTTTAAACGGGACAAGTGGTTGAGGTCAACTCAGAAATCATGTATATTGTTCATGTAGGAACGTAACTTGTCAAGAATCTGCCTCTGAAAATCCATGGGACCAGATAATGATGGTAGATGTTGTGAAGAAGGGAAATACAAATGTGAAGACTGGCTTTGATGACCATAATACTACTGTTGCTGGGAATGATGATGCATAGGTGGGCCCTACAGGCCCTAGTGGTACGTTTGTTGGCAGATGTACTGTTGTTGCCCCGGTGCCTAGGATGAATAGGCTCTAGAGATATGTGGTGTTGGAAGAGGTGTAAGAGTAAATGATGTGTTGTAGAATGTTAGGGTACATTGGTAAGAGAAGCGGTCCCCTGAACTCCTTTTCATGGAAGGGTCATGGGTGTACCATACACTATTTACCTCCCACACCTAGGAAGGCTCCTCAATAACTATCTCTGCAGAAAGTGGTTGTTGCTAACAAGAATGGGTAAGAGTCCGGTCCTCTACCCACGGCTGGAGTGTCCCTGACACATGCTGCTCATGAATGTTGTGAACATGATATACTGCAACAACATGTGCAGTCATGGAATGTATCCTTATTTTGGATACCTTCTCAGAAAGCTCTGCCATTACTTCAGCAGTTTGGATAAGTTTTTGTCCAACTCATAAACTCGTTTATCGATCCTCTCTATGAATGTCAATTTATCAACTATAATGACCATGTCAGAAGGATTCATTGTAGCCCTCGCCCCCCTCTAGGTAAGAGTGGTATGGGGGTCTCTATTTGAACTCTGCTAGCGGTCGGTGCTCATCTCGTCTCAGCCATTCTCTAGAACATCTTCCATATGGTGTCCACACCATGTGAATTATAGTTGTCTCCACAAGAAGCACTAACAAAAGTCTAAAACTCGGGGTTAAGACCCCAAAACATTGATTGAACTTGGATATATCTAATCATGGCAAGGACACTTCTACAAAAGATCTTTGAATCACTCCCATGTATCACAGAATGTTTCTTTTGGAAGTTGGGAGAAACTCGTGATGCGTGAATGCATCAAGTTAGTTCTACTCGAAGGGTAGAACTTCATCAAAATTATGTCCTTGAAATGAACATAGGTATTTATAACTATCTACAGGTTCTTAATCCAGTAATATGCCTTATCCTTCAAGGAAAAAGAAAGGGCTTTGAGCCTAGTGTAGTCTTGGCTAACCCTAGGATACCAAAGGTTTGAACATACCAACTCAAAGTCCCTAAGGAATGTGTATGGTTCTTTATGGGCATTCCTACAGAAATGAGGCAAAAAGCTCAAAAACTGCAGCTTCAACTTGTATTGTACTTCTGGCTCAACTGGACTCAACCAATTGGTCATTTGGTATTGCCCGGTGTTTTATGTCGCATCCATTTGTGCATCTATTCCCATATTCAACTGACCAATCTACACTATCATTAATGTTGCATTCTGATCAGAAGCAGCTAGCCTAGCCAGTACCATTTACGTTGGGTTTTTTCGCTCTTTCTCCTCTACGTTTTCTTTCTTAGGAGACATCATGAATGAATCTTCTAACCTTCATCAAAAAGAGGATTGGAATTATATATTGATGAAGACATAGAAATCAAATTGATCTCACCATGGCAATGATCTTCCTCGATGAGAAGAGAAGAAAGAAATGGATAGGTTGGGATTTAAGTGCTTCCCAAGAATGAACCATGATAGACCATATCGAAATAAGGGTTATTTCCGATCCAGGAAGGTCCAGGGGAAGGAGGTGTTTAGATCTTGGAAGATGTGATATTTGGATGGTTCAATGATAAGTTCATGAAGTATGAAGAAAATTATGGCCAATTATCCATATTTCATTTCAAAGTTGTTATGAAAATATGAGCACACTCGATTCAAGACAGGAATCTGGTAATGAATCACTCACACAATACACATGTAAATAAACTCCCTTTGAATTGGTTCACTAACTCAATATGTGAAAGCCATGAGAGTTTGGCTTATTTTTATCTTGGCAATTTAAATTGGTGATTCAAACAATCTTGTACTAGCACACATGGAGCCTCCTACTACACCCAGTTAAATTCCTACAAGCCGTTAGTTAATGGAGTGATCTTTCTAGGATGGTTCAATATCACACCCAAAAAGGAACTCATAGTCGCAGATAACCAAAATGTATTTATATGGTCAGAGGCAACCACTTGCAGCTCCCAAAATCCATAAGAGTCAGAACTGGAAACTTAGGGTGGAAGTCCAGAGTTTTAGCTCTAATCTTAGGGTCCGTCCTCACCTGCTCAATCTGGTTTTAAGTACCTGCATATAGCGACGGTTTTAAAGGTTAATTTAGTTTCAAATTATTTATGTCAACATATGAAATTCACTCTCAATTTTATAGTTGGTTATCACTTGAATTTAGCTGACCACAATAAATCGCCTAACGTATATTCCCTTTTCCCTTTTTTCTTAGGTTGGCAAAAATCGAGGGAGAAAACAAAAAACAAAATACAACCAGAAAACAATGATGAATGCAGTCATTAGGGATACTTAAAGTTATTCCCAACACTCTCCATGTGGATGCAAGAATGAATTTCTAAAAATTACACTATATGATGGAAGTCAAAGAAATTCACACCTAAACATGAGTTCTATTAGCGATGAAGAATTCAATTAAATTTTGTCAGATAGAACGTAATTTGTGTGCCTCAATGAATCTCCTAAGGTAATTGCATTTGTGAATCTTATGAGATTAAGTGTATCATAAGTTACGAAAATAGATCAAGAAAAATTGACCTAAGATATATCTATTTGAAGCATAGTGTCTTGACCTAGTTTGCCACTCAAGTCAAGAACCACTCTCGACACAACCAGACAAGTAATACAAATAAATAAGAAGCATTTTTAAATTCGTGAGAATTCAATCTAGAACCACTGTAAATAGGGCAATTAATTACAAATTTATTAACTAACAAATTACATAGATGATTACTACACAATAAAGTACACAATAAAGCTATTTAATGTAGCTAAAAATCATCTGAGTAAAAATCACTTTGCAGTCTCTTTAATTCTATCTCCTAGCCTTTGTGGTCCTCGAGGCTTCATTGGCTCCATGATACCTACCACAAAGAAACCACATTGTCAAATATATCTTCAGAATAATGCTTAGCAAATAAATAATTACAAACAACAGATATAATGCAGACAAAAATAAGACAAGAAAACGATACAAGAACTTAACTATGAAGCTCTAAAAATCACAAGAAGAAAAAATCAACAGTAAATATAATCAAATGATGAGTCACGTCCATGGCAATGGCGCCATCTTATGAATGGTCAAATGGAAATGATAGAATGCTCTCGTTATAGCATGGGCCAAATGTCAATCAATAGAAATGAGAGAATATCTCCATGAAGAGGTCTTGGCTTTAATTTATACCTCGGTAAGTCCATGGACAAACACGGGGACGCAGGCAACTATTTAGTTAATCTTAGTTGTTAACTACTTATTTAAGTAATTCCTGATTTTCTAAGTTAAGCTCATGCACAGAACATACAAAATGCAATTTTTTCAACACATTTTTGTTAGCAATGTGAGCCCGAGGCGAACCATTCCTACAATAAATGTTATTGTAATAAATGATTCATCAATAAAAGTTATTGTTTTTGTTTCACTCCCTTTCTGATATTGAATGAATGAATGCACTATAAGGTCCCTCTGTACAATAAGGGTTATGTACCATGGCCAACTTGATAATCATACAGCTGTTGATTCAATGATTGAATCATAGAGGCTGATGCTTGGATGAATATCTAAGGAGTTAGATAGAGGACTCATCAAGCATCATCAAATGATTAACAAGTAGTGATCTCCAGTCTGAGTGGGAGATGGCAATCCCATCTCATTAGACTGATATCTGATCGACCTCTTGATGCAGGTCCTCTGCATAGGAATATTGATTCGGAGGTATCAGATTAGTTGAGTCAATGAGTTGACTTAACGAGATCGAGATAACCAAAGACCTTTGATGAATACTGTCACATCACAGGCAGACATCCTCTGACCAGAGACAGATATATTACTATATGTCTGAGCATGTACATTTGGCAGACCAATAGGTTGATGACCTAATCAAGGTCTATACACCGGCGAGCTGGTGTGCATGTAAGGGCATATGAGTAATATGATCTCTCAAAGGGATCATACAGGTTCACTTACGAACCGGGAGACATGAGCTCACTCATGAGGTATTGGGATTGACCAAATTCCATGCATGGTCATCATGCTTTAGAAGCATGATATGAATTTGAAGGTAAGATATATGCTTTGTGAAAGCATATGATCTGTACCATATCCCAAGGACCAAGATTGAGAAACTTAATAATCAGACCATGAAGATGACAGTGTAAAAGTGATCTTTATCTTCATGATGATCATGAGTCTTCCAGTATGCAGGATGTGCAGGTATTAGGAATACCTGAAGGGTGATTTGATCATAAACGATTGTATAACCATGACGCTTCCATTCCGAGGGAGTGATGAAACAGGTCTGGATTTTAGTGACTCCTTTCATGAGAGAAGTGACCTAATCTTAGTCCATGAGCTGGACATTGATCTGAATGAGATTCAGATGCAATGAGAAGATTAGGTTTACGGTCTTGATTTAATCAAGCATCTATGAGAGGTCCATGGGATCTGGATTTGAGATGTGATCTCAATATCCAAGTCACTATACGTGGAACAATACAATCGCCCTGTCCTTATCTCCAAGTATCTGAGGAGAAATAGCATTGTTCTTAAATGGTTTAAGAACAATTCCATGAGATCTGAGTAAAGAGAAGTTGATAATTAAATGTGATTTAATTATCATGATGTATGAGATATTATCCAATATAATTAAATGTGATTTAATTATTATGGATATGAATAATGTGGATAGTAATATCCAATTATTCATAATATATTATAAATGTGATTTATAGTATACTAGAGAGAGTTATATATAATTTATATTAGTAGATTAATTATTAATGTGTATTGGATACACATTGTCTAATTAATTGAAAATATAAATTACATTTTGTTTTGGGTTGTGAATGTGATTCACAATATTTCAATGTCAAGATTGCAATATTCCCAAAATTAATTGAGAATTATTTTTGGTGAAAATTGTTGGAAAATAAGTAGAGAGATAAATTAGGAGATATGCAATCCCATGTAATCCATGGGATTGCCCTCCCCATAAGGAAGAGGGGGGGCGGCACCAATTCCCTTTAGGACTTGGTGGCCGTCCCCCTCTCCCTAATGGGAAGGAGGCTCTTAATTGTTATCTCACTCCTTATTTGATTGGTTTGATTTGGTATTAATGTATATTTGATTTATCAAATATATTTAATCAAAATTAAATCATAAGTTGTTGGCTTTTACCAACAACAATCTTGACCATTGGATTATCATAAATCAATCTCAACCATTGATTTTATGAGGCACATGGATTGAGATCCATGGATCCCAAAACCCTATAAATAGAGAGGCATACTTGGCTCTCTCTTTACACTTGCTATTGTAGCAAAACTCTCTCTCTCTCTTTCTCATACTCGACGCCCCCTCTCTCCCTTGCTTCTTGGTGGCCGTCCACCTTGGTGGAGAGAACCGTCGTCGCCCGCGCCCTCGTGCCGCCGCCTCGACGCTCTGCGGTTCTTCGTCTACTTGGAGTGCTGCACTCGCGAAGGAGACGTGCGATCTCGTGTGTCGAGATCAGGAGCAACCGCGCTTGGATCAACATCTTGGATTGCGAGGACACCGCGGTTCATCCCCGCGCTCGCAAGCGATCTCTCCGACGATCGGACTTGAGACAGGAGGTCTCTTCTCTTAGAGACTCGATCAACCACGCTTCAAGAGGTATTGCATTATACTTGTTGTGGTTTTAGATGAAACGATCCGAGAATAGTTCTTGGATCATGTGGTTTCATCGAATAAATTTTTTTAAATTCTGCTGCACCGAACAACTAGTGCGACTAGTCGTTCTTCGTCGTATCCGATACGACGATCACGCTTCCGTGATGCGCTTGAGGATTTATCCATATCCTTCAAGTGGTATCAGAGCCTTAGGTCGATGGTTTCGAATAGTGATTCGTTAACCAAGGACGACTTGGGTTCATTTAGGTCGCGAAAGTTTTTCATCGCATTTGATTTCGCAGATCTGTTTAGTAAAGAAATTCGGCACTGTTTAAATTGTTTAAACACGAATTTTTTAATTGGATTATGTTCCCCATTAAATAAGGAAACCATAGGATCTGAGTTTGCGTAAATCGGAATTCGTATGCTCGAGATATGGTCGTTTTAATGGACATGTATGTGCTGTTGCGAGAACTGTGAATCTGAACGTGATTAAAATGTTAATTACTGTTTAGACTTGCCTCGAAATGCGTGAAACATCACTTAGGTTCTGTCCTAAATCAAATTAGCAAACTTTAGAAATTGACTTTGCTTAATTTGGATTTAATATGATTGAGATATGCCAATTTTAGTAAGTAGGGGTCACTGCTGAAATTGCCTTCCTAATCTAGAACCAAGTGATTGTCAATTAGAGAAATTAATTGTTAATTTCGTGAGATAATCTTGAAAAATATTTGTGAAATATTGAAACATGATTATTTGCCTAATTGACTTGGCCCCAACCAATTAAATGATTAGATTTGATCTAAACCTTAATTGGAACTACAATCATCAAACTTCTTGCTTGAATAGGACTTGGGAATTTGCCTAGCAAATTTCCTTAAAATCAAAATTGTTTTGATTACTATATGGTATAATTTCGGTTGAAAAACCGATGATCATCTCAAGTACAAAATAATCAATTTGGCATTATCCTTTCCCGAGGTGGATATGGTGTCTAGTCGGGGATCGCTGGGTCAGCGGGTTGCAACGTATGTGGTCCGCCCCACTCCCGTCGGTACTGGCCATGACAGCGGGTAGGTCCGGGATAATGTCCGAGGGATTATGATGTATTTTTCTAATTATTAAAATTCGAATTAATATGTACTTTGAGAATTATATCATATATGTATATTCAAGCATAAAACTAAGTTTGATTGATCAAATTGGATTGATAATTAATTTAATATGATTAAGTTAATTATATCCAATTGAGAATACTCTAATATGATTAGAGTTGATAATTCCCTTGGAAGAATTAATTATATGAATATGATTCATAGTAATTAATTTGAATTTGAATAAGAGGTGGAGGATCACATAAGTGACATCCATGGACTCCCGTCAAGGCGAAGGGTTTCCGTCGCCAGGGATTGTATATAGGAGACGCCTGTACGTAGTGACAACTCCTATATACAAGCGCATCTGGATCGGACTCTTCGCTTCTCGAAAGAGTAAGGCCGTATGCGTAGTGACCCCAATATCGGATCCTCATATTATTGGGGCGATATTGGATTGCGTATAGCGAGTTCTAATCCTGTTGACGGTTGGTTCAATTAATGACAGGTCAACATCACCTTAGGGGTGGTGGGCCTGGGTATTAAAGACCGAATTGGGAATGCAAGTTGGACTTGCAAGGCGGAATGTGTTCCCGCTTCTCTTTATTGGAGTTACAGTTTCTCATATTATTGGGATGTAACAAAGATAAAGAGGAGATCCCAGTTCTTGCTTGAGATATATCGGTAAGTATATCTCCTACTTTGAAAGTGAATAAGGGAATAAACTTTCATAGTTGACATAGCAAGACTAATTTGATTTAAAATGCCTTAATCAAATAAAATTAAATTGAATATATGATTATATGTTCTAATATAGTGCATTCTCAATTTCAGAAAATGAAGGTCATGAACCCACTGAATAGGCTTCTGGAGGTCAACCAATTGACCGGACCAAATTACTCGGATTGGATCCGTAATTTGGAGCTTGTGCTTTCAGCAGAGCGCATCAGTTATGTGCTCCATGAAAACAAACTTGAAAACCCTAAATCTAAGGAAGACAAAGCATATAATGACAAGTATGATGAAGATCATGTCTTGGCTAGATGCTATATCTTGGGTTCTCTCTCCAATGTTCTTCAGAAGCAACATGTGGAGATGAGTACTTGCCAGGATATCATGCAGAATCTGAAGGATATGTTTGGTGACATTAACCGCACCCAGCGGTACAATGTTATGAAAGATCTTCTTCGCTGTAAGATGCAGGAAGGGACCTCGGTCCGCGATCATGTGCTCAAAATGTTTGGGTACTTGTCAGAGCTTGAAACTCTAGGGGCGACGATGGATGCAGACATGCAATCTGATTTCATTCTGCTGTCATTGCCCAAATCTTTCAATAACTTTGTAGTGTCATTCCACATGAATAAGCTGGAACTGACAAATGCTGGGCTTCTTGCTGCATTAAAGTCTGCAGAAGACGTAATGAAGAAAGATGGTCCCTCTGGCACTGCAATGGTTGCACAGGTCAAAGGGAAGCGCGGTCGGAAGCAAGGTTCTCGGAAGGGCCCGGCCCAGAAGAGAAAGAAGAAGGGACAAGGTGTTGCCTCATCTTCCAATGCATCCACTTTAATGGCGTCGAAGAAGACCGACGTCTGTCACCACTGCAAGAAGCCGGGGCACTGGAAGCGTAATTGCCCAGATTACCTGAAGTCGGTCGACAAAGGTAAAGCCCCAGCAGGTATGAAATCTACATTCATCATTGAAACCAGCTTTCTCGTTGGACGAGAAGGAAGTTGGGTAGTTGATTCTGGTGCTTCTGTTCATGTATGCAATTTGTTGCATTTGTTTCAGGAAACTAGACAGCTTGAGGAAGGGGAGATAGTCATCCAGATGGGATCTGATGCAAGTGTTGCAGCAGTCGCCGTCGGGACCTGCAGGCTATCATTATCTAGTGGTAGAGTCCTAGTACTTAAAGAGTGTCTTTATGTACCTGAAGTCAGAAGGAATCTAATATCTGTATCTAAGTTAGTTAGAAGTGGGTATTCATTCCTGTTCTGTAATAAATTAGTCATAAACCGTTATGATAAATATATTGCAGATGGTATTTTGACTTCTGGAGGACTCTATGAATTGTGCATTGATAAATGTGTTATGAATGTTACAAGCACTAATAAAAACCCTAAAAGATCCAGGGAGAATGAAAATCTCTCAAATGAGATTTGGCATCAAAGGCTTGGTCATTTGTCTGTTGATAAGATCAATAGATTAATTAAGGATGGACCTTTAGACTTTCTACAGGTTCAACCTTTTCCTACTTGCAAGAATTGCATTCAAGGAAAAATGACCAGGATGCCTTTTCGTAACAAGGTTACAAGATGTGAAGGTATTATTGACCTAATACATACTGATGTATGCGGTCCCTTCAGTACCGCGACCCGAAATGGATATCGATATTATTTGACATTTATTGATGACCATTCGCGATACGGGTTTATCTTCCTATTACGTCATAAATCTGAAACCTTTGAAAAGTTCAAAGAATTCAAGGCTTTGGTTGAGAACCAAACCGATAGGAAGATTAAACGAATTCGATCTGATCGAGGTGGCGAGTACCTATCAGATGAATTTAAGGAATACCTTAAAGAGAATGGAATTATTTCCAATCTCACTCCTCCTGGAACTCCCCAACTTAATGGTGTTGCTGAAAGACGCAACAGAACCATCATGGATATGGTTCGTTCAATGATGAGTAAAGCACATTTACCACTTAGTTTCTGGGGATATGCAGTAGAGACTGCAATATATATCCTGAATAAGATTCCTAGCAAATCTGTACCTAAGACTCCTCATGAGCTATGGTATGGAACCAAACCTAGTGTTAATCACTTGAGGGTTTGGGGATGCTTGGTCCATGCAAAGAATATAGATGCAAGCAAGCTAGAATCTCGCTCTCGTGAGTGTTACTTCATAGGGTATGTTAGAGATGGTATTGGATACCAACTCTATGACCCTGAGACTCAGAAGGTTTTTGTTTCTAGAGATGTGAAATTTCTGGAGAATGATTTCCTTAAGAGTCAAGATAAATATGAAGTAAAGGAACTCATAGAATCTCCTGAGGATTCTGAGCTTCCTGAACCAGAAACTGAAGAAGTAAATAAAGATGATACACCCATACCTCTTCGAAGGAGTTCGAGGGTGGTTGCACCACCTGAAAGGTATGGATTCCATGTGTCAGGTGAAACTGACTGTGATCCTACTTCATTTGATGAGGCACTCGCGGATCATGACATGGATAGATGGATGCTAGCAATGAAGTCAGAAATTGACTCCATGCATAAGAATGGTGTATGGACCCTAGAGGATCCACCTAAAGGGGTAAAACCCATTGGGTGCAAATGGATCTTCAAGAGAAAGAGGGGACCTGATGGGAAAGTAGAGACTTTCAAGGCACGGCTCGTAGCCAAGGGCTACACACAGAGAGAAGGCATCGACTACGATGAGACATTCTCTCCTGTGGCTATGCTTAAATCCATCAGGGCGCTGCTAGCTATAGCTGCATATCTTGACTACGACATCTGGCAGATGGACGTCAAGACGGCTTTCCTCAATGGAGACCTCGAGGAGGATATCTACATGGAGCAGCCCCAGGGCTTCATAACTGAGGATGGTAAAGTATGCAAGCTGAAGAAATCCATCTATGGGCTCAAGCAAGCTTCTCGTAGCTGGAACATCAGATTTGACGAAACCATAAAGAGTTATGATTTTGTGCAGAATCCTGATGAACCTTGTGTGTACAAGAAGCTTAGTGGGAGCGCCATTGTGTTCATCGTGCTTTATGTAGATGACATCCTTATCATTGGGAATGATACAGGGATGATGACCAGTGTAAAGATTTGGCTGTCCAATACCTTTGAGATGAAAGATCTTGGAGAAGCCTCTTACATCTTGGGTCTGAAACTGTTCAGAAACCGAGAGAAGAGGATATTGGGATTGTCACAACAAGGATACATTAAGAAGATTCTTGAACGATTCCGTATGGATAGTTCCAAGAAAGGATTCCTACCCTTAAGACATGGTATCCACCTGTCTAAAGGAATGGCTCCTCAAACTGTTGAGGAAAAGAAGGCCATGGCTGGATGTCCTTATGCATCGGCCGTAGGAAGCTTAATGTATGCCATGATGTGTACTAGGCCAGATATCTGCCATGCAGTGGGAGTGGTAAGCCGTTACCAATCCTGCTATGGAGAACAACACTGGAATGCAGTAAAGAACATATTCAAATATCTTAGACGGACGCAAGATTACATCTTGGTCTATGGAGATGGTGATCTCCAAGTCTTGGGATATACAGATTCTGACTTCCAATCGGATATTGATGATCGAAAGTCGACATAAGGGTTTGTGTTCCTGTTGAACGGTGGTGCTGTGAGCTGGAGAAGCAAGAAGCAGGACACTACGGCAGATTCAACGACAGAAGCCGAATACATTGCCGCATCGGATGCTGCAAAGGAGGCGGTGTGGTTGCGCAAGTTCGTGCAGGAGCTTGGCGTAGTTTCCTCTGATACTCCCATCCCGCTACTCTGTGATAACACAGGAGCCATTGCCCAGGCGAAGGAACCCAGATGGCATCAGAAGAGCAAGCACGTAGAAAGGAAATACCACATCATTCGGGAGATTCAAAAGCGTGGTGACATCATCATCACCAAGGTGGCCTCCGCCGACAACGTTGCTGATCCTCTTACCAAACCTCTGACACAGAAGGTTTTTGACCAGCATGTAATGAGTATGGGTTTAAGGATTGTTCCTGAATGGTTCTGAGGGCTAGTGGGAGATTGTTAGCAATGTGAGCCCGAGGCGAACCATTCCTACAATAAATGTTATTGTAATAAATGATTCATCAATAAAAGTTATTGTTTTTGTTTCACTCCCTTTCTGATATTGAATGAATGAATGCACTATAAGGTCCCTCTGTACAATAAGGGTTATGTACCATGGCCAACTTGATAATCATACAGCTGTTGATTCAATGATTGAATCATAGAGGCTGATGCTTGGATGAATATCTAAGGAGTTAGATAGAGGACTCATCAAGCATCATCAAATGATTAACAAGTAGTGATCTCCAGTCTGAGTGGGAGATGGCAATCCCATCTCATTAGACTGATATCTGATCGACCTCTTGATGCAGGTCCTCTGCATAGGAATATTGATTCGGAGGTATCAGATTAGTTGAGTCAATGAGTTGACTTAACGAGATCGAGATAACCAAAGACCTATGATGAATACTGTCACATCACAGGCAGACATCCTCTGACCAGAGACAGATATATTACTATATGTCTGAGCATGTACATTTGGCAGACCAATAGGTTGATGACCTAATCAAGGTCTATACACCGGCGAGCTGGTGTGCATGTAAGGGCATATGAGTAATATGATCTCTCAAAGGGATCATACAGGTTCACTTACGAACCGGGAGACATGAGCTCACTCATGAGGTATTGGGATTGACCAAATTCCATGCATGGTCATCATGCTTTAGAAGCATGATATGAATTTGAAGGTAAGATATATGCTTTGTGAAAGCATATGATCTGTACCATATCCCAAGGACCAAGATTGAGAAACTTAATAATCAGACCATGAAGATGACAGTGTAAAAGTGATCTTTATCTTCATGATGATCATGAGTCTTCCAGTATGCAGGATGTGCAGGTATTAGGAATACCTGAAGGGTGATTTGATCATAAACGATTGTATAACCATGACGCTTCCATTCCGAGGGAGTGATGAAACAGGTCTGGATTTTAGTGACTCCTCTCATGAGAGAAGTGACCTAATCTTAGTCCATGAGCTGGACATTGATCTGAATGAGATTCAGATGCAATGAGAAGATTAGGTTTACGGTCTTGATTTAATCAAGCATCTATGAGAGGTCCATGGGATCTGGATTTGAGATGTGATCTCAATATCCAAGTCACTATACGTGGAACAATACAATCGCCCTGTCCTTATCTCCAAGTATTTGAGGAGAAATAGCATTGTTCTTAAATGGTTTAAGAACAATTCCATGAGATCTGAGTAAAGAGAAGTTGATAATTAAATGTGATTTAATTATCATGATGTATGAGATATTATCCAATATAATTAAATGTGATTTAATTATTATGGATATGAATAATGTGGATAGTAATATCCAATTATTCATAATATATTATAAATGTGATTTATAGTATACTAGAGAGAGTTATATATAATTTATATTAGTAGATTAATTATTAATGTGTATTGGATACACATTGTCTAATTAATTGAAAATATAAATTACATTTTGTTTTGGGTTGTGAATGTGATTCACAATATTTCAATGTCAAGATTGCAATATTCCCAAAATTAATTGAGAATTATTTTTGGTGAAAATTGTTGGAAAATAAGTAGAGAGATAAATTAGGAGATATGCAATCCCATGTAATCCATGGGATTGCCCTCCCCATAAGGAAGAGGGGGGGCGGCACCAATTCCCTTTAGGACTTGGTGGCCGTCCCCCTCTCCCTAATGGGAAGGAGGCTTTTAATTGTTATCTCACTCCTTATTTGATTGGTTTGATTTGGTATTAATGTATATTTGATTTATCAAATATATTTAATCAAAATTAAATCATAAGTTGTTGGCTTTTACCAACAACAATCTTGACCATTGGATTATCATAAATCAATCTCAACCATTGATTTTATGAGGCACATGGATTGAGATCCATGGATCCCAAAACCCTATAAATAGAGAGGCATACTTGGCTCTCTCTTTACACATGCTATTGTAGCAAAACTCTCTCTCTCTCTCTTTCTCATACTCGACGCCCCCTCTCTCCCTTGCTTCTTGGTGGCCGTCCACCTTGGTGGAGAGAACCGTCGTCGCCCGCGCCCTCGTGCCGCCGCCTCGACGCTCTGCGGTTCTTCGTCTACTTGGAGTGCTGCACTCGCGAAGGAGACGTGCGATCTCGTGTGTCGAGATCAGGAGCAACCGCGCTTGGATCAACATCTTGGATTGCGAGGACACCGCGGTTCATCCCCGCGCTCGCAAGCGATCTCTCCGACGATCGGACTTGAGACAGGAGGTCTCTTCTCTTAGAGACTCGATCAACCACGCTTCAAGAGGTATTGCATTATACTTGTTGTGGTTTTAGATGAAACGATCTGAGAATAGTTCTTGGATCATGTGGTTTCATCGAATAAATTTTTTTAAATTCCGCTGCACCGAACAACTAGTGCGACTAGTCGTTCTTCGTCGTATCCGATACGACGATCACGCTTCCGTGATGCGCTTGAGGATTTCTCCATATCCTTCAATTTTCTATGAATTTATTTATTATGAAAGACAATGATGCAATATACTCACAAAAACAAATAGCACAAAATTATGCTCCTGGGTAAATAAAAGAAATACTTGTGATTTAAATTAAATTAATTAATAATAACTCAATGCCAAGAAAAGCCAATTCAATCCATGAGTAATGTATTTTATGAAGGTTGAATAGACCAAGTTAATACTCTCTAAAATTCAATAAATGAAATGTATATAAAAAATGTGATTTAAACACACTAGATTGAAGATCATGGAACAAGCTTTCAAATGACGCCAAGTTTATTAAAATCTGAGCTATGGTTCACTTTGCTAAAACATTGTAGGGGCAGAAACGAAGAGAAACATGTTTATTTTATTACAAAAGACTCCAAATAGACCAATATGCAAATACAAGAACCAACTATGGTGATTTTATAATTTTCCAGAGGCGCGGTGACTTATCTACAATTTCTTATAAATATTTGGGCTTTGTCTTAATTTCTCTACCGACACGTGCACTACACGTGGGAAAACTGAGACCTAGCGGCGGCTCGGGCATACGTGTCTCTTGTAGATGCCTTAGCTTAGGCTCAGGAGATCCAAGCATTAGGAATGAAACGTTGCTTCCATAGGAGGATTGGATTTAATGCTAACCATTACATTTTATATGGGGATGTCAGATTGAATGGTATCTGCTAGCATGTTCTTCCCCCTCCTCTACATGAGGCTGAGCTTGGGCAGAGCTTCGACAAGTCTAGTTCTTCTTCTCCATGTGTCTCCTCTCGATCAGAAGGTCGTAAGACCATCGTGAAGGCTTGGCGTAGATGATGAAGTCATGATGAAGGTCAAATGAGCACTGGAATACTCCATCGACAAAGCTACTCAAGTGGATGGTGTCTAGATTGGATCTCAGCCAAAATTCTGATCAATAAAGTTACTTTATCACATGTAGTTGTTAAATAAACAACGCCCACAAGTATGTGAATCTTATGAGATGGGTCTGAGGCTGAATGAAGGGAAAATAACGACTAGAAGAGGTAGTCCTAGTTGGGTCCTTCTTCTTAGCACGAAGGTGGAAGGGATCGGGTGATCACATAATTATACGGACAGAGTGAGTGAACTGAGATAAACATGTGAGATACAGATGATTGCAGGGTCAATTCCATGGCTTAGAGGTAAGAAGGATACAATAGAACATGAGTGATAAACTAAAGAACAATGTAGAATAGAATGATTATAGAACTTACCTAGAGATGTGAAGATGGAATCAAATGGAATTGATGGTGAAATGCTACATAAAATGGAGCGTTGATGCACACCGTCTCTTGACCAGCTTAGCGAAGCATGAAGCTCGAGCAAACATCAGATACACTACAACAAGGTGTACATTCGCCTTTATCTCACCGAAGAAGAACCATCTTTCTCGCTCACTAACTCACCCAATCTCTGTCACATAAAGGTGAAATATTCAGGGTTCCTCTCGTGCAAGGGCAGCTGTGGTTGTCAGTGGTCAGAGGTGGAGTTTTAATGAAGGGTAGTTGTGCAGTTCATGTGGTGAAGCGGGAAGTTTCAACCACCAAATGTAAGAAGCACTTGAGGTGGGAGAAATACTCGGAGGTTGGACGTGGATGAAAAATGATAAGAGAAGGGATACACATCGGGAGTTGGAAAGGTGGTCGCTGGAGGTGGTTGCAAGAAATCAGTGAAGAGGGGCAGACACGAAGGGTTTTGTTTATTGGAAGGAGAGGCAAGAGGTTGACAATGAGCTCACAACCATTGGATCTGAAAATCCAATGGTCTAGAGCGAGACAGAGTGGAGTGCAGAGGCTGGGCCACATGATGCATCCGGATGGTTCCATGTTGCCCAATAGGAATTCAGAGAAATACAAAAAGAGTATGACATAGAAAATAAATAAATGGAAGAGTATTTAGAAAAAAATGTTCAACGTGAAAGTAGTAGATCTCGATGAGGTCTACAACCTTCTTGTAGAACTCAAAGATAAATAAAATTAATTATATATAGTTGTTATTTTTGCAAGTAATTTAAAGTATTAAATTTCATTTTTTATTATTTTTTTGATTTTTATTTTATAATTACTATTATATTAGCGATGAATCCATGATTCGCATCCTTTATTCTTTTATTTATGCAAAACTCCCTATGCAAAATCCTTGTAAATATATATCAAATATAATAAATTAGTATTGTGCATGCTTTTGTTAATATTGTGTAATTACCATTCTTTTTGACCAAAATAAATGAATAAATAAGAAAATAAAAAGAACAAAATAAGGATGTATTTATGCAATAAATGCAGACTGACCCGAACCCCGAGGGAAGGATAAATATTGGACTAATCAACAAGGAATAAAGTAGGGAGAGATAGGGTCCTTATCTTGTACATATTCATCACTATTCTTCTTGAGTATATATATATATATCTATATCTATATATATATCATACCTTTTTATTTATAAATAAAATAACAATTTGATTTCCTTAGTAAAATTTGTAAATAAAAGTGTAAATAGAAACTATAAAAATAATTACAAGATAAGATTATGTACAAGTGTACAACACCTATAACTATATTTATTTCTTTTGTATATAATTTGTATTTTTGACACTTGTATATATTTATCATAATTATATAAAATTGAAATAAAACTCATAAAACATAAATTAAATTATTAATAAAATCATCTTCTCAATGTATAAATTGATAAACATGTATATATTGTGCATAATACCTATTTATTTAATACATATAAATAATTTGTAAAAATCAAATAAAAATTCTTTTATATTCCTTACATTATTTTATAAATAACTAAACTATAAAATATAATGAATTTTGTAAAGATAATAAAATGAAAATACATGTATATAATATATAGGTATATTATACATATACATAATAACATATACTGTAATTATCTTCTAAATACATTATGAAATAATTAAAAATCACTGACAATTAGTTCATAAAATAACTACCACTTTTTATGTTTATAAATTTTTATTTTAATTCATTTTCTATTATTTATTTATTTTTCTTTGATTTTGTAAATTCTTGAATTCTGATTGGTCAACTTGGGTCCGTTGACCTGGGTCAACCTCTCTTTCAACTAAGTCTGACCCGGGCAAGCTTCACTGGACCTGATCTCTCGTCTATTTTCCCACCCAGATCTGACCATTTATATCTTGAATTCTGGACCCTTGTTGCCACCAAGGATCTGTGATCCTCACGGATCCCTATGCATGTGTGGATCTCCCTAGGGTTGTGCACTCTTCTCCGATCATTCCAGAACCCCTAGAATGCTTATAATTATTTCTCTTCCGCCTCCGTCGCAGAGGAGCTCATCCCTCACACCTATTCTCCATTTGCATTCTTCAGACAGTGACAGCATTCCATAGCTCGCTTTTGAAGCTAGGAATGGTGATGTGTCAGACACAGCCCGCTCGTGGCCGGTGACAACCATCGCGATCATCCTCCTAGGTATTCCGCCACCTGGTTGAGGCCAAGCCATGCCTCCACATCCTCCTTATGCAGCTAATCATCGTAGCACACTCAGGTACCCTCGCTTCACTTCACATTTCGTCTTACTCATTCAATTTCCAGTTCATCGCTGCCGTCCATTTCATCTGCTCTGACAATCAGGTCAGAGCCTCATCTTCCAAACCAATCGCATCGATGAGATCCCCATGTCATGGACCACCTTTTACCGCAGCCTTTCCATCCTATATCTTGCTAATCATAGCAAGATTAGGCATAGACCTTCCTCCTTCATTTTCATCGGAGGCCAGACACCATCCACTATCTCTTCTTTGGTTTTCACTATGAAATAACCTAACTGGACTACGCCTCCGAATCGAGCTTCTCTTTGCAGGTGCTGGTTCGCGTGAGGAGACTAGACCCGAGCCTCAACTTTCCAAGCAGAGTATCTTCAGGCACACTGTTGATCGATATTTTTTAAGGACTTTTGATTTTTGATTTTTTCTTTTTATCTCCCGGCAACGGAAAATTTTGTTGAGCAAGGAATTTATTGCCGGTGGTTGGAAAATTAATGATAAAAATGATATGTCAAGTGGTCGTTGTTATTCCCCCAAAATCTCGTGTCAACAAAATTTTTTTTTAAAATTTTTTGGTACTTATTAACCTGTATAGCGGACAAGGTCGAACCCAGGGAGGCTACAATTCCTTAGGGTTATTCAATTAATCAAAAACTAATTAAAAGAAAATAAGAATCTCAAAGGACAACTACCCTTGGTTTTTGTGATTTTTTTGAACCTTTTTATTTTTTTCATTTTTTTATTTCTAATTTTTTATATTTTCTGATTTTCAAATTTTTAGTGATTTTGATTTTGCAATTTTTATTAATTTTCAAAAATAACGAACAATGTGATTAAACTCAAGAAATATGCACACCAACTCTTTTTGCAAAATTTTTTAATTAGTCAAAAATGCTCAGAAAAAATCAATAAAAATATTTTTTTGATTTTAAAAGTTTTGAAATATTTTTGAGAATTTTGTAGATTTTTCGGATGTTTTTGTATTTTTCTAAAAATCAAACAGTGAGAAAACAAGAAAATATACACAGCCTGGAGTAATTTGCAATTAAAAATCTTTTAAATACCCAAAACTCCTAGCAATTATTTTTATGACAAACTAGAAATCATTATCTACAAACAGGAACTGAAATCACGATTTTTCGATTTTTGTAGAATTGTTTATGATTTTTAAAAGATTTTTGATGTTTTTCAATTTTTTTGGGTTTTATAAATAATTAATGCGTGAAAATTGGTCAGAAATTAAAAGACAATGAAATACAACTACTCTATTTTTTGGAATTTTTAGAGGTATTTTCGAATTTTTATGAATTTTGGAATTTCAAGCAAGGCAAAATGACAGTTTTTATTTTTTAATGATAATAAATGAAAGAGAAATGCAATGGAAAATTTATTCTAATAAAATAATCACATCAGGAGTATAACACAATTTTCTCAAAATTTTTGGATCACAAATAACATGTATTTTAATGAAAAGATCAAGCAAGTTATTGTTCTATAGTTCAGGGACCAGAACATAAATACTGTGAAAGTCTTGGACTGACTGTAAAGATTCAAAGTTTTGCCTCAAATAGATAATAAAAATGAATGACAGGGGATAACGCGCAAATTTACCAATATACCATGTGCAATGCATGTGCCTTGGAGCTCTGGAGGGGCTTCTTTGTAGATTTGAGAACTTTAGAGGGCGTGGATGTAATTTGCCCCCCTTTTTTTTATTGAATCCAAACCCTAGAGGGGTTTCTTTAGTGAACATCAACAGGCAACAGAGGATGCCCGCCGCCTCTTCTTCAAGCAGGAGGATCAATGGAGGTCGGCGGCGGGTCTTCTGGCGGCGATGGCGAGGCGCTCGGAGGAGGATCGGTGCGCGGCGCGGCGCTGGCCAGGGCACGCAGCCGCGTGCTGTGGCGGAGCGCGCGAAGGGGCACGGGAGGCGCGACAGGGCGGTCGCGGAGCGGGGAGGTCGCTGGGCGCGACCTCGTGCTGTGGAGGAGGCGGTGCGGAGGCGTGGCTTCAGCAGAGAAGGCGGCACGAGATGCAGACGCGGCCGAGGTCGAACGTGGCTTCGACGCTCTAAGGGCGGAGGCTGCTGTCGCGGGCTGAGAGGTGGCCTGGAGGCGGAGAGGTGCCGCCCTTCACGGCAGTGCTGCGTGGCTGGCGGGGGAGCTCGCCGCGCGGGCGGCGCTCTGGAGGGCTCCGCCGCCACCGCAGTTGGGCGAGCTGCCCCGCGCGCGGAGGTCGGCGATGGCAGGGGGTGGCGGGGGTTGGCAACCCCGCGGCTGCGGCGATTTTTTTTATTTTTTTTATGGAATGTAAACAATAAATAAATGAAGAAAAACTTTTTTTTTGAAAATCCGAAAAACAAAAAATAAAAAGCTATAGATTTTTTTTTATTTTTTTTATATCAGTGATCCTGCAAAACAACCGTTAGAGAATAAGGGGAAAATTTTTTTTTATTATTTTTTTATTTATCCTGCAAAACAAACGTTAGAGATAAAAATAATTATTTTATTTATCTACAAAATCGGGAAGTGGATGTAGATTCGACGAAAGATGAGGGATTCGAATCCGATCTCCGGCCACCGTACGCGGCCGGAGTTGAGAGATCGTGGACGGTAGAAATAGAAGGCGGAGAGATCACGAAGATGAGATGGAAATTCGAGTCGGTGGCGGATCAAAAATCGTGATGAATTTTTTTATGATCTAGAAGAAGAAAATGACAATAAAAAAATGCGACAAAATAAAAAGCGATTAAACTAAGATAAAATGCGAAGAAAAATACGGATCTCACCTTAGGAGCGGGAAACGGACCGTGATCGCCTCGACAAGGCCGACTCGCTGTCACCGGGCGGCTCGGAGGCTAGGCACAATTCTCGACGAAATTTCTCTCGGAGATCGGGCTCCTCTCTATAAAGATTGATCAAGTTGGAATGAGGGTGAAGGAGCCATATAAATAGAAGAGAGATGAAATTTGAATTTTTGAAGAGATAATGGAGATGAAAATTAAAATGAATTTTTGAATTTTTTTGGTGGAAGGGAGATGAAATTTGAAAAAGAAAATAAAAGAGATAAAACTAATTACAAAATTATCTAATTTTTTTGAATTTTCGTCACTTATTTAATTTGAATTAAAAAAATGTTATTTTTTTTATGAAGGTTAATTAAAAATAGCAACTATATACATATAATACATACATATATGACACTATATACAAGGTTAAATGACGAAATTAGCCCCTTTTTTGTTTTTAAAGAATTTTAATTTTTTTATTTTTATTTTTATTTTAAGAAAATTAGTGAGATTAATTTACAAATATATACAAATATAATATTTACAAAAATACATGGGAAAATTGCATAAACCACCCCGGAAAACCGACTTTTCAACCATAACTCCAAAAATTATGAAAATACAACCATTTTAAAGATAATTTAATTTCGAGTTCAATGGAACTGAGATTGATTCAATTTGAGCTCATATGGAGCCGGAATTGGTCTTTCAATTAGTGCTTAGTGGCTTTTTCCAAGTGTGGCTACTTTTATTTTGTACAAGATTTAATTGTGCAATCAATTTTAGTAATTAGAACACATTTTTATTTACAGCTTTGGTTTTGTCTGTTATTTGATTTGAAGTCAATTAAGGTACAAATAAATTAGTGTTAGTGATTTACATATATATACAAAATGAGTGAGAACACATTTTTTTTTGGATTTTCTGGTTAAGGACCCTATCTCCCTCTACTTTATTCCTGGTCGATCAGGTCAAGTCTTGACCTTCTCTCGGGGTTCGGGTCAGCCTGTATACAGTCTTCCTTTTTTTATTTCTTTTCTTTATTTTTTTCTTCTTTTTTTAATTTCTTTTCTTTATTTTTCCTTTCTTCTTTATTTATTTCTTTTAGGTTAAAATTAGTCAGAAATGTACAAGTTAGTAAGAATATGGAGTTAACGTTATATGCATGTGTTTTATAAGGGATTTTAAGCTAAAATAAATGAATAAAGATGACGAATCACAGATTCATCATCACCCTATGCTTTACCTTTGCTAGTCCCTTAGCAAAAACTTATTTGAAAGAATAAGTGAAAAGAAAAAGAAAAAGAAAAGGAAAGGAAAAATGAAGAAAGTAGGACAACATTGAGTATTAAACTTATCTTCATAAAATTATAGTTTGGAGCTCTGTCGGACCTTTGGATTATTAGTGTGTCGGAACTTCGATGAGACTTAGAATTTTAAAAACGTCAGCCTTCAAGTTCTACACATCATTGTCACAGTTTCGGCTCAGAAGTCATCTTAGATCAATCCTCTTCCCAAAGCACACCCTATGAACATTGAACAATTGTCTCATGTGTGTGAAAGGTTTTAGCTCTTCCCATCCAGAATGCAGGACTACCATGCAAATCTCCTCTCCAATAACTCATCCTCGGGGAGTCAGGTATTTCCTTCTAAGGTCTGTCGCGCTGTGTTCACAATCGAATAGGGGGAGAAGTTAGAAGAAGGAGAAGAGAACTGGAGGGTGGCCAGTGTAGTCACCTCTCTTTGTGAAGCTGGCCAGTGTAGCCGAGTCTCCACCAATATCTGTAGGTTTCTTGAAGCTTGGACCTTTTTGGTCAGATATTTATTTGGTAGTGGCTTCTTTGTATTTGAATTTTTGTTGGTTCTGCTTGGATCTTGTTGTTCCCCTACGGATATAGAATCTTTTGTTTCCGTACATTTTTTGGGGTCTTAGAAAAAATTGTGCCCAGCCGTCCATCCCTTTTCCGAAGCTTTATTTCAACCCGTACTCCAGTCTTTAGATTTCCACGCTACCAGAAAAGAAACTCACACAGTCTTCCAACATCCCGTCTGAGTTGAGCTAAGTGCATAGTGCGAGAGTACAAATTGATTCCCTATTCCAGAGTTATACCCAGAATGAAGAGACCAGGTTAGACACTAAGAGTCAGATGCTGCACATTGTCATGTGGGACTCAAAGAACTAAGTCAAAGACCTAAAGCTTCTAGAATCCTATTTCTCAGTGAAGTTCCTCTGAGAATGAGGTGGATTAAGGTCCAACTAAGCTCCATTCTTCAATTTTATTCCAGACATAGTTTAAATGCCAATATTATCCTAAAAAATGCACATGCAAATGCAACATATGAAAAATGCAAGGGTTTTTTTTGGAAAAGGAATGATGCACATGTGAAAAGAACACATTTTTTTAAACAATTTTCTAGTTTTGAACTTTTTATGGCCTTTTTTTGAAGGAAAAATGCAAATGTGAAAGAAAGTTTTTTTTTGAAATTTGCAAATTTTTATAGATTTTTGGTTTTGTATTTTTTGTTGTTTTTTTTTTGTTTTTTTTGAAAAGGGTTAGTAAAATATACAAGTATATACAATGTTTTTTTTGTATTTTTATTGATTTTTTTTGGTTTTGTTGTTTTTTTTTGTTTTGTTTTTGTTTTGAATTTTTTTTGTTATTCTTTTTTTTTTTTTTTATTATTTTTTTTACGCACGTGGATTTTACAAACTATACACACATAACCCCCCAAATAAACGTATTTAAAAGTACGAGTTATGTCTAAAGTATATATACAATATATACGACACCCCCCTATACTTAGCTCGAACTATGTTCTCATAGTGATCAGGGAGCGAAAAAGGAAGACATAACTCGTGCTAAGTATAGAAAAGTGAAAAGAAAAGATAACAAGAAGAGAAGATGGTGATCCCCACCTATACTTAGGATCAAGTAATCCTAAGTATAGTAGAGTGTACAAAAGGGGAAAACCGACGACGAGAATGTACAAACTCAAAAATAAAAAAGACACGATATGAACAACATCACCCCCCTATACTTAGCGTAGAGTATCCCTAAGTATAGGCAACAACAAGAGTGATGAACAAGACAAAAATGAACAACACAAATCATTCACCCCCCTATACTTAGGATAAAGCACATCCTAAGTATAGCATATATACACACACGGAAAAGGGGTGAATGATAAAACAGGAGAAGACAGAGTAAAGCGAAAGGATATACAAGAGGAGTGGATGTACAAAGGTCAAGAAGGTCGAAAACGAACCATCTTGCGGGCCCGCTGAGGTATGGATTTGACAAGGTGTAGGTCAATATTGGGATCATCATTAGATATGAACTGAGTAGAATCGACCAAAAATATATCCTAAGCGGTTTCAGATTGTGCAGGCCTAAACTGATTATTGGAAGTAGTATGGTCATGTCTGGACTGGGAGGTCTTGCAAACATCAAAGTAAAATGGCTCGAAATCATTATCCGAAAAAGTAGGATCATTTTCAGCCTGACGAGCCTCTATTGGATCATCATCTTTATCAAAAGGCCCAAATTCTTTTATAAAAGCAATCAAATCAAATTTGGCTTGATCGGTCTCATCTGAATCAAGGTGAATCGGAACAGACTCATCAGTGGAAGTAGTCAAATCATGTCCGTCCTGTCTAGTCTCAGACTCTGCCTTCCGCTCTAGGGTGTCTATCGTGTAAATTCCACGGATGTCATCAATGCATCTCCACATTCCAGAAGGGGGAACTCCAAGGTCTATGCTTTCCGAGTCTTCCTTCTTCAAGAGGAATTCTTGGGTTTCCTTATCATCCAACATATAACAAGAATCTCTGATATTATCATCGATGTCAAATTCCTTGGGGTTGGCTAACACTGGCGGGCTCTCATGAGATGCAGGTTTCTGAGCAGTGGTGGGTGTAGTGATCAACACATCGCTCCCTACATCAGAATGGAAGCGAATCTCTCCTGAACCGTAGTCAATAACGGCTCCTGCAGAGGCGAGGAAAGGTCGTCCCAGGATGATTGGAGGGTGCTCCACAGGAGCGGAGGTCTCCATGGGCATTACAATAAAATCCGAAGTAAAATTCAGGCCCTGAATAGAAATGACAGCGTTTTCTAGAATACCCTTCGGCCTCTTGATAGATCCATCAGCAAATTGAACTATCATCCTGGTTTTCTTAAGAGGCCCAAGATGAAGAGACTGTACCATAGAGAAGGGTATTACATTAATTGATGAACCACCGTCAAGGAGAGTGTTATCACAGGAATAGTCAGATATGGAGCAACTCACAAGAGGTGTGGCAGTGTTTCCTTTCTTAAAATATGGACGGTGAGAGATGGCGTAGGCAGTGGCCATGGTCAAGTTGTGACGCTCGGATCTTCTCCTTCACTTTCTCTTCGTCTGTTGAGGAGTAGATAAACCTGTCATGGCCTGTTGAAGTGGAGTTTTAATGATCTCATTAAGGGTGGCTACCACTTCGGGTTCAGTCATCATTTTTTTGAATACTCATCCATACAAGGGAGGAGGTCGGAATCATCATTTACATGAGGATTGCCAAGAGCAGTCTGTACAGTGGAATCCTCGGGGTCAAGATTGGGACATGTAATGGATGATTGTGTGGGAAAATGATTGGGTATTTGGGTCCTCTCCTCACAAAATGAATCAATAATGTGTCTCCCAGAATCTTTTTGGATTTTTAAAATTTTCTCAGTTTTTTGTATTTTGGGCGATTGCAAGCTCTCATGATTATCCTCAAATGAATCCATATCCTCAAAAAGTGCAGCAGCGTTCTGGCTCGTATTTATATTAAAGAGATTGTTAATCTTCGAATTCATATGCTCCACCATCTGGTTCAGTGTCTCCAGTGTGGAAATCATGAAAGGTGACTCCAAAATCTCAGGACCGAGTGGGCTGAATGAGGGTGGGTGAAAATCAAAGTCATCCGTTTCCTGAAATAATGGGTTAGGCGGATATGCACAAACATCAGGAGGACGATCCTCCTGGAAAAAGGAAGGTGGATCGTCTGGAGAGTACGAGATATCCTCAAAGATCGGATTAAAATAACTCCAGTCAGCCATCTTCGAAACAAACAACGGGATCGGGAGAGCACGAGTGGTCAAGTCAAAAGATATGGAGAAGAAGGCGCAAAATGCACAGAAGGATCTAGCAAGCACACAAGCAATCAAACACAATACAAACCCCCAATTCACCAACTCACGCAATGTGAAGACCATGAAGATTCAGTCTCTTAATCTTGTCTGTTTTAGAGTTAGGTGATAATCACAAAAGTTGTACAAACACTTAGGCTGAATTATGGGATTCGGGCACTAACCTTAGTGTATACGCGAGCAAGTTAAAACGAATACAATGAGGGGGTTACTCTCCCCAAAACAATGATTTTTCCTTATGTTTATTTTAGGGTCGAGTTTTCTTTAGCAGTCCCAAATTTTAGGCAGTTATCACTTGGTTTAAGTATATTCAACGAATCGTCTACCGAGTGTCCAATTTCCTTTTAATTTATGTGAGTGAAAACAAGGAAGGAGATCAGAAATGCCAATGCGCGATTAAAAACGATGATGCATGCAGGGGTTAGAGATGCATACCTTGTCGCCAGCACTCTACATGCAAGTGATCCGTGCAGAATTTAATTACAGAAAATAAACTAACCTATATGCAAATGCAAGTGAACCGTCCTAGATGATAACTTCTATTAACGGGCAAAAACAAGTTAATTTGACTAAGTCCAAATTACGATCTACTCTATAGGCACAGAAATTCTTGTTTAGGGTGTTTGGACCTAATTAATTACCTGGCTCAAGCAAATTAATTAAAGCAATCAATAGGTGGCTTTCAAAATCCACAGAAAACAAAGAAAAATAAAGGCGATGAAAACAAAACCGATGAGGTCCCCCAAGTGCACCGGCACTTGACGAAACAGACCCCGCAACAAATGAATGTCCTGTTACAAAGTTCAAATGGAAAAGAAAAATATCTATCTCTCTCTCTCTCTCTCTCTCTTTTTTTCTTCTTCTCTTTTTCTCACGCTATCCTGCGGCTTGGTGAAGAATCAAGCATCCTCCACGTCGCTTGGGTGCTTCGGCTCACCTAGGATCGCCTCCTTCGCTCCGCGAGCCCTCACAAGAAAAATGGAAGAAAATGTGTAAAAAATACAATTATCAAATATGAGAAAAAGAATGAAATGAAATGAATGCAGTGATATGAACAATGAAGTGAATGGAAATATTTACAACCAAGAATAGCAGGTCAAAAGAGAAACCTAACTACCCTCACCGTGCCTCCCCGGCAACGGCGCCATTTTGTTGATCAAGATTTTTTAAGGACTTTTGATTTTTGAATTTTTCTTTTTATCTCCCAGCAATGGCAAAATTTTGTTGAGCAAGGAATTTATTGCCGGTGGTTGGAAAATTAATGATAAAAATGATATGTCAAGTGGTCGTTGTTATTCCCCCAAAATCTCGTGTCAACGAATTTTTTTTTTAATTTTTTGCTACTTATTAACCTGTATAGCGGATAGGGTCGAACTCAGAGAGGCTACAATTCCCGAGGGTTATTCAATTAATCAGAAACTAATTAAAAGAAAACAAGAATCTCAAAGGACAACTACCCTTGGTTTTTGTGATTTTTTGAACCTTTTTATTTTTTTATTTTTTTTATTTCTAATTTTTTATATTTTCTGATTTTCAAATTTTTAGTGATTTTGATTTTGCAATTTTTTTAATTTTCAAAAATAACGAACAATGTGATTAAACTCAAGAAATATGCACACCAACTCTTTTTGCAAAATTTTTTAATTAGTAAAAATGCTCAGAAAAAATCAAAGAAAATATTTTTTTGATTTTAAAAGTTTTGAAATATTTTTGAGAATTTTTGTAGATTTTTCGGATATTTTTATATTTTTCTAAAAATCAAACAGTGAGAAAACAAGAAAATATGCACAGCCTGGAGTAATTTGCAATTAAAAATCTTTTAAATACCCAAAACTCCTGGCAATTATTTTTATGACAAACTAGAAATCATTATCTACAAACAGGAACTGAAATCACGATTTTTCGATTTTTGTAGAATTTTTTATGATTTTAAAAAATTTTTGATGTTTTTCAATTTTTTGGGCTTTATAAATAATTAATGCGTGAAAATTGGTCAGAAATTAAAAGACAATGAAATACAACTACTCTATTTTTTTTTGGAATTTTTAGAGGTATTTTCGAATTTTTATGAATTTTGGAATTTCAAGCAAGGCAAAATGACATGTTTTTTATTTTTTAATGATAATAAATGAAAGAGAAATGCAATGGAAAATTTATGCTAATAAAATAATCACATCAGGAGTATAGCACAATTTTCTCAAAATTTTTGGATCACAAATAACATGTATTTCAATGAAAAGATCAAGCAAGTTATTGTTCTATAGTTCAGGGTGGCGCGAGATGCAGATGCGGCAGAGGTCGAACGTGGCTTCGGCGCTCTAAGGGCGGAGGCTGCTGTCGCAGGATGAGAGGTGGTCTGGAGGCGGAGAGGTGCCGCCCTTCACGGCGGTGCCGCGCGGCTGGCGGGGGAGCTCGCCGCGTGGGCGACGCTCTGGAGGGCTGCGCCGCCGCCGCAGTTGGGCGGGCTGCCCCGCGCGCGGAGGTTGGCGATGGCAGGGGGCGGCGGGGGTTGGCAACCCCACTGCTGCGGCAAATTTTTTTTTATTTTTTTTATTTTTTTATGGAATGTAAATAGTAATTAAATGAAGAAAAACTTTTTTTTTGTAAATCCGAAAAATAGAAAATAAAAAGCTATTGAATTTTTTTTTTAAATTTTTTTATATCAGTGATCCTGCAAAACAACCATTAGAGAATAAGGGGAAATTTTTTTTTATTATTTTTTTATTTATCCTGCAAAACAAACGTTAGAGATAAAAATAATTATTTTATTTATCTACAAAATCAGGAAGTGGATGTAGATTCGACGAAAGATGAGGGATTCGAATATGATCTCCGGCCACCATACACGGCCGGAGTTGAGAGATCATGGACGGTAGAAATAGAAGGCGGAGAGATCGCGAAGATGAGATGGAAATTCGAGTCGGTGGCGGATCAAAAATCGTGATGAATTTTTTTATGATTTAGAAGAACAAAATGACAATAAAAAATGCGACAAAATAAAAAGCGATTAAACTAAGATAAAATGCGAAGAAAAATACAGATCTCACCTTAGGAGCGGATAACGGACCGTGATCGCCTCGACAAGGCCGACTCGCTGTCACCGGGCGGCTCGGAGGCTAGGCACAATTCTCGACGAAATTTCTCTCGGAGATCAGGCTCCTCTCTCTAAAGATTGATCAAGTTGGAATGAGGGAGAAGGAGCCATATAAATAGAAGAGAGATGAAATTTGAATTTTTGAAGAGATAATGGAGATGAAAATTAAAATGAATTTTTGAATTTTTTTGGTGGAAGGGAGATTAAATTTTAAAAAGAAAATAAAAGAGATAAAACTAATTACAAAATTATCTATTTTTTTTGAATTTTCGTCACTTATTTAATTTGAATTAAAAAAATGTTATTTTTTTATTTTTTTATGAAGGTTATATAAAAATAGCAACTATATACATATAATACATACATATATGACACTATATACAAGGTTAAATGACGAAATTAGCCCCTTTTTTGTTTTTAAAGAATTTTAATTTTTTTATTTTTATTTTAAGAAAATTAGTGAGATTAATTTACAAATATATACAAATATAATATTTACAAAAATACATGGGAAAATTGCACAAACCACCCCGGAAAACCGACTTTTCAACCGTAACTCCAAAAATTATGAAATACAACCATTTTAAAGATAATTTAATTTCGAGTTCAATAGAACTGAGATTGATTCAGTTTGAGCTCATATGGAGCCGGAATTGGTCTTTCAATTAGTGCTTAGTGGCTTTTTCCAAGTGTGGCTACTTTTATTCTGTACAAGATTTAATTGTGCAATCAATTTTAGTAATTAGAACACATTTTTATTTACAACTTTGATTTTGACTGTTATTTGATTTGAAGTCAATTAGGGTACAAATAAATTAGCGTTAGTGATGTACATATATATACAAAATGAGTGAGAACACATTTTTTTGGATTTTCTGGTTAAGGACCCTATCTCCCTCTACTTTATTCCTGGTCGATCAGGTCAAGTCTTGACCTTCTCTCGGGGTTCGGGTCAGCCTGTATACAGTCTTCCTTTTTTATTTCTTTTCTTTATTTTTTTTATCTTTTTTTTAATTTCTTTTCTTTATTTTTCCTTTCTTCTTTATTTATTAATTTAAGGTTAAAATTAGTCAGAAATGTACAAGTTAGTAAGAATATGGAGTTAACGTTATATGCAGGTGTTTTATAAGGGATTTTAAGCTAAAATAAATGAATAAAGATGACGAATCGCAGATTCATCACACACCCACCTCCAAATCATCATCAAGCAGCTCTCCGACTCATCAGAGGACCCCAGTGAATGTGCATCACTTCCGTCATCGTGCAGCCTTTCAACCAGTCGGTCTGGAGAGGCCTTCTTCTTTGTTCTTCTGACAGACCCCTGCCATCTGATGAAGATGCTTTGCATCTAAATATGATCTGAGTCATACACGACGCCCAAATACCAACGCTTGGATCACATTGGGGGCCCATCCTAACCGCACGTCAATGACAACCTTTCAGATCGTGAAATATTACTGACACATCATATCTGACTGCACGTGTCCAACATCCCTGACCGTCAGATCTGCTTTTCAGACCCTCCAGAGATAGACATCAGCCGTCACGCATCACATGTGCTTGCCAATGGTATAATTCCTTTTTACCCTAACAGTTTTTGTTGTTTCATTTTAGTTAAATAAATGTAATAACTAGTTGAACATTTTGAGGGATATGGGAAGATCCTTAAGTGCATCACGGAAGTGTGGAGATCGCATCGTATGCGATTAGGAGTGACTGGTCACACTAGTTGCTTGGGACATCGGAATTTAAAAAATTTTGAACGATGAAACCACATGATCCGAGAACACTTCTCGGATCATTTCTTGTAAACCACAAACAAGTATTAGGTTTATGTAAATCCTTGAAACCCGATAGATTGTAAAAATTACTGAAGCCTGAGCATAATTGCAAAATATGTACTTATCCAGAGTTCAAAAAATTCAAATTAGGAGTCCCACGCATAGTTCTCGTCGAGATCTTTCCAACGAGTCCATCAACGTCCAAATCCGGCATCGGATGAGGGAGATATTGTCATTTTATGACCATAGGTCAGTAACCGGACCCGGATTCGAACCCGGATCCGATTAACCACTCAGGCATAAAAGGGGGCTTGCCATTAGTTTAGTCGTCCAGAACTCTTTTCCCCTTACCCAAGCCCCCGGAGCTCCACCTCGGAGCATGCCGGAGCGCCGCCAAGGTCGTCGGAGTTCACCGAAATCATTCGATCGCAAAATCGAAGGCACCGAAGCGAAGATCCCACTGCAGGGGACTCATTCCTCACCTACGTGAGGTATGGATCTTCCCCTCTTGCTATCGTTTTCCGCATTTTCATTTCCTTCGAGTTGGGTGTTAGGGCTTCTTGGTTTGATCAACAGGTTGGGTAGTTGTGCTTTGATCATAAATATCTGGAGGTTTTAGATTTTGTGTAGTTATCTGGTTGCAATAGGCCTTCTGCATGGACTGTCAAGCATTGCATGTGTCATGTGTGTTAAATCGTAGGTACCAGCATTCTTGATTGTACGTGAGATTTGCATCGAGATTGCATCGTCGGGTAAATGCCTCTCACGGCTTCTGTCATTTCATCGATGATCACGAATAGTCCTTACAAATATTTGACTGTAAGGGGAAATGATTAGTGTGCCTATTTTCAATTTAGAAGTGCACCTGGAGCATTAGAAATAAGAAAATTCTGCAGAGGAACCTATTTATAGGAATTTGTGGTGGTTATGAGGATGGATGGTTTTGAAGGAATGGACTTGTCAGATCCTGAAATGGATTTGATTCTGAATCTAACTTTGTTTTGAAACATATATCATGAAATCATATAATGCAGGTTCGATTTTATCGAGACCTAGTGTTGTTTCATGTATGTTATGATGGGAATCACAGCTACTTCGTATGGGTGGATATAGTATATCCAAATCTGAACTTGTAGAGATATATTATCATTTGGTTTGTGGAACAGGGAATCGATCATTACCCTATAGGGAGAATCACCTGTGCATCTTTATTTTGGCAACCTACTTGATCATGAGGTAAATGTCTATTTAATTTTACCTGAATGTGACAATTTAGGGGATATTTAAGATGCAGAAATAAGGAATACATACGTGTGGGAGTGATGGTTGGCAAAGGCTTTATCGTTACCACTATTGACATGCATCTGATTCTGTCTTTACAACCCATGCCACGTTTTTATTCATATGAGTAGAAGCAAATTTCATTTTGTTAAGATATTAGTAGTGTGCAATCATGGTGAATAGTATGAAACATAAAAGTCATAGCCCCTCACCCCTTGAAGTATGTATATATGGGATCCATAAGAAGAAGCTCCAGTATGTTTTAAATTGCAAAAGTTGCAGTAGGAGCACTTTTAGACTCAATATCCTTTGATGACCAATGTAAGGAGATGTGTTTATCTATTTCTTGCTGGCCGAAGGGATGTTCGGTCACGCGTAGGGTGCGAGATGGCAGCCGAGATGAAGCGCGTAGTCACGTGGTTACTGCTTGTCTGAATTGATCTACAACCATATCTTCTGAAACTTAAAAAAATTAGGTATATATGATTTGATAAAGTGGAAAAATCAGTGTGAGCATGATCAAGAAATCTAAAATAGGTCTCTCTTTGTTCTGCTTATTTCATTGTCGTCACTATAGGATTATCTTCGTGACTTGATTAGTGCTGCTAGAGTGGATGATATCATCAGATCGGACATGATGTCCTGCTGGTAAAAAATCCCAGTTCATTTATTTCCTATTGCTTTCAAGGTTCTTATTGCAGCTTTTATGTTTAGATGTTAATCTAATGGAATATCCACAAGCTTTTATTGTTGGATGGCAGTTAAGGAATTAACTCAAGGAGTTGATTATTCTGAAACTCTAATTACTGATGCATGGTTGAATGGAGTCTGCCAAATGGATGAATAAAGTTGTTGGAAACAATATGAGTTCTGCTGGTCTGCCATATATGCTCTGTAGTATATTGATTTGGATGCAGTGGTGTATTTAAGAGAGTCTAAAATGTCAACTAGGCAAGATTAGATCTTCCACATTGTGATTATCGGGGATGATCTTAGTTGTTTTAAGTATGTTCATGCTTTCTTCTCCAATGTGATTTGATGGAGTGGAGAGGACCAAACTGGATCTGTGCTTATCACAGTTTAGTACATAAGTGATATCATACAAATCAATTCAAGTATTAAGCTTATTGATAAAGGGAAATAAACCTCCAAGGAGAAGCATGCCTCCTTGGATCCTCGGGTAGAGACTTGGACAACCGTAAATAATTTGGTCAAGCGATTAATGCAGCTTTAGCTCACCGTGTGTTGTGTGCGTTGCTTGGTGCTCCTTTTGGCATCTTAGTGATTTTTTCCGCCATGGAATCAAGTGGTTTGTGCCTTGTGCTTTGTGCTGCACTTTGGGTTCTGTGTGATCTCCGCCTGGTGATGAGGCCTACGGGCTCTATGTGATTCCTCTCGAGGTTTGTGCTACTAACAGGGGGTGTGAGTAGAGACCCTAAGCAGCATTAAACTGCAGTCCAAGCTCATTTTTCCTCACGAACATGACTTCTAGGTATTTACATGTGTTGGCCCCACGTATAAGTACCTGGATGCACATTTGTGAGGAAAGATATCGAGACTTTTAAATAAAAAACCGTAAAACTATGTGATTAGTACATTTATCCAGGATCAAATGTATTGAATAAGATCATGCCCTTTCATTGGTAACTCTATCGATATAATGTGGACTTATATTATTTTTCTAGAATGGTCGTACTCTCTTATAAATTACAATTTGTGTACACTAGATATTCATATTTGGGTTGGAACAATAAGTCGAGTTGATTAGAAGTCGCTTCCCACGGGATGGTTGTTCTCTGTGAAGTGTTATTTCTTAGTGGATATTTGAAACAGGGAAGTTGTTCATACCTTGTGAGTTTTCACAACTACTTCATGTACACTTTTGTTTACCTTTCTAGTTGTTTTATATCCATATTGGGCGCTTTGCTCATAAACCTATTTGCGTGAATTCAACAAGTTTGCAGGCGCAATATCTACTGTAGTAAGTGACAAGTGGTTGACTTTTTGTAGCGCTCTTTTGTGGTACAATGGGGCCATTCTCTTTGAGTTTTTGTACATGTAGTTATTTTTGAGAGTTAAGATGATGTATCCATACATGTTGCTACATTTCTACGGCATTGTATAATCTTTTTGTGGACATGATGTATGAGTGGAATGGAAATGGAATGAAAAAATGCAGTTCTTCCTTATTTACTTTTCTCCTGCAAGTTTGGTACAACTTGGTATTTCAAATTTAGAATTGCATGCGTGGATGTGTATTTGCTGAGTATCTGGACCCTGGGGGTGCCAAAGTTTACCTCTTGAAGCGATATTGCGATCGAGTCTCTAAACGAAGAGACCTCCTGTCTCAAGTCGGATCCAACAGAGCATATGCTTGCGAGCGCGTTCATGAAGCGCTTGCTCCTCGCAATCATGTTGATGATCCAAGCGGTGAATATCCTGACTCATCTCACGAGATCCAACGTCTTCTTCATGAGAGAGGAGCACCAAAGGACATGAAGATCCACGAGCAAATGATCTGGCAACATAATGGCAATGCGACAGCGATGGCGACTCTCTCTAGGGCTCCATGGTGAATGACCACAAAGAGGCTTGGTGTGTAGAGAGAGAGAGAGAGAGAGGGAGAGAGCATATTTTCCATTGTCTAGAGAATATCTAGGGTTGCCTCTTCTTATATAATATTTTAGGAATACATGGATCCTAGTCCATGGACAACACAAATCACTGGTTCACATTGATTTGTGTTTCTTTTATTGGCCATGATTTTGTTCTAGGAACACAACAATAATTAATATAATTAAATTAAATATATATTGAATAATAGTAAATATAAATTAATTTCAAATTAAATCAATTATCGATGAACATAATAGGAAGGAGGCTAGCCTGCTTCCTTAAATAGGGGAGATGACCACCCATTCCTATTAGGGGTTGGTGGTCGTCCACTCTTCCTTTAAGAAAGGTGGCTATCTCCTCATAGTCGATGATACTGCATTCCAATGAAAATCTACAATATTTACAACAATATTTGTTGTAAATTATTTCGAAAAAATAAATCAAATTTATTTTGTGAACATTGCAATCATGCCGTTGGAAATTTTTGCATCACATTCACAATCCAAAATAAAATATAAATTACATTTTCAATTAATTATCCAATGTGAACCCAGTTCATGTAAATATATAATTTGTAAAAATTATCTACAAATAACTCAGTCTTATATATTATAAATAGCTTTACAATATATATGACTAATATGTTGTTGTCCACACTATTCATATCCATGATAATTAGATCACCTTTAATTGTCTTGGATCTCTATTCCAAAGTTCCCAAATAATGTGAATTACATTCATATTATTCACATCTTTGATAATTAAATCACATTTAATTATCTTAGATTACTCTCTTTATATGTCTCAATAATATGAATCAAATTCATATTATTCATGATAATTAAATCACAATTAATTTTCCTTTTCTCAATGCTCACATACATTATCAACCATGAAATTATCCTTGAACACTTTCAAGGATAATGCACTTTGTCCAAGGATACTTGGATATAAGGACCTGGCGATTGTACGTTCCACGTATAGTGACTTGGATATTGAGATCAAATCTCAAATCCATATCTTTCGGACCTCCCATAGATGTTTGATTAAATTAAAATCGTAAATCTAATCTTCTCATCGCATCTAAATCACATTCATATCACTGTCCAACATTTGGACAAAAATCAGATTACTTCTCTATTGAGAGGAGCTATGAATCCAAGATTCATTAACAATATGTCTGCATTTTATCTTAAAACCCTTAACAAATACATGCAAATATTAAATAATTTTCATCTTTTATCAAAATCACACTTATGAATAAAAATGCACTTTTATGCATCCAAAACATGTAAATAAATAAAAGAACAAAAATAAAGAAAATAAAAAAAGGCAGATTGTAAATATGTATATATGTACAATATGACTTATATAATATAAATATAGCTGAAAGATATATGTATAACCTAACCCCTGAGACCAAGTCAGCATGAATTAGTCAACAAATAAAATGTAGGGGGAGATAAGGAAAGAAAACAATAAAAAATAATATTTATACGCTCTTTACACTCTTTACTATTTATCAAATATTTACGAAATCTTCATTGATTTTTAATTAATTCATATATATATATATATATTTCACAAAAGTCTTTTACTACTTATTTCTAAAAATGTACATAAAAATATAAAAATAAGCTAAAAATAATAACTTGTATATATGCCAAGAAAACCGACTTTTAAATTGTCAAATTCTCAATTTCCGAACATCATAACTTTCCCAGACGAACTCCAATTTCACTCTACTCACCTTTAAAGTTCATAAAATAATATTTTCGAATTAATGAAGGTGATTTCACTAAAATCAGAGTGTGTTTGCAAAAAGTCGGTTTTGGGACATAATGACAATGGGGTTTCTGGCTATTTATTTATATCGAATGCATTATATATAGTTTTATTAATTTTATAATTTTAAATTATTTTCATGATCTTGTATTTCAATCATGATTAATTTCAGAATTTTTTGACTTTATTTATTATTTTAAATTAATCAAAAACCCTAATTTGTAGATGAATTTGAAGTATGTAATATATACCTGTATTTATTAGTATACCTAATTAATTTAATAAATACATAAAAATTCACAAATACCCTATTTATTATCCTAATAAATAATAAAATATAAAAATGATGTGTTATGTATTAAATTATTAAATTAAAAATTAAATACCTTTTCGATAAGTATACTATATATGTATTTATTAATATAATATGTATATTTTATTCAATATTAATTATTTATAGAAATAAATTACTCTATAATAAAGATAATAAATTATTTACATATTTTATTTATACATATAATTTAAATAACATTATTTACTATTCATTAATGATTTTATAAGAATATTCAAAAATCTGGCCAACAAGTTGCTAACACGTGTAAATACTTCGTGCTTCTTCTTCAAGAAGAGGTTGTTGACTTTGGGTTGCAACCAACCATCTTCATGGATTTATTCCCGCACCACTGTTCACCTATTCTCGCATCTTAACCCTCCATTACCTAGACCTAACAACCCTAATTCATGCCTACCATTGATCCTAACCTAAACCTCCATTGATCTTCCTATAAATCTCTCCAAAGTTGGCATGAGCCAACTAACTTTCTCTGCTCTAGTTTGAACTAACCGAACTACCAACTTCTTCGTCGATCCTCGCCGCACACGGTGGTGACAACTGCCTTGGGAGGAGAATCGCGTGGAGGAGGGACATCGGGAGAGGAGTTTCAAGGCTGGAGCCCAGCTTTGTAGCACTGCCATCGCAACGTAGAGCTCCGGTCAACACATGTCGTCGATCTACGACATAGGTTTATATAACCTAGTTTCACAGTTGCAACATTTATTCATTTCTTCCTTTGATTTTCATCGATTTCACTGCCGAATTAGCGTTGGTAATTACCTAATTACATAGGTTAAACACCCATCTTTAGTTTGTGATTAAATTCCACCTCCAGTTTATCGCCTTCCATTTGGTATCCAAATGACATTTTCCTGGAACTATTCTTGAACTACAAGAATATCTAAACTTTTGGTCGATTCCATCGTGAATTGAGCATAATTGAATTTATTGCAAGAAGCATAAGAGCTGGAGCAACAACACATAGCGTATAGAGCAACCAATTTCATCATCTGAAGACTTATCCTTGTCAGGAAGAACGAAGCAGCCTACATCTTGGGATTTCAAACCTTAGATTCTTCACTGTCGTCTTCTCCGACCTCCCCTCACCGTAGGAGAGCTAGAAGGGGAAGGAGTTCCCCATCTGGCCCTACAGGAGTAGATGAACCACCATCCCATTGTCGGAGATTGGGCAGAGGAAGAGATCATCGTCGCCACCTTCCAGTATTGGGGAAGAACAACCCCAAGAACTCGACATGTAGTTGTGCACCACATGTCCACATTCGACGACCTTGATCTCGGATCACTATATAATATAGGCCACCCATTGCGAATTGGTGTGAATTTTGCAACATAAGCCCATTAAGCTCTAGAAGCCTAGACGCGCCTCTAGAGTTTTTGCGTTATTACATTTAGGTTCCTGTACAGGGATCCAAGTGTAATTGCAGAAAGTTTATCTTGCAAATAGGTCCCTGACCAGTGACCTATTTGAAAGATATCGTATACCTTTCATTGTATTTTCTTTTATTGCCTTTACACTAGATATTGGACTATAATTTTTTGACCCTGAACTTTATTACATCGAGTATTATTTTCTTACATTTTATTTTTGAGTCAATTTTCTAGGATTTCATCCTCTTTTAACGAGGCTTTATTCTTCGATTTTCAAATCCATTTTGATTCTATTTTGAGTTCTTTTCGAGCCCATTGCTGGAGCGGCTTTTATCTTACTCTATTTTCACGTATTATATCGTAGAAAAATTTGTTTGAAAAATACCACTTTTAAAACTAAATAAATTTGGAAAAAATTAAAAATAAAATAAAATATAAAATCGATAAGATTTTCCCACTTTTCTCGCTTTCTTCGAGAAGGAATAAAAATCACAAAAATATCTCTTTTCCCCAAAAATAATAGTATTGCTATTTTGTCTCATTGTGTTCGACCTAGGCACATTTACCTGGATAAATATTAAAGTGTAGATAAAATAGGAGAGAGAAGCCTATTCACTTCATTTTCTCTCTCTCTCTCTCCTATTTTATTGATTTTTTTTGATTAATTAGGATTTTATTCTGAGCGATATTTCTACACCGACACTGACACATTTTTATCGCTCACCAAAACCCTAGTTTACAAGGAGTCACTAAAATCCAAACCCATTTCATCACTCTCTAGGAATGAAAGCGTCATGGTTATACTATCATTTATGATAACATCACCCTTAGATAGTCCTAATACGTGTACATCATGCATACTGGAAGACCCAGAATAAACATCACGTTTTTAGATCTATTTAGACTGTCTCCTTCAGGGTTTTATTATTAAGTTTCTCATTTGATCATTAGGAATCAGTATCGATCATATACTTTCCAAAAGCATATATTTGACACAGGTATTGATTATATACTTTCCAAAATCATATAACAAACCTACAAATTTAATCAAGCTTCCGAAGCGAGACGACCGTGCACAGAATTTGATTCCCAATGAGTGAGCTCATGTTTTCCTATTTAGTAAATGAACCTGTATGGTCCCTTTGAGTGATTGTATTACTTATATACCCTTGTGCACAGAATAGTGCACCGGTGTATAGACCTTGATTAGGACATCAACCTATCAGTTTGTCGGTTGTACATACTTAGAAATATAGTAACACATTTGTCTTTGGTCAGAGGATGAGTGCATATATCATGATAGCATACGACATAGGTCTTTGGTTATCTCGATCTCATTAAGCCAACTCATTAACCTAACTAATCCGACACCTCTGAATCTCTATTCCTATGTAGAGGATTTGCATCAAGAGGTCAGTCATATATCAGCCAAAAGAGAAAGGATTGCCATCTTCTACTCAGGTTGGAGATCATCTCTTAATAATCATTTGATGGTGCTTGATGAGTCCTCAATATAACTCTTTAGATTTTTATCTAAGCACCAATCTTTATGATTCAGCTATTGAATCAACAGCTATATGATCATTTAGATGGCAATGGTACATAACTCTAATTGTACTATGGGACCTACTATGCAAATTAGTTATTATTCATTTTAGGTCAAGGGATGATATTTCCAATAAAAATTATTGCACAATGGCTCGTCGTGGGCTCACATGTCCAATAATCTCTTACTAGACAAAAGAGCCATTAATGGGCTAATATTTATACCCACACTCTTGTGCTAATCCTAAGCTATTTAGAAAAATAGCTAGGTAAGCCGACCAGTCACTCTGTTCATGAGAAACTACGTCAAGTCCTTTTACGACACTTGAATATCCCCAGACAACAGTGTTCGCATCCAATGCCAATGCTGCATCTTATGCAACCAATATTCAATCTTGTCACTTATAGTATTCTTGACACTACAACACAATAATTATAATAACTAGTATGTAATTTCTAGTATCCTTATCAGAATGCCCTTATTCCTGGAGATCTCTATCTCCTAAGACTAAGACCTAGTCTTAAGTCTTATAAGTTATCTGCAGTTAAGACCTTTTAGATCACTATCTACGAAGTCATAAATTCTTGAAGGTATTATTATTATTATTGTAATTAAGTGTTTTATCTCTATAGTAGGATTGGTAACAATTTATTTCTCCCATTGCATGGCAGACATCTGACTTTCATACACATCTAGCATACACCAAGCTTCCCAAAGCAGATGCATTATGGCATGTAGCTTTGGTATTCACCTACTCAACTCTTTGAGGTGCTATCCCTTCAGATACGCTAGTGCCATATCTTAAGGGAAAGAAGCCTTTCTTGGAAATTTATAGAAAATGGAACATGTCTAAGGTGTACCACTAATGTGGTGGTCTCAATACACTCTTCTTCGTTGCTTCTGAACAACTTCAGAACTAAGATCTAAGTGGTATCCTTGAGATCATATCTCAAGGTATGAAATAGACATATTATAAAACACTTATAATCATCCTTATATCATTCCAAATGATTAGCATGCTATCTACATTTTGCAAGATGAACATAATGGCACTCCCACTAAGCTTCGCATGGTTCACCAAGATTCTATTGAAATCATAATATTTATAATTTCATCAAATCTGATTTTCCAACTACTAGAAGCTTATTTGAGTCCATAGATGGAGTTCTTCAGCTTGCACACCTTACTTTCCTCAACCATGAAGCCCTGGGGATACTTCATGTGAATATCCTCATATGGGTATTCATAGAGGAATAAAATATTGACTTTCATCTTGAAGATGTCATATTCATGTCGTGTAGCTATAGTTGGCAATATTCTGATGGGTTTAAGCATGGTCACTGAAGAGCAAGTCTTATCGCAAGCGGTGTATTCTCTTCGGTGTGTAGCTCATGGCTACGAGTCATGCTTTGAATGTCTCCACCTTCTCATTGTTCCTTCTTTCTCTTTAAGATTCGATTACACCTAAAAGGTTTTACACTTATAGGCATACCCTCGAAGGTCCATATACAAAATTTGTATATGAAGTCTACTTTAGACTTTATTTATAGCATCCATCTTTCCATGTCATGATCCTCAGATACTTCATCATATGAAGTCAGATCATTGTAAAACATATCTGACACGTGGAATCCATTCTCAAAATCATTGGAAGAGGTATGAGTGTTTCATCTTGAATTGTCCTTTTAGTTTCCAATTTTAGGAGCCTTATTATCTTTTCAACATTAAAGGAGTACATTCACTTCATTTTCACCTTCATTCTCAAGAAAGTTATCATCTAAGAATAATATCCTTAGAGATGAGATCTTTTAAGAATTTCAAGGTCATAAAGTAGGTATCCAATAGCATCCTTTATTTTCCTAATGAAGTAGCACTCTCTAGTGCTAGATTCCAACTTACTTGCATAAAATCTTATTAAGGATATATATTGTAGTCTCTACTACATAAATACCTGGAAACTAAGAGGTAATTATGCTAATATTCATCACTAATCAAATCATGTCACACATGATCCAATTGCATCTCCCTACAACTCTATTGCATTTATGTGTATTAGGAGGAGTGAGATAGTAATGATATTCATGTCTACATAAGGTATTCATTGAATTGATATAATAGGTACTTGCTATCTTGATTATACCAAATTCTTTCATCTCCCTTCAAACGTTGGTTCTAAATCAAAATTGTGAAATCATTGAACATTTAAAAGCTTTCTAGGGTGAAGGAAGAAATCTCATATCACAAATAATCATCGAATTATATCACATATCATTGGTGTTTATCATGATACAGATGATCCACATACATCAATATGTATGAGATCTTGAATACCTTGGCATCTTACACCATTCCCAGAGAAGAGTTTATTGGACATTTTTCTTTGAATACAATATTCATAAGTATGTAAGGTTTAAAATTTCAGACATTCTAAAGCTTCATTTCTTACTAGTCTATTGATCACATCAAGAGACATATGTCCAAGGCTTGATGCCCAATTATTGTCAAATGATCTTCATCTACCTATTGATCTTTTAAAGTTTAATTATCAATATTTAAAAATGTTAATGAACCATTCATTATTTTTCTAATTTATGAGAGTCCTTTGGTTGTTAGATTACTATCTGAAATGTATCCATCACAACTCTTTATGATAGCTTTATTCCAGAATTCATGTTTATTTCAAAATTTTAGAATAAACAATGAGTGTATTCTAATATCTAGGTCATAGAGACATTGTCTAATACTAAGGTCTCTCCCACTGAAAATATGAAGTTTATCTATCCAATAGAGATTGCTGTAATAATTGAATCAATATCCATGAGGATGACTATTAAACCTTAAGATCAAATTTTCTAGTCTTCTAAAACATATACAACCAATTGTAAATGTTATTAGAAGAATGAGATACAATTATTAGACTTTGATCTTATCTAATAAATAAGTCGATTTCAATGATGATATGTAGATGTATAATTATGCCAATGATCCAAGACCTTCTCTAAGGATCCTAGATAGACTTGATAGTCATACTATCAATACATCAACATCTTGCAGTATTGTCATTCATGCAATTCTTTGTATGTCATATGGAAGTCACAGAAGTACAGTCAACTCTTTGACTTTCCTTCTTACTTGGGTCCGACCCATGCTTCCATTGTGCTCCCTTCATCTATAAACAACCATTGCTTAGGACAAAGGATCTCTTATGTTGAATTCAAAGGATTTCAATATAAGAGTATTTCAACATTTGTACATGCTTCATTCCATTCATACAATATGACTATTGTGAAGCTTCATGAATGACTTGAGTATAGATAGTAGAATGATGATACTCATCGTACCTACATCCATCTAAACTCTAAAATGCTTTGGTTCAGGTAAATACTCAAACATTTGGAGTACATCACCTCTTATCGAGCTAGCATTCTACATAATGTAGAGAACCATGTCATTCATGACTAAATGTCGAGAGAACGTATATTTACCAAAATATCTTCTTAGATTTTATAAGGATTACTTGACAATTACGATCATCAACGTGATACTTCCAAAGCACACTTGTAAGAGATCAAGACTACAAAGACATACAAACCTTAGGTCATTGTCCTATTGTCTATTTAATTGTCATTCGCCATTCTTATTAGGAAACTTGTATATTGCAATCACATACATTATGTCTCCAACTGCAAGTACAATATCTTGATCAAGGATCCAATCCATGATATTTTACGGGTTATTATTGAGTATAGTATTGAGTGGATTTAATGAGGATTATCTAAAATAAGACATTTGCATAAATAAATATATATTACTTTGACTTAGGAATTTTTATATCAAAATTGTCTTGCCTTGTCAAGACTGGAAGTTCATTCCATTAATCACTTTCAATGTAAGAGATATACTTACTATTATATCTCAAGTAAGATCTGGGATCTTTTTTCTTATCTCTGTTACATCCCAATAATGTGAGAACTTGCATCTCAGATAAAAAGAAGCAGGAACACATTTCGCCTTGCAAGTCCAACTTGCATTCCCTATTCGGTCTTTAACACTTGAGCCCACCACCCCTAAGGTTATGTTGACCCGTCGTTAATTGAACCAACCATCAACATGATTAGAACTCGCTATGCGCAATTCAATAGCTCCCCAATAATATGAGGAATCGATATTGGGGTCACTATGCATACGACCTTACTCTTTTGAAAAACAAAGAGCCTGATTTAGATGCGATTGTATGCAGGAGATGTGACTTCGAACAAGTGTCTCCTACATACAATCCCTGGTGACGGAACCCTTGCCTTAATAGGAGACCGTAGATGTCACTTATGTGATCCTCCTTATCCCATTCAAAATTTAGTTAATCATTATGAATCATATTCACATGATTAATTCTTCCAAGAGAAAAACTACTCTATTCATAATATATAGTTTAATTTTATTGGATCTAATTAACTTAATTATATTAAATTAATTATCAATCTAATCAATCAACCAACAAATAATTTTTAGTTGTTACTTGAAGTATGGCATAATCTCAAAATATGTATTATTCGAATATTAATAATTAGAAAAATAAATCATGATCGCTTCAAGCATTATCTTTTCCTTAGCCTTGTCATGGACAGTACCGAAGAGAGTGGGACAGATTGCTCATAGAGCAACTTGCTACCCCAACGCTCCCCGAATAGGGCATCGTATTCACCTCAGGTCGGGATAATACAATTTGTTGATTTTGTTTTTGAGAAGATCATAGGTCGTTCAACTGAAGTTATACCTTATAATATTTATACAAACTATTCTGATTAATATTATAAGGAGATTTGCTAAACAAATCCCCTATCCTATTCAAGCAACTATGTTTGTTCGGATTGATTTAACTGATTGTGATCTAGATCATATCTAATCAATTTTTGTTAAGGTAATGTCATTTAAAGAAATAATCATCATAAATATTTCACAAATATTCATCAGTAATTATTTCAAGAAATTAACCATTAATTTAAACTAATTGATTAAAAACAATCACAAGGTTCCTGATTGGAAAGTAATTTTCAGCGGTGACCCCTACTTACTAATATTTGCATATCTCAATCAATTAAATCTAAATTATGCAAAATAAGTTTTCAAAGTTTCTAGTTTGATTCATAACAAAACCCAAGTTATATTCGTGCATATCTAGGCATTTTAAAACCGTAATTAACTCTTTAGTAACATCAAGATTCGCCATCCCTGCAATAGTGTATACATGTTCACTAAAAAGATCATAACTTGAGAAATCAGATTCCAAATCACGTGAACTCAAGTCCCAAACTTTCTTTATTTAATAGGAACATAATACAGTGATAATTTTTTGTTTAAACACTTTCAAACAGGGAGAAAAAAATCACACAAAATAGGGTTACGTGAATAAAATGCGTTAAAACATCACACAACCAAAAAATGTCTGTCATCTTAGGTTTATGGATCATATCTAAAACCTCCAACCAATGGCTCTGATACCACTTGAAGGATATGGGAAGATCCTTAAAAGCATCACCGAAGCATGGAGATCACATCGTATGTGATCAAGAGCGAGTAGTCGCACTAGTTGCTCGAGGCATCAAAATTTAAAAAATTTAGAATGATGAAACCACATTATTTAACACTTCTTGGATCATTTCATATAAACCACAAAAACCTATTAGATTTACCTCTTGAAGCGTGATTGTGATCGAGCCTGTAAATGAAGAGACCTCTTTTACCAAGTCCGATCTGATAGATGAGACATTTGCGAGCACATTGATTAAACTCATGCTCCTCGCAATCCATAATGATGATACAAGGGACAAATCTCCTAATCTCGTCTTACGAGATCTGATGTTTTTTTACGAATGAGGCACACCATAGGAGACTGAGATCCACGAGCAAATGATTCAGCAACATAACAGCGATGCGGTGGTGATAGTGACTCTCTTTAGGGCTCCATGGTGGACGGCCACAATGAGAGAGAGAGGCTTGACATGTGGAGAGAGAGAGAGAGGAAGAGAGCATATTTTCCACTTTCTAGAGATGAGCTAGGGTTGTGATAAACATAAATTATCAGGGGTCTAAATGGTATGTCTCACACAAGGCGGAGACAACCGAAGTCGCTACAGTGACCCACAATAAAATGTATTTAATCAACAATTAACCCACACTACAGATCAACAATTAGAAATAAATGTGGAGTTAAAATTTATTTTTAACTCTGCACAAAAGATGTATAGGACAAGTATGTAGAGAGTTCGAACACAGGGAGCAAACAGGGAAGATCAAATAAAAGTGTGTGAGTGAACGTGAAGTGTCTACACTATGCAATCAAATATTTTTGTAGGTTTTAATTTAATTATTTTTTTTTAATTTTTAATTTTGTATTTTTATTTTTAATTTTCTGATTTTTATAATTTTAAAAATTTATATATTTTTTTCCAATATTGGAATATAAAAACAATGTAATACAAGGAGTGATAAAATATTTATAGAAATATGCTAAAATAGCCAAAAATTCAGAAATAAAATCTGTTTGGTATTTTTATAATTTTCTACTGTTTTTGTGATTTTTGGGTATTTTGAAAAATATTTTTGGTATTTTTAAACACTGAAATAAACCAAAACAGTTGACAAGCTACTGGCTGGGGGGCAAAATGGGAATTAAAAAAAGCAAACAGCCACAAAAATTTTCCAAACTATTTTTCAAATAGAGACAATAAAATATAGAAGAAACAGGATCTGAGTTTATAATTTTTGGAGTTCTTTAGGATTTTATTTTTTTTGAAGTTTTTGAGTCTGTTTGAATTTTTAAGGTTTTTCTTTTGAGATTTTTAGTGATTTTTTGACTGACACTAAAAGATGATAAAATAGGCAGTAGGGAATTTTTTTGGAGTTTTTCGAGATATTTTACTATTTTTTTGGCATTTTCTAAGCTAGACAGTAAGCAAAAAACATGTTTTTGATTTTTAATAAATATTAAAATGAAATAAAATCAAAAACTAAAAATATGGCGTTAAAGTACAAGCAGACAATAGCTTGAGTATAATTTTTGAGAATTTTTGGAATTAAAATGAGGCTTTAAATAAATCATGCAAGCACACAAAAATAACACATCCTGGCAGGGGTATATATGCAAATATCCAAAACACCAGGGGCATACATGCAATTTTCCTCAAAAATTAACAATGAATATTTGATTTCCAGGGCTAATTACAAATACACAGACCCGCAGGGGTGTCTCAGCAATTTTCCCACCAGGGCGCGTGACTTGCACGCGCCTGGCGAGGACCTAAGTGTAATATCAGAAACCTCTGGGGGCTAACATGCAATTTCTCCAAAAAGCTTACACTTAATATAAAAGTTTTGGTACTGAAACGAAATAAAACAAGGGTCGAGGGCCTCAAAGCAAAATGCCCGCACCTCACGTGTACAGGTCACGTGAGGTGACGTGGCAGAGGACCTATATGTAAATAAAATAAGTACGAGGGCCTATTTGCAAATTTTACACTACTTTAACACTACAGACGAAAGTTTGTGGACTAAAAAGTAAATACAAAATACGCAGGGGTTGAGATGCAAAATACCCCTAGCGCGCGGATCCAACAGCTGCAGATCTTCACTTATACACGTGGCGTGAATCCAACGGTTGATGACGCTTCGCGTTGCACGGCTGGGATTAGATCCTGGGCGATGATCGAACGGTGCTGGTGCTACTCCTTCCAACGGTGGCTGTACGATCTGGGAGACCTCCACGATCCGACGACAGGGAGGCTAGGACCAAGAACAGCGACGAGTGCCGGCGAGGGCGAACTTCGCTGTCGAAGATCTCCGTCTTCCGGCGACGATGGAGCTTCAAAATGGCCGTGGAGACTCCGGGGGGTCTTCTCTTTCTCTTGGGGACTTCAAAAGACCTCGGTGACGGCCGAGGCGCTCGCTGGCGGCTGACAGAGCTGGGGGGCTTCGCGAGCTCCAGCGAGGCTCCAAAATAGCCTCCAGGCGCGAGTCAACGCGCTTTGACCTGCAAAAAGGATTAGGAGGTCCAGGGCAAAGTGCCTGGACCTTAGGTGGGCTGATTCGATGCGAGAAGCGATGGGGGTGTGACTGGCTGGAGTTGCGCTCTGGCCACGATGGGGGATTGGTTGATTCGAGCTACAATCCTTAGGTATTTTTGAGGGTTTTCATTCCTAAAGCTAACATGAGTAAATTTCGGATGAAAAATGGAAGGGAGGAGGGGGCCCTCAATGGTCGGAGCCAGAGGAAAAATGATATCTCGACCGCCTGAGTTGCGGGAGGTGGTGGAGGCGCCCTCGACCTCGTATGCCTTGGCTGAGGAGCTCGTGGTGGAGCTGTCACCTCCAGGAAGCTTCAGAGCACAAGAGAGGCGGAGAGGGGTGGACCAAGGGGACTCGAAATTGAATTCAAAGTTGGGGATTCCTTATATTTGGTTTGACCCGAGGTGACAGGGGCTCAGAGATCAACGAAGATTGGAGCAATCGTTGGTCCTCGGCCCAAGGTTATTCATGGGCGAACTAGAGCGATGATCGAGGAACAATGTTGCAGAAGGCTGCAACACAAAAAAGTGAAAGAGTTGGACTCGAGAAATCCGTGAAGTCGGGTCAAAAACGAGGTTGTCAGAGTCCTTAGGGGTCTAGGACACCTAGTTGACCAGAGTCAACTAGGGTTTGCGCCTGGTTGGTCCACGTGGACCAACCATGAAAAACCCTGAATAAATCTTTTATTAATTCATTTAAAAATAGAAAAAGGTCGATTTAAATTATGATTATAAAATAAAAAAATTCGTTATTTTATGTAGTATTTTATTATTATTTTTAATTTATTTTATGAGGTATATTTTTATGAGTTTTCTTTTTAGCCCTATATAGGTATATTACCTATGTATTTTAGTATTTTATTTTTATTCTGTGTATTTTAATTTTATTATTTTTATTTCTTATTTTAAAAAATTATAAAATACTGTTATATACACAAATATATTTTTATTTTATTTTTCTGATATGTTTTGTACATTTAATAAAATATAAGCATGTATGGTATAGATATGGGTATAGGTAGTATACCTATGTATCAAATATGTAAGTATTTTTATTTTAAGTTTTATTTAGGTTTTTATTCCAATTTTAATGTACATATTTATTATAAGTAATGTTTACATAATTATAAAAATATAAAAATACAAAAATAATGAATAAACAATAAAATGAATATTTTAATCTGTACAGTTGTACAATGTGGGTCCAAAACTCAACTTTCAAACCGTAGCTCCGCCAAATGCGAAACCACCGCCATTAAATAGCTTATTTTATTCTATATACAATTAAAGGTGAGTTTGCTGCATTTGGAGTTTTCAGTTGTGAGATACGGGTCTGGGAGGTTGGGATTCTAGATTTTTATTCAGACCATAACTTTTTATCTGTACATTATTTTTCTGTGAAATCAATTTTGTATTTTTCTTTATTAAATTATCTACAACTTTCATGTACAAAGATTCTTTATTTGATTTATAAAATGTGGAACCAAAAATAGGTCCCAAAATTAGTAAAGAATGAATAGAATAATATAGGTATTTGACCCTTATCTCCCCCTACTTTATTCCTGGTCGACCTATTCATCAAGATGCCTAGGTCTTGGGGTTTTAGGTCATAAAATATTTACAATATTTTATTCTTTTTCTTTTCTTTTATTTATTCTATAATTTTGGCTTTAATTACAGTATTTTATACACTAATGGGATGCACGTGCATAAATGCTAAGATGCTATATTTAAGGCTATTTACAGGCATTTGCTAGGGTTTTTGGTGCCAAAATGATAGAATAAAAATGAAGAAATGTGGATTCATCATCCCCCTATACTTTACCTTTGCTAGTCCCTAGCAAACACTTATGCAATAAGTGCAAAAAGAAAAAGAAAGAATAGAAAAAGAAGAACTTGGATTTAGTTTAATTATCAAACTTGTTTTCACAAAATCAAAGTTTTGAGCTTAAGTCGGACCTTTGGAGTTTTAGTGCGGGTGGAACCTTAGTGAGAACCGAATTTTAAATCCAACAGTCCCTGAGAATCCCAAAACTCTGTCCAAGTCTCCTCAATAGCCAGGTTAGAAATACTTCAACTCATACGCAAACTCTTATGACTATGAATCTGACTCGTACAATGTAAGTGATGGTGGCTCTCCCCAACTAGAATGACAAAGGAACTGACTTCTCCAGTACGACGACTCAATGATTCCCCAATCCAATAACTCCATCCTCGAGGAGCGGGGTATTCCCTTCTAAGTTCAAGTGGCAACCAACTCAAGAGGAGGGGTGAAGAGAAGAATGGACGGTAGCCAGTTTAGCTACCTATCCTGGGATGCAAGACCAGTGTAGTCAAGTCATCCTGCTGTAGGCTCACATGATATGACTTTGGAACTCAAGCTTGCTTATAGACTTTACAACATTTGTACACACTTGCAGGCTTTTTTATTTTTATACATGCCTGAACTTTTTTTTAATACTATATACAACATCATTTACATAAGGAGTTTTTCCTCTTGAGCCAGTAGACTATCCCTCTTTTGAAGCTTTATTGTAACCCACACCCTCCTGTCTTTAGACTTCCTCATCACTGGACGGGTTGGGGTGCACTTCCCTCCCTAGAGGAGGACAAATGTTTCCACTTGTGTGTGTCTCATACCGGCAAATCCAATCCCCTCACCACTCCAACTGAGTTGAGCCATGTGAAAGGTGCAGGTGTCCAAGTTAGGTCATTATCAACAAGAATCGTGCGTGTGCTCCGAAATACTCTACTTCGGCAGTCAAGAATCCATTGAACCAAGTCCCGTGATCCTCAAAGAATTAAGTCAACTAGACCTGAAGTACCTCAAACCCAGTTCCGATAAGGTTCCTGTTATTAGGTAGATTTTAAGGTCCAATTAAGCTCCGATCTCCAGATTTTACTTAGACTCGTTCAACTATCAAACTCAATCCGAAAAAATGCTCATGCTATACAATGCTATGCAGAAAATATTTTTGTGATGCAATTTTCAATGTTTTTGAACTTTTTATGGATTTTTGAAAAGATGATGATGATGCATATGCAGATGCATTTTTTTTGTATTTTTCAGAAAGATTTTTCAGATGTTTTTGGATTTTAGTTTTGCAAATGTTTTTGGGATTTTTGAAAACAAAAAGTTTTGGCGGAAAACTAGGTTAAAATATGTGCACGGAAGTGCTTCTTATATGTACAAGAAGTGGATTTTAAGAATTTACAAGGGTAAGTGATCAATTTTATACATATAGTGGATTTTGGTGTGATGTAAATATTCCTCAAACTTATTTGACACAAGCTTTTCACACAATTTTTTGAAAACTATAGTCCAAAATAATTTTTACAAACATTTTTGCAAACACGTACACACATTTGAAAATCATTTTGCAAAGGTTTTTCAAACAGTATAGATAGATTTTCAAAATATTTTTGCAATCATTTTTCAAACCATTTGCAAATCATTTTTCAAACATTTTCTTTCACACAAAGGAAATAAATTTTCACAAATCACACATTTTGCACAGGTTGAAAATATGTAACAAAATATTTTCAAAAGAGTTTTTAATAAATGTTCACAAAGATTTTCAAACTATTTTTCAAACATTTTGCAAAAAAAAACATTTTCACCTGATTTATTAATCAGTATCTACAGAAAGAATTTGAGGGACAAAACACCTTTTTATTAAGGTTTTTAATGAATTGTAAAGAATGACTAGCCCTATTATTAAGAAAATACGAAAGTACGAGTTATGGCTAAAGTATATACGTAGTATACACGACCCCCCTATACTTAGCTTGAGCTATGTCCTCATAGATCGGAGAGAAAAGAGAAGACATAACTCGTACTAAGTATAGACAAATCTAAATAATAAAGGAATAAAGAAATGAATTAAAGAATGAACCAATGAGAAGTTGACCGTCCCCCCTATACTTAGGATCAAATAATCCTATGTATAGCAAATTGTACACAACACAGGGAGGGTCAAGGGTGGGAATGAATAAATCGTACTCAGATTGCCTCCCCCTATACTTAGGGTAAAATATCCCTGAGTATAGACAAGAAAAGGAGACATTGGAGAGAATCGAAATGAAAATGAAAGAACCCGGGGTGCACACCCCCCTATACTTAGGACAAAGTATGTCCTAAGTATGGAAAACTGTCTACAAGGGTGGCACCTTTTTGTTAGATAAAGAGAATAGAAAAGGAAAAGTAGAAAAGAAGAAAAGAAGAAAATATATCAATAGATGAAAGAGTGGTATAGACAGATGATCTGTACAGCGGAAGATGGAAGTGATCACCATGTATGAGATGTAGATGGTGTGAGTAAAAGAACACATCTCATACTAGAAGAATGGGGGCAACGTTAATGGCCGACGGATCATATGATCTAGATATAGCTTCAGGCTTTGACCGTTGATGCGGAAGGTAGAGGAAGATGACGGTTCGGATATGTCGATGCTGCCATTGTCATGTACCTTCCTGACCACATACGAACCTTTCCACTTGCTCTGTAATTTCCCTGGGAATAATTTCAGCCTGGAATCAAACAACCATATTCTCTGATCTGGCTCAAACTGTTTATGGCTGATGTGGGAATCGTGCCATGTTTTCACTTTTTCTTTGTACTGTAGGCTGTTGGAAAAGGCTGTGTCTCTCAGTTCCTCCAGGGCTGCCAACTCTGCTCTTCTCTGTTCTCTTATGCTCTCGGGATCTAACAGTAACTCAGTGACTGCCCAAAAAGATTTGTCCTTGATTTCCACTGGCAAATGGCACGGCTTGCCATAGACGAGTCGAAAGGGAGATGTCCCCAATGGATTCTTGAAAGAAGTCCGATAGTCCCACAAAACCGAGTCCAAAAGTTGTGACCAATCTTTTCGGTCTGGGCAGACAACTTTCTGCAAGATTGTTTTTATCTCCCGGTTCGATACTTCGGCAAGACCATTAGTCTGAGGGTGATACGGTGTGGCAACCCGATGGTCAATGTCGAACTCGTCTGCAAGGGCCCTGACTTTGTCATTGATGAAATGAGACCCCCCGTCTTAAATCAAGACTCTAGGTACCCCGAACCGTGAAATGATATTTTTCCTCAAGAATTTGCACACGGTTTTAGCATCTGCGGCTCGAGCGGGGATGGCCTCAACCCATCGGATAACATAATCCACATCGAGCAAAATATGCTCGAATCCCTGACTCTTAGGTGATAACCAGGCTGTTCGCGAGAGTCTCCATGAATAATAAAAAGTGTGTCGCTGAGGCGACCGCTCACAAATCATCCAGTCAACCAGCAATTAACCCACAATCCAAAAAATACAACAATCAAGCTCAAAAATAAATGTGAATTAATCTTTATTTACTCTACCATAAAATGTACAGTGACAAGTATGTAGAGGTCGAACCACAGAGAGCAATACAAAATGTCATAGCCTACATGTAAATCACAGTCATCCTTGTGTGGGTTTTTGATTTTTTTATTATTATTATTATGATTATTATTATTAATTTCTAATAATATAGTTAGGTAACATGTATATATATGTTATAAATACAAATATAGGTATACACATAGAAGGTTAGTATATAGCTTATAATAATATATATATAGGTCTATATAAAGATAATGAAATAAATAAATATATATATATATATATATAAATATTTTTCTTATATTAAGACATATAAAGAATTACATATATATAATATATTTATTATTTTTTCTTTTTTTTCTTTTGATATATATATATATATACATAAAGGGGTATTATAATATTCATAGAAATACTCAAAAATAGTCGAAAATTCAGGAAAAGGGTCTTTTTTGAATTTTCATGGTTTTTTACTGTTTTTATGCTTTTTGGGTATTTTTGCAAATATTTTTAGTATTTTTAACTAGCAAAATGATAGCAAATAGTGGACTAGGTACTGGCCGTCACCAAAATAGATATTAAAAATAGCTAACAACCTCAAAATTGTCCATACTATTTTTCTAATAAAGGTAATAAAATATAGCATAAATAGGGCCTGAGTTTATATTTTTCTGATTTTTCTTTGGTTTTTAATATTTTTTTGAAGTTTTTGGGTATTTTCGAATTTTTAAGGTTTTCCTTTTTAGATTTTTAGGGATTTTTGGACTGACACTAATATAGGTCAAAATGCACCATATGTATTTTTTTTGGAATTTTTAGAGGCCTTTTCATATTTTTTGGGGTTTTCTGAGTTAGTCAGGGAATAAAAGACATGGTTTTGATTTTTAATAAATGCAAAAAGGCAACAAATTGAGAAACTAAAAATATGGCATGCAAGGGCACACTAACAGGGGCTTAAGTCTATTTTTGCAAGATTTTTCGATTTAATATGGAGCACAAAATAAATAGACAAAGCATTCAAAAATAAAATGGCCTGGCAGGGGTATTTTTGCAAATAAAATAGTTCACAGGGGCATACATGCAAAAATTACAATAAAAATACACTTTAACTTTTGTTTTCAGGACCATTTAAAAAATACAGGAACCCGGTGGGGTTTAGACGCAAAATTTCACGCGCCTCACGTGGGACTGCAGGTGAGGCGCGGAAGGACTAAAGTGTAAACATGAAAATATCAGGGGGTCCAACTGCAATTTTTACAATTTATTTACAACTAAAACTTTTATTCTTGGGTTTAAATTCTAAATACAAAAAGCAGGGGGGTGAGATATGAAATTTACCCCTAAATACAACGTGGCATCCAACGGCGCTGCTCTATTCACTTGCCACGCATCGTCTCCTGATCGCCCGATGATGCTTCACCGATGGGAGGCTGAGATTAGATCAGCCCAACTGATCTGACGGTCGATGCAATGCTCCATCGGACGACTCCTGTTGAATCTGGGACGACCCTCCTGATCCGATGGCGCTAGAGCTCCCAGGAAGAACTGGGACGAAGCTCGCGCCTGGCGAACTTTGATCGAGGAGCTCGGGCTCCTCCTGGGCTCTCCGGTGCGTCTGAGGTGCTCTGAAGGTAGCTGGAAGCCTCCCGCGTCGACTGATGGCGCGTTCATGGCTCCTGGGGGTCCGGATCGATGGAGCGAGGTCGAAGAAGGAGAAGACCCCCAGGTACCTCTTCTCGGATCCGTGCGAGTCCAGTTGGGCTCGATTCTTCGAAGTACCTGCATAGAAAGAACCGCGGGCGAGAGAGCTTGCTCCTCGACCCGGGGTTTTGAAGCTACGATGCAAAATGAAGGGGGGCGGAGGGGCTCCGGCGAACGGCGGAGGAGGAGCCCCGATTCGCCAGAACCTAGAGTCCTGGGTTGGATAAATGTGCGCAATAGATGGAGAAGGTGTCGAGGAATGATATGGGGTGAACAAGGAGGTCGGAAACAGTCGGGACCACAGTGGAGAAGTCGCCGGAGCTCAGCTCCGGCGAACTTCGAATTTCGATTTTTAAACTACAGGAGTTAACTAAAGCCTAATCGAATGTCTGGAATGAAAAACTAACATCTAAACAAACTAAAAATGCATAGAAGGTCAGCTCTTATACCTGGGGGCCTCCAGGGAGCAGGGCGGACGCCGGAGCTCCGCCGCGTCAAAATCTCCTTCCTCCGGCCGAGTCAAGATGCTGGGCTACTCCCCCTGTCACGAGGAACAATCCAGGAGCAAGATCTAGGCTTTAGGTTGGAATAAAAGTGGCAAATTCGAGGAAGGAGGCGGAGCTTTTTATTTATAAACATTGGCAAGGGGCCTTATTACCCGGCGATTATTAACTGATCCAATGAACATTTTGTTGATCTATGATTTCGGCGGGCATCATGGATGATTAGGGAACAATTCTTGTGAAGGAAGCGTTGTCGATTGATGGATGGTGTGCCCGGGAAAAAGGCATGAAATCGGGGGAGTAGACAGTTCAGAGACGCCAGGCGAAGGATGGGACAATTGACCTGGGAGTCAACGAAGGCCGGCGCCTTATTGGGCCACGTCAGCCGCTACGAGACAAAATAGAAAATCTGAAGGAAGATTGATTTATTTGACGCCCTAAATGATTTTATTATTTTTTTCTTATAAAATAAAAAATGTGTATTATTTCATCTAGTATTTATTTATGATTTTTATTGAATTTTTCGAGATGTTTTATTATAGTTTTATTTGAATAACATGTATATGTATGTATTTACATGTATTTTCATGTATTTTATTTTTAATTTGTTTATTTTCTTTTATTATTATATGTACTTATTTTATAAATTTATAATTTATTTTTGTGAGTATAAAGATATTTTTGTTTGATTTTTATGAGTTTATGTGTTTTTTTAAATAAATAGGTATAGATGGATGTAGGTATACTTGAAGGTGTTTTATCTATGTATTTTATAAACTTAATTTATTTAATATATTTTCTTGATTTTGATTTTGGTTTTGTATTTTTAATGAGCTATGTATAATGTATACACTATTATAAAAATATAGAAGAACAAAAGAATCAAGGATTAAAACCCTTTTTATTTATAGATAGGTACATGTCATAGGTATTTTGTCTATGAATTTGTAGACTTATTTTATTTTACAAATTAATTTTGGTTTTCTCCAACTTCTTTCATGCGTATGCATTAAGTACATTATTTACAAAATTCTAAAAATATGAATTTGTATAAATAATGAATATTGAATAAAGTGAATATTTTAATCAGTCCTATATACAAGAAGGGCCAAAAACCTAACTTCTGCATATGGACTCCAAAAATTCTGAAACCAATTTTATTAAATAGTTTATGGAATGCTATATACAATTAGAGGTGAGTTTGGGTGATTTGGAGTTTTTATTTGCAAGATATGGGTCTGCGAAGTTGAGATTTTGGCTTTTTATTCTGTGTATAAAATGTACACTGGGGATTATTTTTGTACAAACTCAATTTTGCATTTTTATTCATATTATTATCTACAATTTCATGTACAAAGTTTCTTTATTTGATGAATAAATAATTATGTACAAAATAGTTATAAAAAATGCATAAATAAATGTATGAATAAATGAGGTATTTATTATACACTGGCCCTTATCTCCCCCTACTTTATTCCTTGTCGACCAATACCATGCTGGACTTGGTCTCGGGGTTTGGGTCATAAAATATTTACAATATTTTATTCCTTTTTCTTTTCTCCTCTTTATTCTATAATTTTGGCAATAAAACCTTATTTAATGTGAAATAAATACACTGGACAATGAATGCTATTATGTGCAATTTGATGCTATTTACATGCATTTGCTGGGGTTTTTGAGACCAAAATGATAGAATAAAGGTGATGAAATGGAGATTCATCACCCCCCTATACTTGCCTTTGCTAGTCCCTAGCAAACACTTATGCAATAAGTACCAAAAAGAATAAAGAAAAGAAAAAGGAGAATAAAAGAAAGATAGAGTGAATACGTGTGCTTTCAGTGCAATGCATGTCCTTACAAAATCTGAATTTGGAGCTCCTGTCAGACCTTGGGTGTGAATGTGTGTGGAACCTAGTCGGGAACCAGCTCTAAAATACAACAGCCTTCGATAGTCACAGAACTCGGTTCAACCCACCTCAATAGCCAGGTCAAAACTAGTCTACATCATACGCAAACCCTTATAACTATGAAGCTGACTTGTACGGTGTAAGTGATAGTGGCTCTCCCCAACTGAAATGATAAAGGAGCTGACTTCTCCAGTCTGACAACCCAATGATTCCCCAATCCAACAGCTCTTTCCTCGAGGAGCAGGGTATTCCCTTCTAAGTTCAAGTGGCAACCAGCTCAAGAGGAGGGGGTGAAGAGAAGAATGGACAGTAGCCAGTGTAGCTACCTATCCCGGGATGCAAGACCAGTGTAGTCAAGTCATCCAGCTGCAGGCTCACATATTTGTCTTTGGAACTCAAGCTTGCTTATTGACTTTGTACATACTTTGCAGGCATTTTATTTTTGTACAGGCCTGACCATTTTTTTTGGTTATTCACAGCAGCATTTACATCAGGAGTTTTTCCTCTTGAGCCAGTAGACTGTCCCTCTTTTGAAGCTTTATCGCAACCCACAATCTCCTGTCTTTAGACCTCATGGCTATTGGACCAGGTTGGGGTGCACTTCCCTCCCTAGACGAGGACGAATGTTTCCACCCGTGTGCGTCTCAGACTGGCAAATCCAACCCCCTCACCACTCCAACTAAGTTGAGCCAAGTGAAAAGTGCAAGTGTCCAAGTTAGGTTACGGTCGGCAAGAGTCGTACGTGTGTCTCGAAAAGTTCTAGTTAGTCCACTGAGGTGACTTGAACCCAACCCTGATTTCTCAAAGAATTAAGTCTGTATAGAACTGAAGCACCTTAAACCTAGTTCCCATAAGGTTCCAGTGCAGTTAGGTGCGGTAAGGTCCAACCAAGCTCCAATTTGAGACTTTATTAGACTGATTCAATCATCAAGCTCACTCAAAAAGAATACGAATGGTATGCTTATGCTATGCACAATGAATGATGCAAATTTTTCACAAAAAGTTTGGAAAGCATCAAAGAATATTTTTACACAAAGAATTTTTGCAAATAAACTAAGAACTGGATATACACAAAAAGTATATACAATTATTTACACGGGCGTGCTGCTTTATTCACAAAATGTATGAGTTTCTAAAAATTTTACATGTTTGTATGTGTCTTATTTATGATTTACAAGAGTTTGTAAGAGTGTTCTTATTAGGTTTTGAAAATACTTTTGCAAACTATAGTACACAATAATTTTCGCAATCATTTACACACATTTGAAATCTATTTTTGCAAAGATTTGTCATACTATATATGTATAATTTTCACAATAATCTTGACAAGAATTTTTCAAAATATTTGCACATAGGTTTTTCAAATCCTTTCTTTCACCCAAAGAAAAATTTTTGCAATCAAAATGTTTTCACACATTTGAAATCATTTCACATCAAATTTTTCAAAACTGGTCACACTATTTTTCAAAGCATACTGTATAGGTATCTGATTTATTAATCAGTATGTACAAAAGAAGAAAAATAGTATTTGATGTATAATATGGTTTGATTCTTTTAGGCATTGTTTGGGCTTATTTCTTATTTACAAATGAGAGATTTTTGTGCGGACTCCTCAGACTTACTTGAGAATCATTTTCACAGGGATTTTGAAAACTATAGTCCAAAATAATTTTGCAAACATGTTCACGCATTTGAAAATCCTTTTACAAAGGTTTTACACAACATAGATAGATTTTTCAAAACAATTTTGTCAATCAAAATTTTCACAATCATTTGCACACTTCTTTTCACACTTTTTGGTTTCACTCAAAGAAAATAAATTTTACACACAAAACTAATTTTCCAAACTTTGAATACTTGTACACACTCTTTTCAAACAAATTTCACAAGATTTTTCAAAAGAGAATGTTTTGCACAAAACCTTTTTCTGACTCAATAATCAGAACAATTACAAAGAGTCTGAGGAACTCACAATCATCTTTCATTATTATAAAGCTACTTTTTACATTTTATTTTATGATGATGTGGTCTTTTATTTTTCAGTATGAGTTATGGCTTTTAGTATATACATACTATATACGACCCCCTATACCTAGCTTGAGCTATGTCCTCATAGATCGAAAGGAAAAGCAAAGACATAACTCGTACTGAGTATAGACAGATCTAAAGAATAAATATGAATAAAATGAATGTGAAGTTGACCGTCCCCCCTATACTTAGGATCAAATAATCCTAAGTAGAGCAGACTGTACAAAAAGAAGGGAGGGTCAAGGGTGGGAATACACAGATCGTACTCAGATTGTCTCCCCCTATACTTAGGGTAAGATACTCCTAAGTATAGACAAGAAGAGGAGACAATGGAGAGGATCGGAATGAAATGAAAAACTCTGGGTGCACATCCCCCCTATACTTAGGACCAAGTACGTGCTAAGTATAGAAAACTGTCTACAAGGGCGGCACCTTTTGTTACGAACCCAAAAATAGAAAATGAAAAGAAGAAAAGAAGAAAAGCAGAAAATCAGATAAACAATTGTTGAATGACATAGTCTGAATCTTTCGATGCCGCAGGTGCTGTGAAGATGTCATCATGGTGCATTAGCTGAATGGAATCAACAACGGCCAAGAATGCATCTGGTTTGAGATAGGGCTTCAGCAGTTGGCCATTGTTGACGAAGGGCTGTGCGTCAGGAGACAAATCTGATATCGCGATACTGCCATTGTCACGCACCTCACAAACTCGGAATGGCCCTGTCCACTTACTCTTTAATTTTCCGAGTAATATCCGTAACTTTGCATCAAACAGCCACACTTTCTGTCCAACAACGAAGGTCTTTCGTCTGATGTGCCGGTCATGCCAGCGTTTCACCTTCTCCTTGTACATCAAGGTGTTATCGTATGCGTAGTCTCGGAATTCCAAGAGCCTGTTCAGATAGTCTTTTCTTTTCTGATCACTTCTTCATGAGTCCAAGTTACAATTGTTGATTGCCCAAAAAGATTTATGAATTAATTCCACGGGCAGATGGCATGGTTTCCCATATACAAGCCGGTAGGGCGACATGCCCAAAGGAGACTTGTAGGCCGTTCGGTACGCCCATAGAGCTGAGTCCAAGAGTTGAGACCAGTCTTTTCTGTTCGGCCTAACAAGTTTCTGTAATATGGTCTTGATTTCTCTGTTTGATAACTCTGCCATGCCATTGGTCTGCGGATGATAAGGAGATGCGACACGGTGATCGATGCCATATTCCTTCGTTAATTTCTTGACCTCTTTGTTGATGAAATGGCTACCCCCGTCTGAGATGAGAATCTTTGGTATCCCAAACCGCGAAATGATGTTCTTCTTCAGAAACTGGCAAACTGTTTTGCTGTCGGCGGCTCGGGCGGGAATAGCTTCAACCCAATGACTCACGTAATCGATGGCAAGAAGGATGTGCTCAAAACCTTGACTGTTAGGGAAAGGTCCCATGAAATCAATGCCCCATGCATCGAAACGTCAGCTATCTGAATAATTTACAGAGGCATTGAATCTTTGGCAGTGAGTGTACCTTTCAGTCGCTGACAGTCAATGCATCTTTTAACAAAGTTTGCTGCATCCTTGAATAATGTGGGCCACCAGAAGCCACACTGTAATACTTTTGCTGCCGTACGATCTCCAGAATGGTGCCCACCAGATTCGAGCGAATGACACTGCTCGAGGACACTAGATTGCTCCGTCTGAGGGATGCACCTGCGCCAAATACAATCTGCTCCTTCTCTGAATAAAAGAGGATCCTCCCAATGGTAGAAGCGGATGGTCGCCATGAATTTGTTCTTCTTATTCTTCGTCCAATCCGAAGGTATTACCCCAGAGGTGAGGTAATTGACAATGCCAACATACCAAGGGAGAGAATCCACTACTAAGATAGCTTCGTCAGGGAAGGTTTCTGTGATAGGTGCATTGCTCAGAGGAGACTCATGCTGCTCTATTCTGGATAGATGGTCTGCTACCACATTCTGAACTCCAGGTTTGTCTTTGATTTCCAGATCAAATTCCTGGAGGAGAAGGATCCAGCGAATCAGTCTTGGCTTGGCATCCTTCTTCTGCTGTAGGTACCGGATAGCAGAGTGGTCCGTGAAAATTGTGACCTTCGACCCCAACAAATAGGATCTGAACTTCTCTAAGGCGAAAACCACAACCAACAGTTCTTTCTCTGTCACTGTATAATTTCTTTGAGCTTCATCTAATGTTCTGCTGGCATAGTAAATGGCATAGGGCGCCTTATCTTTCCTCTGTCCCAGAACAGCTCTGACTGCAAAATCTGACGCATCGGTCATTATCTCAAATGGAAGGGTCCAGTCGGGAGGCTGTAAGATTGGAGCCTGAGTGATAAGCTCCTTCAATTGATTGAAAGCAAGGAGAACCGACTGATTAACAATGAACTCAGTCTCCTTGCACAAAAGTTCTGTCAGAGGTCGGGCAATGCGGCTGAAGTCCTTGATAAATCGTCTGTAAAATCCCACATGCCCCAGGAATGACCTCACATTCTTTACTGACTGAGGTGGCTGAAGGTTTGAAATGACATCCACCTTGGCTGGGTCGACTTCCATGCCACGTTTGGAAACGACATGGCCCAGCACAATACCTTCTGTGACCATAAAGTGGCTCTTTTCCCATGAGAGCACTAGATTGACTTCACGGCATTTCTGTAGCACTCTGTCTAGGTGCTCAAGATAAGCATCGAAACTATCACCATAGACAGAGAAATCGTCCATGAACACCTCAAGAAAACTGCCTACCATCGCGGCGAAGACTGCTAGCATGCATCTTTGGAAGGTTGCAGGTGCATTGCATAATCCAAAGGGCATCCTCTTGAAGGCGTAGGTGCCGAACGGGCAAGTGAAGGTAGTCTTTTCTTGATCCTCAGGAGCGATCGCCACTTGGTTGTACCCGGAGTACCCATCCAGGAAGCAGAAGAACTCCTTGCCTGCTAATCTCTCCAGAACTTGATCAATGAATGGCAAGGGGAAGTGGTCCTTCTTGGGTTGCTGCATTAAGACGGCGATAGTCAACACACACCCGCCAGGATGTCGGTACCCGAGTTGAAATTTCCTCTCCTTTATCATTTGTAACCACGGTAAGCCCAGATTTCTTTGGAACTACATGCAGTGGGCTTACCCATTTTGAATCGGAGATGGGATAGATGAAGCCTGCGTCACACCATTTTGTGATTTCTTTCATAACGACGTCCCGAAGGTTAGGGTTCAGCCTTCTCTGAAATTCGTGGGACGGTTTGGCATCTTCTTCGAGATAGATATGGTGTGAACACAGAGCTGGATTTATCCCTCGGAGGTCTGATACGCTCCAACCAAGTGCTTTGCGGTTCTTTTCTAGAACCTCGAGAAGTCGAGATTCTTGATCCAGATTCAGCCTACTGCTGATGATGACCGGATACATGTGTTCTTCACCCGCAAGGAAAGCATACTTCAGGCCTGCAGGAAGTGGCTTGAGTTCTGGTTTTGATCTGTCCACTTTATCTGTCACTTCAGATACCATGCTGGTGGTGGAATGCACTTTAAGGCTGCTACCATCCTCATCATTCTGTTAAGATCCCGGAAATGCACCGAACGGTTCTGCACTAAGCTGATCATGTTCGGTCTGGAGTGAATGCTCAAGAAGATGCACCTGCATCTGAGAATCTGTCTCCCAAGAATTGTCGGAGCATATGCTGACTGCGCTTTCCGAGTCCTCCTCAAGAGTGAGGATTTCTCGGGTCCATGGGTCGTCCAGTGATAACTCTGAATCTCTGATCTTCGCGATGAAATCACAGTCTGCTTCCAATGCCGCCTGGCTCTCATCAGTCGTGGCATTCTGCTCTTTGTTCATGCTGATCGTGATTTGCTGTGTGTTCGAGCTGAAAGTGATCTTCCCAGACCCGTAATCAACCACGGCACCTGAAGTACGGAGGAATGGACTGCCAAGGATGATAGGGGTCTGGAGCAGGGGTGTAGGTGAGTCCATATCAAGGACTACAAAGTCAGCTGGGAATTTCATCTCCTGCACTGTAACTATCACGTCTTCCAATAAACCTCGGGGCCGCTTGACGGATCGGTCAGCGAATTAAAGGATCATGTGTGTCTGCTTGAGCGATCCCAGCCCGAATTCTTGCATTATAGACGAGGGCAGAAGGTTGATGGAAGAACCACTGTCAAGAAGAGTATGCTCGAAAACCTGGTCAAAAATCACACAACTGATGAGAGGTGCTCCTGTATCATGCTTTTTCTGGGGGAGGTTGCTCATAACTACAACTGTGGCCATGGAGAGAACGTGCTTTTCTACTTCTCTACATCTGTTGTCTTGCGCTAGGCGACGCCTGTTAGTACATGCCTCTTTCAGTCCTCTTGTTACAGCTGGCATGTATTCCACGGCCTTCAACAAGGGGATCTCAACAGTCAATTTATCCAAAATCTCCACAACACCTGGATCTGATAATGCCTTTTTTCGTTTTGCATTTTTTTTGGAATTTTGTATTGCATGCGGAAAAGGAATATTCACATTACTGGCAGAAAAATTAGAGTTCTTATTTACATCAAAATCATCGCCCATAGAAGGTTGTACATCCGGACTACAAAAAGGAGTACAAGCTGAATGTAAACATGCTGGTGCTGCAGGGCGGTCAAAAAGAGTAGTGTCAGCTCCATCGGTTGGCGAGGGATCGGCTGCTGCTGGCGGCTCCTCCAAGGCTGGCGCGGCTTTACTGCTGCTACAAGCGTCTTTTTGGTGTTTTTGCTTTTCCTGATTTTTTTGTATTTTTGGCTGAGGTTGATGCTGGCTAGGCACGACGGCTGGACTGGCTTCTCCTTCCTCTTCCTCCTCACCCGCCCCTGGAGCTGGCACGGCTGATGCGGAAGATGACGATCCACCTGTTTCTTTATCCCCCCCACTGGTAGTAGCAGGCGGAGGCAATGCCCTACCGCTCCTGAGAGTAACAACATTAGAATAAACAGTAATATTGCTATCAGACACGGACTGGACATTACATTCTACCTGCTCTTTCTTCTTGATGTTGTTGGGGTTGGCTTTGACCTGTGCCGGAATAATGGTTCGGGTGGCGGTCAGGTCGTCAAGCCGTTTTGTCATCTCCGCCAGCCCTTTAACAAGCTGGGATAGACACTCCATGGTGGGACTAGCAGGGGACATATCAGAAGACTCAGCATGCAGACCACGCTGCTGTTGGGTAGATGGGTGGGGAGGCTGTTGTTGGTGGTGCGGTGGTGCAGGAAGTTGAAGCTGTTGATATGACGGAGGAGGATACTGCTGATATTGCGGAGAGGGGGCAGCCGCGTACTGGTGATACGACTGCGAGTGGCGGTACTGCAGCTGCTGCTGATACGAAAAGTTCTGCCTCCATTGTTGTGCAAACTGGGGAGGCTGCTGGTACTGCTGGTGCTGCTGGAAGGATTGACTAAAACGACCACCCTGAGGTTGGTGGTACTTCCGGTTGGCAAATTGCTGACCCTGGGGTTGTCCCTGAGGACGGGTCGGCTGTGCATCATTACTCCATACCCCATTACCTTCTTGGATAAGGGGTGGTGGTGGGAAGACTGGATAAGGAATAGAAAGGAACTCTGGCTGGTAGACGACCATCTGCTGCTGCGGCGGGCCCTGGTCGGGTGCCTGCACGTAGTACACGTGCTGGACTGCCGGTGGCTGCTGGCTCGACTGAGGCTGATGCTGCGGTTGCGGCTCGTCCTTCTTCTCAGCGGGAGCGTCTGATGGTGTAGCCGACTGGACAGAGTTGATCGTACCGACCAACAACTCGAGGTTCTTGTTGATCTGATCAAGCTTATCCAGGTTCTGGGTCCTCTTCTCGATCACAGCAAGTTTCTCTAGGTCCTGTAATCGCTTCTCAATGATATCTACCTTAGAGAGATGGCCCCCGATGATGCTGAGGTTGGAGCTCTCATCTCTCTCTGCTTCCTTGGATGCAGCCATGTGAACTTGTTTCTGGAGGATCTGGGGCTGCTTCTGGTATGCCTTGGATGAAGAGAGGGCGGCCTCTCCTTCGGCCATTTCTTCAAAAATCTGCCAGACAACATCTTCATCCTTGTTGAAATGAGAGCCCCCACATGCTGCGTCCACGAGCCTTTGGCTTTCAATGTTCAGTCCCCCAAAGAAATGCTGGACCAAGCTGGTCTTCGAGATATCATGATGGGGACACTTCTCCTGCAGATCAGTGAATCTCTCCCAAGCCTCGTGTACTGACTCATGTGCTCCTTGGGAGAAATTACTAATACGTGCTCGCATCTGGTTGAGCCGACCGAGAGGGTAATATTTGTGCAGGAAGGCAGATTTCAACTCCTCCCAGGTCGTCACGACCTTTCCCATATGATTGACCCAATAGAGGGCCTTGTCCTGTAGACTGAAGGGGAAAGCCGTCATCTTGACAATGTCTAGGGGGACATTCGGATAGTGGGTGGTGCGGCAAATGCGAGAGAATTGCTGCAGGTGAATGTACGGCTCTTCGTTCGTGTTTCCATGAAAGGCAAGGAGAAGGGCTATGAACTGGGGCTTCAGCTCAAAGTGAGCGTGTACCGGTGGAATGAGAATCCACTCGGTCATCTGGATGTCTCACGGATTGTATGTTCTTTTAGTGTCGGCTTTGGTGGTGGTAATTCAAAGTCATCATCAGGAGGATCATCACCTCCTCCACCTCCACCTCCTCCTCCCCGGCCTCCTCTGCCTCAGCCTCCTCTTCCATTGTCACGGTTTATCATGTCATTCAACATATCCTGGAACGCGGTTTGTGTCAGGGCTTGCTCGGTCAGCTGATGCTGTATGGCTTGGATGGATGCCAATAACTGTGCATTAACTTGATTTTGATCTGGCACCTGTCCCTCTGGTACGGGTAGCTGCTGACCCTTGCCCTTTCCTCCTGGAGCCATGTCAGGGTCTGAGTCGGACGAGATGAACTCCGGAGTGGTCTCCAGGGCTCGCACTGGCTTCTATCTGCAGAATGAGATAGTTCGAATCAGATCGCTTGTAATTAACTTTCAGCTGCCGTGATTAAGCTGGAATTCAGGTCAACCCCAGCATGTTGTGAATGGGAAGGGGATGTAGACTGTAATCGACTCCCATTCACAATGGCGGAAGCGGGACAAAAGTGATCCCAGTTTATTGGGTGGCCAAGAGAAAGGTAGAAAACAAGGAGTCTGGAGATCGATCCGCAAAGTCCGGGTCGGTTTCTCGGGAATCGCCTCGAAATTATTGACGGAGTTGAGTCTATGGAATCGATGTAGGTGTCGGCATGGTCCCGACGAAACCATCCATGGATCAACTTCGCGAAGCAAGAGAATGTCGTATTGTTGGAAGAATGATACGATGGTCAACGAGGAATAAAAGGAGTGTAAAACAGTAGAAAGGCTCGGTTGAGCAGGGTGGTCAAAGGGAGAAACAACAAAATGTGCGCAAATGCGCGGGACTTGATCTTTGAACCTTAATCTAGATTCATACAAACACAATACAAAAATCGGGTTCACCAACTAACGCCATGTGAAGCCATGAAAGTTCGGCTATTTATTATCTTTTCATTTTTAGAGTTGTGATTGTCAGGCATATCTTATAACAAGTCCTTAGTACGCTACCCTATAGGAGAGAGAGTACTGCCGGAAGAGTATCTCGTACTTGTCCTCCTCCTGTGTAACCTGTAATCTGTACTTTTTGGAGTCCTTGTAACCCTTCCTGGATCCCTACTCAGCCAAAGAAAAGAGAGAGGAAGCCGATAGGCGAAACCAATACTTTGGTTCTCGCTCGCAACGGAATCACCTGTGAGCGTGCAAGAACCTACTCGGACGCAGGACGATGAGACAGACACCCCCGTGAAGGCGTGGCCTATGCTTAATACTTCAGACAGGGTCGATGCTCTCACAATAGAGAGTCACCATTGGTGACCAAGTCCTACTCGCCTACGTACGATAGAAGCGCCATTACTTCGGAAATCCAGGCGATACACAAGGTAGTTGCAGACTGGGTTTTGGGCTTTAAACCTTAGGGGTCACACTCGCTCAAGGGAGTAGGGTTTTGGTCCCCCTCCAAGGTACCTGAAAATAATGAGGGCTTTATGAACCCGGTACAATGATAGTCCATTACGAATTTTAATTAAGGTCAAAGTTTATTTAGCAGTCCCCTTGTTTTATTTTTTTTGGGTTTTCACTTTTTTTGGATCTGTTTCATACCAGTGCCTAACGTTTTTGTAGATTTTTCATTTAAGTCCTAGGTGCTCAAAATCAGAGGGAGATAGCGGAAAAGCCGTGCAAGTGGTTCCATGATGGAAATCTCACCATTGAACTGAATGTTGCATGCTGAGTTAGAAGACTTACAGTGCATCCCAACTCTCTCCATGCGGTATAAAAAACAGAATTTTTAAACCTATCTACATGTCGATATGCAAGGCGCAAAATCGCCCTAAACATAAGCTGCTATTAGCGTGAAGAACCATAAGCCGCTAATTCATTTCTAGCCCAAGAGAGTCCAGTCTTGGCTCACCCCTCCTATGCTCAACAAATTGAGGGTAGGAGAAAGCGCTTTACAGGGTTCGCTACGACACAGAGGGCTAAGAGACAAATTAACAACTTGTTTAAGTTTGACTAGATCCGAGCGAAGTAAACTATAGGAACATGCATTCTTATTAATGTTTGGACCTAGCTACCGAGTCAAGCAACCTATATCTAGGGGCTCCAAGCACATAAAACAAAATAAAAGAAAGGCGGAAAGCTCAAAACTTCGGGAAACAAAAGGAAAGAAGGCGATGAAAACTCGAAAAAGCCGCGATGAGTCCCCCAGGTGAACAATCACCTGGGCACTGGACCTCATTGTGAAGAGTAGAGTCCTGTTTATATACATGCCAAAATAATCTCTCTCTCACCATAAATTACAAAATAAATAATCCTAAATATCTAGCTCTAACTAAGGCACATCTCCTTGCTTCTTTGGTGCTCTCTCCAGATGATCATGGGAAGAAGACCATCCTCCTCCAAGCTTGGCTGCATTGGCCTCCTAAGAAGCCATCCTCGCGTGGCGGTCCCTCGCATCAAAGTCACAAAAAGAGTGCATTAGTAAAGCTCAATCAATTAAATAGAGCAGAGAAAATAATCACAATAAATGAAGAAATGAAGCATGGTGATTAATAGCAATAGAAATAGCTGCTCACAAAAATGCATGATGAATCAAGAATTTTTTTATACAAGAATGACAAAATTAGGCTATGCTCATTGCTCCCCGGCAACGGCGCCATCTGATAACCAGGCTGTTCGCGAGAGTCTCCATGAATAATAAAAAGTGTGTCGCTGAGGCGACCGCTCACAAATCATCCAGTCAACCAGCAATTAACCCACAATCCAAAAAATACAACAATCAAGCTCAAAAATAAATGTGAATTAATCTTTATTTACTCTACCATAAAATGTACAGTGACAAGTATGTAGAGGTCGAACCACAGAGAGCAATACAAAATGTCATAGCCTACATGTAAATCACAGTCATCCTTGTGTGGGTTTTTGATTTTATTATTATTATTATGATTATTATTATTATTAATTTCTAATAATATAGTTAGGTAACATGTATATATATGTTATAAATACAAATATAGGTATACACATAGAAGGTTAGTATATAGCTTATAATAATATATATATAGGTCTATATAAAGATAATGAAATAAATATATATATATATATATTTCTTATATTAAGACATATAAATAATTACATATATATATAATATATTTATTTTTTTTCTTTTTTTTCTTTTGATATATATATACAAAAGGGGTATTATAATATTCATAGAAATACTCAAAAATAGTAAAAAATTCAGGAAAAGGGTCTTTTTGGAATTTTCATGGTTTTTTACTGTTTTTATGCTTTTTGGGTATTTTTGCAAATATTTTTAGTATTTTTAACTAGCTAAATGATAGCAAATAGTGGACTAGGTACTGACCGTCACCAAAATAGATATTAAAAATAGTTAACAGCCTCAAAATTGTCCATACTATTTTTCTAATAAAGGTAATAAAATATAGCATAAATAGGGCCTGAATTTATATTTTTCTGATTTTTCTTTGGTTTTTAATATTTTTTTGAAGTTTTTGGGTATTTTCGAATTTTTAAGGTTTTCCTTTTTAGATTTTTAGGGATTTTTGGACTGACACTAATATAGGTCAAAATGCACCGTATGTAATTTTTTTGGAATTTTTAGAGGCCTTTTCATATTTTTTTGGGGTTTTTTGAGTTAGACATGGAATAAAAGACATGGTTTTGATTTTTAATAAATGCAAAAAGGCAACAAATTGAGAAACTAAAAATATGGCGTGCAAGGGCACACTAACAGGGGTTTAAGTCTATTTTTGCAAGATTTTTCGATTTAATATGGAGCACAAAATAAATAGACAAAGCATTCAAAAATTAAATGGCCTAGCAGGGGTATTTTTGCAAATAAAATAGTTCACAGGGGCATACATGCAAAAATTACAATAAAATACACTTTAACTTTTGTTTTCAGGACCATTTAATAAATACAGGAACCCGGCGGGGTTTAGACGCAAAATTTCACGCGCCTCACGTGGGACTGCATGTGAGGCGCGAAAGGACTAAATTGTAAACATGAAAATATCAGGGGGTCCAACTGCAATTTTTACAATTTATTTACAACTAAAACTTTTATTCTTGGGTTTAAATTCTAAATACAAAAAGCAGGGGGGTGAGGTATGAAATTTACCCCTAAATACAGCGTGGCATCCAATGGCGCTGCTCTCTTCACTTGACACGCGTCGTCTCCTGATCGCCCGATGACGCTTCGCCGATGGGAGGCTGAGATTAGATCAGCCCAACTGATCTGACGGTCGATGCAATGCTCCATCGGACGGCTCCTGTTCAATCTGGGACGACCCTCCTGATCCGACGGTGCTAGAGCTCCCAGGAAGAACTGGGACGAAGCTCGCGCCTGGAGAACTTTGATCGAGGAGCTCGGGCTCCTCCTGGGCTCTCCGGTGCGTCTGAGGTGCTCTGATGGTAGCTGGAAGCCTCCCGCGTCGACTGATGGCACGTTCATGGCTCCTGGGGATCCGGATCGATGGAGCGAGGTCGAAGAAGGAGAAGACCCCCAGGTACCTCTTCCCGCATCCGTGCGAGTCCAGTTGGGCTCGATTCTTTGAAGTACCTGCACAGGAAGAACCGCGGGCGAGAGAGCTTGCTCCTCGACCCGGGGTTTTGAAGCTACGATGCGAAATGAAGGGGGGCGGAGGGGCTCTGGCGAACAGCGGAGGAGGAGCCCCGATTCGCCAGAACCTAGAGTCCTGGGTTGGATAAATGTGCGTAATTGATGGAGAAGGCGTCGAGGAACGATATGGGATGAACGAGGAGGTCGAAAACAGTCGGGACCACACTGGAGAAGTCGCCGGAGCTCAGCTCCGGCGAACTTCGAATTTCGATTTTTAAACTACAGGAGTTAACTAAAGCCTAATCTAATGACTGGAATGAAAAACTAACATCTAAAACTAACTAAAAATGCATAGAAGGTCAGCTCTTATACCTGGGGGCCTCCAGGGAGCAGGGCGGACGCCAGAGCTCCGCCGCGTCAAAATCTCCTTCCTCCGGCCGAGTCAAGATGCTGGGCTACTCCCCCTGTCACGAGGAACAATCCAGGAGCAAGATCTAGGCTTTAGGTTGGAATAAAAGTGGCCAAATTCGAGGAAGGAGGAGGAGCTTTTTATTTATAAACATTGGCAAGGGGCCTTATTACCCGGCGATTATTGACTGATCCAATGAACATTTCGTTGATCTATGATTTCGGCGGGCATCATGGAAGATTAGGGAACAATTCTTGTGAAGGAAGCGTTGTCGATTGATGGATGGTGTGCCCGGGAAAAAGGCATGAAATAGGGGGAGTAGACAGTTCAGAGACGCCAGGCGAAGGATGGGATAGTTGACCTGGGAGTCAACGAAGGCCGGCGCCTTATTGGGCCACGTCAGCCGCTACGAGACAAAATAGAAAATCTGAAGGAAGATTGATTTATTTGACGCCCTAAATGATTTTATTAATTTTTTCTTATAAAATAAAAAATGTGTATTATTTCATCTAGTATTTATTTATGATTTTTATAGAATTTTTCGAGGTGTTTTATTATAGTTTTATTTGAATAATATGTATATGTATGTATTTACATGTATTTTCATGTATTTTATTTTTAATTTGTTTATTTTCTTTTAATATTTTATGGACTTATTTTATAAATTTATAATTTATTTTTGTGAGTATAAAGATATTTTTGTTTGATTTTTATGAGTTTATGTGTATTTTTAAATAAATAGGTATAGATGGATGTAGGTATACTTGTAGGTGTTTTATCTATGTATTTTATACACTTAATTTATTTGATATATTTTCTTGATTTTGATTTTGGTTTTGTATTTTTAATGAGCTATGTATAATGTATACATTATTATAAAAATATAGAAGAACAAAAGAATCAAGGATTAAAACCCTTTTTATTTATAGATAGGTACATGTCATAGGTATTTTGTCTATGAATTTGTAGACTTATTTTATTTTACAAATTAATTTTGGTTTTCTCCAACTTCTTTCATGGGTATGCATTAAGTACATTATTTACAAAATTCTAAAAATATGAATTTGTACAAATAATGAATATTGAATAAAGTGAATATTTTAATCAGTCCTATATACTAGAAGGGACAAAAACCTAACTTCTGCATATGGACTCCAAAATTCCGAAACCAATTTTATTAAATAGTTTATGGAATGCTATATACAATTAGAGGTGCGTTTGGGTGATTTGGAGTTTTTATTTGCAAGATATGGGTCTGCGAAGTTGAGATTTTGGCTTTTTATTCTGTGTATAAAAGGTACACTGGGGAGTATTTTTGTTCAAACTCAATTTTGCATTTTTATTCATATTATTATCTACAACTTTCATGTACAAAGTTTATTTATTTGATGAATAAATAATTATGTACAAAATAGGTATCAAAAATGCATAAATAAATGCATGAATAAATGAGGTATTTATTATACACTGGCCCTTATCTCCCCCTACTTTATTCCTTGTCGACCAATACCATGCTGGCCTTGGTCTCGGGGTTTGGGTCATAAAATATTTACAATATTTTATTCCTTTTTCTTTTCTCCTCTTTATTCTATAATTTTGTCAATAAAACCTTATTTAATGTGAAATAAATACACTGGACAATGAATGCTATTATGTGCAATTTGATGCTATTTACATGCATTTGCTGGGGTTTTTGAGACCAAAATGATAGAATAAAGGTGATGAAATGGAGATTCATCATTAGGAAATGGGCCCATGAAATCAATCCCCCATGCATCAAAAACCTCACAAAAGTGAATGGGTTGCATGGGCATCATGTCTCTCTGTCCGCAGGTTCCCATTTTCTGACAGTCAGTACATCTCTTCACGAACTCATCAGAATCCTTGAAGAGAGTAGGCCACCATAGGCCGGATTGAAGCACCTTCTGTGCTGTTCTTTTTCCAGAATGATGTCCTCCTGCCTCAAGCTTGTGGCAGTATGTGAGGACGCTATGATGCTCTTCTTGAGGAATGCACCTCCTCCAGATACTGTCCCCTCCTTCATGATAAAGGACAGGATCCTCCCAATGGTAAAGCTTGGCCTTCGCCAGGAAGGTCTCGAGTTTCTGCCTGGGCTAACCTTGTGGGACTGTCTTGGCGACAAGATAGTTCACAATGTCAGCGTACCACAAGAGCGAGGTGATAGCCAAGATCGCCTCATTTGGAAACGTCTCTGTGATAGGTGCGCTGGGCTCAGATTCCTCAAGATTCTCCAATCTAGAGAGATGATCCGCCACCAAATTCTTGACTCCAGGTTTATCCTTAATCTCAATAACAAATTTCTGGAGTAGAAGGATCCATCTGGTAAGACGTGCTTTAGCATCCTTCTTAGCCATTAAGTACCGGATGGTGGTGTGATCAGTGTAAATAGTCACTCTAGATCTGAGAATATACGATCAATACTTATCAAGAGCAAAGACTACGGCCAGCATCTCTGTCTCAGTCACAGTGTAATTCCGCTGAGCGGCATCCAAAGTCCGGCTGGCGTAGTGAATGGCAAAAGGTAATCCATCCCTCCTTTGTCTAAGCACAGCCCCAATGGCAAAATCTGAAGCATCTGTCATGATCTCGAATGGAAGAGACCAATCAGGTGGCTGAAGGACATGAGCTGAAACAACCATATTTTTGAGAGTCTCGATGGACGCAAGACACTTATCATTGATAATAAACTCGGTGTCTTTTGTCAGCAAATCAATAAGCGGTCGGGCAATTCGACTGAAGTTCTGAAAGAACCGTCGGTAGAAACCGACATGCCCCAGAAAAGACCGCAACTGACGCAAGTTGGACGGTGGATTGAGTTTTCTGGTGATCTCCACCTTGGTCGGATCGACCTCCATGCCCCTGTTGGAGATGATATGACCAAGGACCGTCCCTTGAGTCACCATAAATTGGCTCTTCTCCCAAGATAAAACAAGGTTGACCTCTATGCAACGCTGAAGCACACGGTCTAGGCACTCAAGACAAGCATCGAACCCGTCGCCATAGACCGAGAAGTCATCCATGAAGACCTCTAAACAGTCACCCACCATGTCCGAGAATATGGACAACATGCACCTTTGGAATGTCGCGGGAGCGTTACATAGACCAAAGGGCATCCGTCTGTAGGTCCCAAACGGACAGGTGAATGTCGTTTTCTCCTGATCTTCGGGCGCAATGGCCACTTGATTATATCCAGAGTACCCGTCAAGAAAGCAGTAATGACTCTTCCTAGCTAGCCGCTCGATAATCTGATCAATGAAGGGTAGCAGGAAGTGATCCTTCTTGGTGGCCTCATTCAATCGTCTGTAGTCCACACAGACCCTCTAGGAAGTGGGTACTCGGGTAGCGATCTCCTCTCCAGACTCATTGACAACTGTAGTGATACCTGTCTTCTTGGGCACCACATCTAACGGACTAACCCATTTAGAGTCGGAGATGGGGTAGATAAAATCGGCGCTCCACCACTTTGAAATTTCTTTCATGACTACGTCTCGAAGATTCGGGTTCAACCATCGTTGGAACTCACGCGACGGCCTAGCGTCATCCTCAAGATAGATGTGGTGGGAGCACAGAGCCGAACTAATCCCCTGGAGATCTGTTATACTCCAACCTATCGCCTTGCGGTTTCTTTCAAGAACCTCCATCAGATGAGATTCTTGTTCTCTAGTCAAACCTGCTGAGATAATGACTGGGTGCATGTCTGGTTCGCCCGCAAGGAATCTATACTTCAGCGACTGCGATAGAGGCTTCGATTCTGGACAACTGAGAGGCGGCAGGTCTGGCTTCTGATATGTCTGTGTAAAAGCTACTAGATCTGCATGGGAGAACTCTCGCTCTGCATGAATTTCTGACGAAGGGCGACCTGCTGATTCATCAATAAACTGCACTGGCTCGTACTCTGTCATGGTTGTTGGCTCAGAAGGAATCAGACAAGGTAAATAGTCATCAAAATCATCCCAGTCAATGTCTGAATCTGAGGGATCAGAAGAAGATGAGCAAGAATGAAAATCATCAGCACCACTCATCCCAACACTGTCAGCCTCAGGTGTATCCTCGTCCAGGGGTGTGCTCTCCCGACTCTCGACTGCCATGAGCTTGAGATATAGTGAATCTGTAGGCAAGGCGAGGATCGGTGCTACCGGATCTATCCAGTTGGATTCATCATCTGTCATCACAAAATCACACTCCTGGTGGATGTCTAGCTCTTCCTCGGTCATCTGCGCTGCTTCGCTGGACTGCTCTGAGCATTCGAGTTCTCTAGCTCTGGTTTCCTCGATCGTCTCTATTTGTATGGTTTCGCCCTCTACGCGAAAACATACCTTCCCGCTATCATGATCGGTCACCGCCTTGGCTGTGGCCAAGAATGGACGTCCGAGTACGATGGGGGCATCAGTTACCGCCTCAGGGATCTCCATGTCCAATACAACGAAGTCCACGGGGAATTTCAGGCCCTGAATGGTAACGACCACGTCTTTTAATAACCCCTTCAGCCTCTTAGTCGACCTATCCGCAAACTGAAGGACTGTCCTGCTCCTAAGAAGAGGACTAAACTCGAATCGATCGAGTAAGGCTGCCGGAAGAAGGTTGATTGAAGAGCCGCTGTCTAATAGAGTGCGATCTAATTGCTGCTCCTAAATCTCGCATCTGACATAGGGAGCTCCTGCATCTGGTCGCTTGGCTGGCAGCTTGTTCTGAATAGTGCATCAAGTGGAATGAGTGATCACATGGATTTGATCTCTGTGGTTCCTCCTCTTCCTACAGACTGTAGTCTTCTCTTTCAGGTTCTTTTTGAAGAGGGGGATGCACTCAAGTGCTTCCTGTAGAGTAAGCTGAATATGGAACCTGTCAATCATCTGATTGTCGAACCCTACCTATTGCTCTTTTTTGGGGTTTTCTCTTTTGTTCCCCTTCGCTCGGCGGAGTGCCTCAGGGAAGGGGATGGTAGGGGCCTCCACAGATGGAGGGCTAGGAATAGGTCCCTGTGCCTGTGAAGGAGGAGAATCCATACAATAATCATCATTCAACACATAAGCCTATGCCAAAGTCCCGCCTTCCCCCATTCTTGATTCCTCACAACTGCGGGGCGTCCGGCCTCATTCATCCCCAGGCCTTGGATTCATCACTGACTTTCTTCGATGATCATGGAGATAGAGGGGAAATTGCATATTTAGCTTATATAAAGACAAGAATTCAGCACCTGCCCAACAACAAAGCACCCGGGAAAGCAGTCAGTACTAGACCAGCGAGTGAGAAAGCGGGAGGTAGAGCAAGAAGGGAGAGATGGTAGGAGGGTGAGTGAAAGATACCGAGCAAGCTTTTCCACTGTGATGAGGTGAGCGAGCTAAGAAAATCCCTCTCTCGACTCCTTTAACTCGGTTGAAGATAGGTCCCTCCGCTCTTTCACTCGCTGGCTTCTCCCTCTCAGCTCGCAGCGACAACTACTCTCATATAATCAGGCTCCTTGAGCGCGCACTTCTTCTCTTTGGGTTTAGGTGTGCGGACAATGCTTTTGCGGGTGAGAGAGCTAGCTTTCGGGATGAGAGAGGGCTTTTGGCTAGCGGGGTAGACTGCTGATCTTCGTCGAATAGTCTTCACTGAAGTAGGTTTCAATCCACAGGCCTATAATCTTCTAGTCCAAGATCCTCGCCTGGACAAACCAGATGATGGATGGGCTGACCAACAGCGCATAATGAACATTATTAATCAGTAAGGAGGAAAGAGGGGAGGAGCCCTTCAACCCAGGGGCAAGGAAAGGTCTGATAGTCGACGGATATATTGGAATAGCTACGAGACCCCCTAGGAGCTAGGGCCCCTTTCAGGCTCTATCACCTGCGGGTATAGTCAGTTTAGAGAGTCTTATAAAGAATTGATCCTTGTCCATCTATATTAATAGGCCCAGTCAAAGAAAGGACCTAGATGCCCGTCCCGCACTTCTCTTCTCAGTCCAAGCCTGACTTTACTGAGCCACAATAGTAGCGAGGGAAGGGGTGAGGGGAAAGGGCGGTCCCTGCCCACGCACTCATTCTTCCCACCTATTGCGTTATGTCCGGCTCGTCTTAGGAAAAAGCTGACCGGGAATGCTAGTTGATGCCCAATCAGACGGTTCAACAGGGAGATCCTCCAGCTCTCTCTCCGCAATGAGAGATGTAGAGGGCCTTGACGAAAAGGGCTCGGCTCGACCACAGGGTCTTCGGTCAAGGAAGGGAAGAAAGTGGCAGACGGAACCAAGCAAATAGTCGTCTGGGAATGAAACGATTAATTACTATAAAAAAGCACTCTAAAGAAGATTGAGGCAAAAGAAGAATGGAATCTTTCCTGACCACTAGAGTGCTGGCTTAGGGACCTCCCCCAATGCATGCTCGGAGAGAGCCGCTCTACTTCTCTGCTCCCTACTATATATGCCGGGCACCATCTCGCTCCGTCTCGTATCCCGTACCCTGGGAAACTACTACACTACTCACTCTTGCTGCGGACCTGTCTAACTTCTTCCCTCCTCGCTGCCCCTCGAAGCACACTACTACTTTTAAATATCCTACCTCTACCGAAAGGAGAAAACTCACTGCGAGTCGAAGCATCGAGCCTGACCTCTTCCCCTTCCCCGCAGGCCTACTCGAGCCAGAAGAACAGGTCTTCGACTGGTCGGCAACATTGCCTTTTTCGGTATGCCTTGTCTTTCTTTTGAGCGGTCTCACCTGCTTCGTATTCGCCTGTCGGCTCCCTGACGAGTAATCCAATGTCGGCTCAGCACTCACTTCTAACGTCTCTTCGCCGCAGAAACCTTTCCTTTATTCATATTTTTGTTTTTTTCTTTTTGTTACCACAGTCCATAGACACAAAAGGTGGTAACATCACAGAGGGAGGCTCAACAAAAGTAGATGTGGTGGCCTCAGTGCCACCACCAACACCTGTCTCTGCGGCATCAGCACCGCACTCTAGCTCTGCATCCAAAATGGTGGCATCAGCACCACCGTCTGCATCTGGTATCACGACGGCCTCAGTACCGTCGTCTGGATCTCCATCATTGGTGGCCTCATCACCAGCGTCTTCAACATCATCATTAGCGGCATCAGCACCGCTACTCTGCTCCTCTGGCGCTCATGGTTTAGCTGGTGGTTGTCGCTCAGAAGAGGCGCCACCGACTGGCATCCTACCGTTCCTAGTAGTCACAAAATCAGCATCATTCAAAGAATAAGACATACCACTCAAATAGTCACTAGGAGAGGTATCCTCTGTAAACTCTACCTGCTCAGACTTCCTTTTCAGATTGTTCGGGTTAGGTTCAATCTGAGCGGGTATGGCGGCCTTGCCTTTGATGATTTCCCTCATCGCCTGCTGGAATTCATCCATTTCTTGCCTGAAGGATGCTCGTTGTTCGGAGAGCAAGCGGGCAAGATCATCTAAAGTTGGGTTCTCAAAAGCTGGGCCATGAGAACCGGATGGGTTCCCTTGCTGGAAATGAGGCTGCTATTGCTTGTACTGGGACTGGTGGGGATATGATTGATGAGGCTGCTGACGCTGCCTCCACTGCTGTCCCTGATAGGCGGGACGAGGACCACTATGGTATTGCAGCTGATGGGCATACTGGGACTGTTGCTGCTGCTGTGGCTGGCTGTTCTGCTGTCCTTGAGCGGGATTCTGCTGTTGGGATGAGGAGCCACCATTGCTCCAACGGAATCCGGGGTGATCACGATGAATCTTAGGCTGAGGGTACCGGTCGTACCAAATCCCATTGACTTCCATCAATGGTTCCTGCTCGAAGGAGGGTGGAGGAAGAACTGCCAGTGGCTGCTCCGGCTGATACACCACCATCTGAGTGTCTGGAGATGGTGGCTGCGCTGGGTAATACTGTAGCAGTGGGACCGGCTCTGCCTGGATGTGATTCACCTGGCAGTACGAGGTAGAGGGTTGGTTGGAGCTGCTACTGCTGGGGTTAGCCCGTGACCTAGGAGGCTGCTAGAAATGAGTATGTGCCTCCTGTACACAAAGGATCTGCGTCTTCAGGTCACTCATGGTCTTGGCGATTTGGTCCATCTGGGCCATGCCTTGCATCTGTTTCTTCTCGAGGATCTCGAGACGGTCCAGCTTCTAACTAATTATGCCCATGTCGGCTGCGGCTGATTCTGCTTGGGCTGCGGCTACCGACGAGGTGTTAGGACCGGCATCGATGCAGGCGATCCTCTGGAATGATCCCGCTCCTTGCGGGGGCTTCTGCTATGTGTAACCATGAGCTTGGGCCATCACGGTTGAGTTTTCTGCCATGCCCTCGTAAATGGACCAAACGTCGTCTTCACCTTTGGAAAAATATGACCCACCGCAAGAGGCGTTGACTAGCCCCTGCAGCTCCGGTGTCAGCCCACAAAAGAAGCTTTGCACTAAATTGGGCTTGGATATGTCCTGATGTGGACACCAGTCAATGAGCTCTCTGAATCGATCCCAGGCTTCATGGAATTGTTCATTTGGGATCATGACAAAGTTACTGGTCATATCTCTCGCTGCATTAGTCCGGCCGAGAGGGTAGTATTTCTTCAGATACGCGGTCCGGAGATCTGCCCATGTATCGATGAATCACCCCAGATGTTTGAGCCAATATGCGGCTCTGTCAACCAATGAGAACGGGAAGGCGATCATCTTGATCGTGTCTTCAATCATCAACCTGTCATGGATGGTGCTGCATATCATCTCGAATTATTGGAGGTGGAGGTGTGGCTCTTCGGTCGGCAACCCATGGAATTTGGGTAGAAGCTGATTGGTATGGGGCCGAAGCTTGAAATCTCCATGGATCGGCGGGAGTCTGATCCAACGATGAGTGAGGGATGCAGCTGGGTTGTGCAATTCTCTCATGATAGTCTGCGGTGGTCTCTCAGCGTCGGGATCACCTCCTCCTGCATCAGGTCCTCCTCCTCCTCCACCGCCACCACCCCCAGGTCGGTTTTCTCTCATCTAAGCTATCTCTCTCATGAGATCACCCATGAAGGTACCCTGGTCACGAATCTGCCTCTATATGGTCTCCAGTGATGCAAGAAGTGAATTGTTGATGGCCTCCTGATCAAATAAGAACGGAGGGTGATCATGGTCATCCAGGTGCTCGCCTCTGTCTGCCATCTCTGGATTCTCTGAAAAAGCAAAAGAGGCCATCTCAGGTGATGTCGAATGATCTGAACTCTGTGATGCACTGAATTCTGAAACGATTGGATTGAGAGAGGGAGAATGAGAAGGGTGGTCAAGGGTGAACAGGGTGGATGTAAACTCAGGCTCGGAGAGCGGACTCTCCGAGGTATTCCTAGATGAATGAGGAGGAGTGCTGGATAGCGGTGCCGACGGAGTTGGCCTAAGAGATCTCCGTCCCATCATCTTGATTATTGGGAAGATCCGGGGGAATGCAGAAGAAGAGGAATGAAGGAGAAGCAAAATTGCGCACAGTTGTGATGTGTTTTTGATCTTGACCTAAATAAAACTAGCAATCAAACATAAAACAGGGGTGAGTTCACCAACTCAACACATGAAGCCGTGAAGGTTCGGCTTTTATCTTATCGGTTTTAACTTGAATTCAGGAATTAATCTTTTCACGAGTCCTTAGAGCGCTACGCCTAAAGGAGAGAGAGTACTGCCGGAAAAGTATTCCCGTACTTGTCCTCCTCCTGTGTAACCTGCAACTTGCGCTTTTTAGTGTCCTTGTAACCCTTCCAGGATCCCTACTCAGCCAAAGAAATAGAGGGAGGAAGCCGATAGGCGGAAACGATACTTCGGACCTCGCTCGCAACGGAATCACCCGTGAGCGTGCAAGATCCTACTCAGACGCAAACGGTGAGACAGACACACCTGTGAAGGCATGGCCTATGCTCGGTACTTCGGACAAGGTCGATGCTCACACAATAGTGAGTCACCAATGGTGACCAAGCCCTACTCGCCTACATACGATAGTAGCGCCAATACTTCGGAAATCCAGGCGATACACAAGGCAGCCACAAGTTGGGTTTTGGGCTCTAATCCTTACGAAGCGCTCACCTCACTTGGAAGGAGACCTTCCCATGCAACCTGAATACAAATGATGGTGTTACTCTCCCCAATCAAGGAATCCAATTACCAATTTTATTTTTGGTCAAGGTTTTCTTAGCAGTCCCTTTTTTAATTTTTTTGGTGTTATCACTTCTTTTGAGTGGATTCAAACAAGCACCTAACCGTTTTTGTATTTTTCTTTGATCATACTTTGTCCAAAAACAGAGGGAGAATAGAGTCGGAAAAGCCGTGCAAGTCGACACCAAGGTGGAAATCTCACCTTTGTGCCTAAATGATGGATGCAAAGTAAGAAGACTTACAGTGAATCCCAGCTCTCTCCATGCAGGATGCAAAGCAGAATTTATAAACCTAATATACATGCTGTTATGCAAATGCGGAAATCGTCCTAAGATAGGCAACTGCTAGCGTGAAGAACCACAAGCTAGCCACTAACCTCCAATCGTAATTTCCGGTCTAGGCTCACCCCTCCTTCTCTCGACACATCGAGTTTAGGAGAAGCGCTTGGCGGGATGAGCTCGCGGCGCGCGGATCAAAAGCTAATGACTAACTGTTTAATTAGTCTAAGTCCAAATACGATCTATAGGAGCATGCAAAGGTTATTAATGTGTTTGGAACTATTATAATCGATCAAGAAAGCCTAGAGTCTAAGGGCTCAATCCACAAAAGAAATGAAAATGAAAACAAAACCGGAAAATGACAACAGAAAATGCGATGAAAAGCCGCAGTGAGCCTCCGGGTGAACAAACACCCGGAAATTAGGCCCGAAGTGTTCAAGAGTCCAAGTCCATGTATTATTACAAATTAATAGTCACTCTCTCTAACAAAAATAAAGTGCAAGCTAAACTAAGCACTCTCTCTCACTCCTCCTACTCTCTCCTGCCGGCTTGGTCAAAGAACAGCCGGCTCCGCTTCCCAAGAATGCTTTGGATCCCCTTGGCGGTTCACCTCACTCCGCGGTCCCTCGCAAGAAGACAAGACAAGAATGGTCCGCCTCGCTCCGTAGTCCCAAATTATTTTTCTGATATGTTTTGTACATTTAATAAAATATAAGCATGTATTGTGTAGGTATGGGTATAGGTAGTATACCTATGTATCAAATATGTAAGTATTTTTATTTTAAGGTTTATTTAGGTTTTTCTTACAATTTTAATGTACATAATTATTATAAGTAATGTTTACATAATTATAAAAATATAAAAATACAAAAATAATGAATAAATAATAAAATGAATATTTTAATCTGTACAATTGTACAATGTGGGTCCAAAACTCAACTTTCAAACCGTAGCTCCGCTAAATGCGAAACCACCACCATTAAATAGCTTATTTTATTCTATATACAATTAAAGGTGAGTTTGCTGCATTTGGAGTTTTCAGTTGTGAGATACGGGTCTGGGAGGTTTGGATTTTGGATTTTTATTCAGACCATAACTTTTTATCTGTACATTATTTTTCTGTGAAATCAATTTTGTATTTTTCTTTATTAAATTATCTACAACATTCATGTGCAAAGTTTCTTTATTTGATGTATAAAAAGTGGAACCAAAAATAGGTCCCAAAATTAGTAAAGAATGAATAGAATAATATAGGTATTTGACCCTTATCTCCCCCTACTTTATTCCTGGTCGACCTATTCATCAAGATGCCTAGGTCTCGAGGTTTTGGGTCATAAAATATTTACAATATTTTATTCTTTTTCTTTTCTTTTATTTATTCTATAATTTTGGTTTTAATTACAGTATTTTATACACTAATGAGATGCACATGCATGAATGCTAAGATGCTATATTTAAGGCTATTTACAGGCATTTGCTAGGGTTTTTGGTGCCAAAATGATAGAATAAAGATGATGAAATGTGGATTCATCAGGTTGCTAATTTTTATATAATATTTTAGGAGTCCTTATTTTGTTATAAATTAATGGTTCACATTGATTTGTGTTTCTTTTAATGGTCATTATTTTGTTATAAAAACACAACAATTAATTTAATAAAAATAAATATATATCGAATAATAATCAATATAAATTAACTTCAAATTAAATAATTTATCCATGGAGATAATAAGAAGGAGGCTATCCTCCTTCCATAAATAGAAGGTATGTCCACCCATTCCTAATAGGAGTTGGTGGCCGTCCACCCTTCCTGTGAGGAAGGTGGCTATCTCCTCATAATCTATGAGATTGCATTATCCCGTGAAAATCTCCAATATTTATAAAAACATTTGTTGTTAATTATTTCACAAAAATAAATCCAATTTATTCTGTGAACATTACAATCATGCCATTGGAAATTTGTGAATCACATTCGCAACCCAAAATAAAATATAAATTACACTTTCAATTAATTGTCCAATGTGAATCCAATTCACTTCAACATTTAAATTGTAAATGTTATTTACAAATAACTCTCTCTTATATATTAAAAATCACATTTATATTATATATGATTAATTTGTTACTATCCACATCATTCATGTCCATGATAAATAAATGACATTTAATTATCTTGGATCTCTATTATCATATGCTCATATAATATGAAGCACATTAATATTATTCGCACCTTTGATAATTAAATCACATTTAATTATCTGTCCAAATAATATGAATCAAATTCATATTATTCATGATAATCAAATCACATTTAATTATCCATTTCCCAATGCTCAGATATATTATTAGTAATGAAATTATCCTTAAACTCTTTCAAGGATAATGCACTTTCTCCGCAGATACTTAGAGATAAGGATAGGGCGATTGTACATTCCCCGTATAGTGACTTGGATATTAAAAGATCAAATCTCAAATTCAGATCTTGCAAACTTCCCATAGATGTTTGATTATTTCATAACCATAAATCTAATCGTGTCATTGCATTTAAATCACATTCAGATCAATTTACAACAATTGGACCAAAATCAGATTACTTCTCCATTGAGAGGAGTCACTAAAAACCAATCTTGTTTCATAATTCCCTAGGAATGGAAGCGTCATGGTTATACAATCGTTTATGATCACATCACCCTCAGGTATTCCTAATACTTGTACATCCTGCATACTTGAAGGCCTAGTTTAAACCCAAAGTTTTAGATCTATTTAGATTTTTTCCTTCAGGTTTTTATCATTAAGTTTCTCATTTGATCGATGGGAGTAGGTATCGATCATATCCTTTCCAAAAGCATATATCATACCCAAGTATTGATCATATACTTTCCAAAAGTATATATCAAACCTACAAATTCAGCCAAGCTTCCAAAGCGAGACGATCGTCTACGGAATTTGATTCCCAATATCTCATGAGTGAGCTAATGTCTTCTGGTTTAGTTAATGAACCTGTGTGATCCCTTTGAGGGATCCTATTACTTATATGCCCTTCTATGCATACCAACGCGTCTGTGAATAGACCTTGATTAGGCCATCAATCTAGCGGTCTGCCTAATGTACACACATAGACATATAATAACACATGTGTCTCCTGTCAGAGGATATGTGTGTATATCATGACAGCATACGACATTGGTATTTGGTTATCTTGATCTCCTTAAGTCAACTCTTTGACCTAACTAATCTGACACATCTGAATCTCTAGTCCTATGCAAAGGACCTGCATCAAGAGGTTTGTCAGATATCAACCAAACGAGAAAGGATTGCCATCTTCTACTCAGGCTAGAGATCATCTCTTAATAATCATTTAACGGTGCTTGACGAGTCCTCAATCTAACTCTTGAGATATTCATCCATGCACCAACCTCTATGATTCAACATTTGAATCAATAGTTTTATGATCATTAATATGGTCATGGTACGTATTTAGTTATTATGCAAATTAGTTATTATTCATTTCAGATCAGGAATGGTATTTGCAATAATATTTATTGCATAGCGGCTTACCGTGGGCTCGCATGTCCAACACATTTGCATTCAGGACCATATAATTTCTTTATTTACATTTCTGTCCAGCTGAGTTTGAGTCACATGCGTCTTCACGTGTTTTGCGGGAAATTGCATTTATGCTCTTGTAAGTGATCTGTTACAAATAGTGTGTGTAGTTTTGGGATTAATTGCAAACAAGCCCTCTTTTTTTATTACGTGTTACTGAAAGGACCTTGAAACTTAAATAATTGCAAATAGGTCCTTTGTTTACTGTTTTATTTTCATGTTATTTTATTACTTGTAATAATTAATTTTTTCAACCCAAAATTTCCCTAAAAATCAGTATTAGCTTATGTTATTGTCTACTTTAGGAGCTAATTTTTGTGCGTTGAATTCCTTTTATTTACTATTAAAAAAAATCAAAAACCCATAAAAAACTCCCTGTTTAACTTAGAAAAATAAAAAAAATAGAAAATTGTTTTATAAATTTCAAAGAATTATTGTATGTATATTTTCTCCTATGACAACTATTATATAAATTTGTCTTGAAAATATTTTGTAAAACCTTAAAAATTTGCAAAAGACAAAAAATTTCAAAAAAAATCATATAAAATCCATTAAAAATAAAAAATGTGATTTCAGATCCTATTTGTAGGTATTTTCATCAAGCTTTTATTAAAATTAACATCCATAAGTTTTGAGCTGATTTGATATTATATAGTTGCTACTAGTTGTTCACTATTTGCTTGCTTTCTTTGTTTTCGATTTTTTGAAAATTTCAAAAACATTTAAAAATTCTCCAAAAATCAATAAAAATACTATAAAACCTATACAAAACAAAATATTTTTACTTCAATTTTCTATGAATTTGTAACTTATTTGAAAAATAAAAAGAGATGTTTATTTACCTTTTACTCTTTATTTCAATTTTCCATATTTTCAAAAACTAAACATTTGTTAAATTTAAAACCACGAAAAGAAAATATAGATCCTTTGATTCTTTGAGTCACATACCAAGTTTATTACAATGCTCCTTGGGTTAGACCCTGGTCGCTATACCATGTTAATAAAAGTAGCTATACCACTTTGCTTGATTTGCTTGATTTCGTTAGTGGTTTAACAATTTTCTTAATTTTCTACTCCTTTGATTTGGGTGACAATGACGCATTAATTAATCAACTTAACCTAAGCTAGCTAGGTCTCTCACCAGAATGGCACCGTTGCCGGGGAGCACAACTAGGTAGTTAGATTGTTGTCTTTTTGTCTATTTGTTGTTTTATTTGTTTTTCCCTCTATTGTCTTTTATTTTATTTGTTTTCTAATACATCCTCTGACATATTTCTGTTTCACCTTTATTGCGACTTTGGGGACCTCACCAGATTTTTCCTCACGATTTTCATCGATTTTATTTTATTTTATCCGTGTGAGCCCAAGACTTTGGATCTTATTTGGTTGAGATATGTAGTGATTAGGTCAAAACACCTAAAAGAACATATGTTCCTATAGAATCGATTGGACTTAGTCATAAATAAAAGGTTGATGATTTGGATTTGAGACCACGCGTCGATAGAGCTCACGTACAACGTTGGTTGGACTCGTTGTGACGGGCATCGAGTGGCATCGAAGATCGGACCTCAGTCTCACTTCTAGATAGCTAGCACCTTATTCTTCCTTTAATGGAAGTTATTGTTTAGGACGACTTCTTCGTGCATCATATATGAAGTTTATTTTCTGTCTTTAAATGTATGCACATATCATATTACATGTAGATTGGTGGAGTAAGGTACGCCTTCTATCTCGTGCATGCATAATAGATATCATCATGCATTGGCTTTTCTGTCTTCCTCGATCAGTTTTCTTGGACTTAGTAATAAACGGAAACCAGAAAATTTGTTAGACATGTCTTTAATAAAAAATGACAAAAAAGGTGAAAACTCAATAAAATCAGGACCGCTAAACAAACTCGACCCTAAAATAAACGTTAAGATCACATCCATAATTTTGGGGAGAGTAACCACCTCATTGTTTGAATTTACTTACAGAGTAAGTGAGAGACGAACACTAGAATAGAGCCACGTTGGGATTCTCTGTCAAACTACAGATTCTATAAAAATGATTAGCTACTTCTCTATGAGGGAATATGGGTAGTCGGCCAATGGTCAGTGTTTCCTTAGCAGATTGAATGGTTTAAAGGACACAGCATAAGGCTTCATCCATAAGTAACGGCTGGCCGGTTAATAGTCCGTACATACACATATAATGGATGAAAGTAGGTGCAACTAGTCGTAAGAATTCAGACTAGTCTTTAGGGTAATACATGCACCTAACAACTCACTAACTCTGTTCTAAGACTACATTATCACCTAACTCTAAAACAGAAAAGATTAACGATGGAGATTTCATAGTCATCATTGCTTTGAGTTGGTGAATTGGGGTTTGATTTCTCATCGTTGTTTTCAATCCAAATCTACTCTTCTCTACTCCCCACATCATGATGATGGGCAGGCGACCTCTTAGGCTACCTTTGGTGGCAATGTAGGGAGGTTCTTGAGAGCTTAGACGTGCTCATGGAACCTAAGTTTTCCACCTCCTTCTTTTTCTACCCTCCCCACCCATCACCTGAGGTACAACAACCAGAGCAGTTAGAGTAGATATTTGTAGACTTGGTCACACCTGAGGTCCGCTCTTTTTCCTTTTTCAGAATCCGACGAGATGTCCCAAGAACAGAGAGATGATGAGCAACCGGATATTCACATTGTTTTTGATGAAGAGATGATCAACAAAACCCTCCTCGCATCCATAGAGGTGATGCAGCGAGAGATCCGGGATCATGGGTTGCTCATGACATAGGTGAGTTGGGAGTTGACTCAGATGAGAGATGGGTGAGCAGATGCGAGAGATGACAGGCCCGATTGTGGAGAGATTCCTAGACATGAGGATTGAGCAAATGACATATGCCAGGAGGAGGCCCATGATCCACAGAGACCCTTGTGCACCATGAGAGTGTTGCACAACCCTCATGCAATGCTCACCCACAGGTGGATTCAGCTGCTAGCCATTCTTGGTGATTTTGAACTATGACCCCGGACAATTCAGTTGTTGCCCAAATTCCTTGGGTACACCATCGAGGAGTCCCATCTATATCTCTAGGAGTTTGAGATGATCTGCAGCACATTCCATGACAGATTTGTGGACGAGGACACAATCAAGCTTATAGCCTTCCCGTTTTCCTTGTTTGACAGAGCATCGTACTGACTGAATCACTTGTGGAGGGCTGTCACCACCTGGGAGCAGTTGAGGAGTGAGTACCTCAACAAGTACTATCCACTCGGTCAGACGAATGCAACACGATCTATGATCAGGATTTTCACCATGATCCAAATGAATAGTTCCATGAGGCTTGGGATCGGTTTAGAGAGCTTATTGATAGGTGTCCGCATCACGACATCAACAAGCCTAACTTAGTGCATAGTTTCTTTTGTGTGCTGACACTTGAGATACAGGGCTAGTCAATGCATATTGTAGAGGGTCCTATTTTCCAAGGATGAGTGCCATGTCTGGGCCATCTATGAGGAGATGGATGAAAACTAAACTGTGATGACCCAGGTCCGTGTCTAAACTCATGGGAAGCCTCCACCGTAGGCATTATCTCACCACAAAGTTGCAAACATTGAAGCAGGTCCATCCTCATGTTCTACAACCACAACATTAGTAGAGTCATCAGCTGCGGGCATGGGCATCATTAGCCAAAAGTTGGATCACATGGAGATTATAGAGAAGAATATGTGACAGGGCCTAGATAAGCTCAACATGATTGATGAGCCAGCCTAGACTTTCAGTGACCTCAAGACACAGATCATGTGCCTCCTGAAGTATATGGAATAATCCTTGAACGCATCACGGAAGCGTGATGATCACATCATATACGATCAAGAGCAACTATCCACACTAGTTACTCGGTGCAGCGGAATGTTAAATTTTTAAAACGATGGAACCCCATGATCCAAGAACACTTCTTGAATAAGGAATACCTCTTGTAGGGTGGTTGCGATCAAGCCTCTAAGAGAAGAGACCTCCTATCTCAACTCCGATCCGTCGGAGGAGACGCTTGCGAGCGCGGGAATGAGTCATGTGCTTCTCTCAATCCAAGTTCTTGGTCCAAGCAATGGATCTCCTGATCTCGTCTCACGATATAGAACGCCTTCTTCACGAGCAATATGCACCAAAAGAAGACGGAGACCCAAGAGTCATCGAAGCAGAGGCACAATGGCATTGCGGCAATGAAGGTGACCTTCTCTCTATGAGAATAGTGGACGGCCTCTCAAGGAGAGGGAGAAGAGTTGGCATGAGAATGAGAGAGAGAGACATCATAATCGTGAAACTCGAGGAGCAAGGGGTGCATCTTCTTATATAGGGATTTGGGAGTCCATGGATCCCAATACATGCACATCATACAATCAATGAGTGAGGTTTATTTGTGTTTCTTTCAATGGCCATGATGTTGATGTAAAAACACAACAACAAATAATTTAATTTAAATTAATTTATATTGATAAACCAATATAATAATTTTCAAAATTAAATCATTTGACTAGTCTTGAGATAATGAGGAGACTAACCTCATCCCCTAAAAGGGGGGGGGGAGTTCATCTCCTCAATTTCTCATCAGATCTCATTATCTCATGATATATCCAAGATTTACAATAACTCTTGTTGTAAATACTTTCCAAAAAAATAATTCATAATTATCTGTGAATATTGCAATCGTGCCGTTGAAAATAATGTGAATCACATTCACATCTCAAAATAAAATGTAAATTATATTTATAATTAACCATCAAATGTGAATCCAATTCACATCAATAATTAATCAACAAATATAAATTGCAATAATATCTCTCTAATATATTATAAATCACATTTATAATATACATGAATAATTGGCTACCCGCTCCTTGGGTCTGAAGTTGTTGGGGTTGGCTTCGACCTATGCTAGAATAAGTGCCTTGGTGGTGGTCAGGTCATCGATCCGCTGAGTCAGATAGTTCATGTTTTTCATGAGCAATGCAAGTTGGTCCAGTGCTGGGTTGACTGAAGGGGCCTCAGGTTGCTCTTTGATTGGTTGTCGCTGAGATTGATAGTACGGAGGTTGTTAGTAACCATACAGACTCTGATAGTGAGGAGGAGGAGGATATTGTCCATGATATGCAATCTAATGTTGGTTATGATGAGCAAAATACATAGACTACTGTTGTGGCTGGCCTTGTCTCCAATTTTGGAACTATGGTGGAGACTGATAGTGAGGCTGGAACTACTCATGCTGTGACTGTTGCTGCCTGCCTCCCTGAAACTGGTGGGCGGGTCTCTAACCTTGCTATGAACCCAACTGACCTTGCTTTGTCGAACGGGGATGGTTTCTCTGGTGGTCGAACCAGATGCCATTCACCTCCTGAATGACAGGTGGAGGTGGAGACTGCTGCTCAAGAATGTAGGCTCCTTCTTGTTGGTAAGGAACTATCTGATGTGGATGTTGTTGAACCTGATCCGGTGTCTGCATGTAGTAGACATGTTGAACTGTGGATGGTCCTCTGCTACTATGCTAAGTGGAAGAAGTCTGCTCCCTAGTAGAGGTATCGGCTGCTACACTGACATTATAAACTACATTGATCTTACGCACAAGAAGCTTCAGGTGCTTTGTTTTCTCATCCAGCTTATCCAGGTTCTTTGTCCTCTACTCGATCACTAGAAGCTTCTCAAGATCCTTCGATTGTTTGTCAATAATGTCTATTTTGTATATGTGGTTTCCAATGATGGCCAGGTCAACGCTATCCACCTTATCCATTACATGTGGTGCCATCATATTGATAGCCTTGTGAGGTACTGTAGGGGGGGTGACGGGGTGCTTTTGAAAAGCACGTGAAGAAGAAAGAGTTGTTGAACTCTCTGCCATCTCCTCAAAAATTTGATAAAAGGACATCCTCATCCTTGTTGAAGTGGCTCCCCCCGTAAGCAGCATCTACCAGCTTCTGATTCTCTATGCTTAAAACCCCCAAAGAAATTTTGCACAAGGCTAGTTTTAGGAATATAAATATGGGGGCACTTCTATGTCAGATCTATGAATATTTCCCACGCCTCGTGAATAGGCTGTTGAGGCATCAGGGAGAAATTAGTAGTCGAGGATCGCATTTGGTTGAGTCATCTGAGCGGGTAATATTTGTTCAGAAATGCGGACCTCAACTCTTCCCAAGTAGTGACAACCTTCCCAAGTGATTCAACCAATATAAAGCTTTGTCCATCAATCTGCATGGGAAGGTGGTCATCTACACTACTTCTAATGGGGCATTTGGGCAGTGTACTGTTCCGCAAATGTGATCGAGCTGATGGAGGTGTATATAAGGTTCTTCATTAATATTTCCTTGGAATATTGGGAGAAGAGGTAAAATAGTGGGATTAAGCTCGAAATGCCCATGAATCGCAGGGATTTGTATCCAAGAGTTTGTCTGTCTTTCCCCTTGATTATAAGCATCATTTAATGTAGGATTTGCCGCAGGTTCTATAATAGGGTCTTCTCCCCCATTCCCACCTCCAGGGTTGTTTCTATCCTCCTCTCTCATATCTTCTCTTTCCTATCTCATCTCGAGAATCATATCTCACAATGTGGTCTGAAAATTAGCCTGCTCTATTAGTTGGGCTTGAATTGACTGAATGGAGGCTAACTTGGTGTTGTTGATCTCGCTCTGCTCTGACATGGATCCCTTCCCCTTTGGTGGCATCAAGTGTTCGGTGTCAGACTCTGAAAATATGCGTGACACTCGATTAGTGCTCAAAATTGATGGAATCTCAAATATTAATTCAAGATTGATGAATCTGTGATTCATCACTCTAAAAGTTAAAAATAGAGCCTTGTCCCTGAATAAATAGATGCAGATTTCCCTATATAATGCATAAATTGCATTCATACATGCATGCATAAAACATGCATTTTAGCACTCCATTTGCATTAAATAAGAAGCCAACATCATTTGTAAAATTTCCACTCATAAAAATAAGCTCTCCCTTATACTAACACCTTAGTTAATAATATTAGAAAGAGAGACAGGAATCCCCTTTGGAAAAGCACCAATAATGCCCTAAAGCCCTTGGACCTTAAAATGCCCATAGATCCCTCATACCAGCTCCAAAATAGGTCTACTCACTTTCAGATTAATACATATTAAAAGACCTTTAAAATGAGACTAATTTCATCCAATTCGGAGCTCGTATGAAAAAGTTGGGTTTTTGGGCCTCTTTGTATACTATGTATATGTATATTTGTATACCTATATTTTTTTGTATCATATTTTACCTCATCTCTATCTTTGGTCAACATGAAACTTGTAGATCTTATCGAGATCTACAACTTTCATGTTTTGAGTTTTTCCAAATTCGGCTTCCTTCTCTCTCTACATTCATTTTTTTATTTTCAGCCAATCCCAGCTGGCCACGTGGCGCCCTCTGGTTGCGCCACGCGGCCCGCTCCCCTTGCCCTAGCCGCCGCACCTCTCAGCCATTGGATGGTCTTCTTGATCCAATGACCAGATGCTCTCCACATGCGCTTTTATCCATCGCCGTTCGATCACAACCCGCCTCAGATCTGGGCCATCCATTAGCGCCTCGCCCACAACATGCCACATGGCGCACTATGCGCCATCAGATCTCGCCTTCAGCCCTTCGATCCGCACCGTCAATTGACACTCCAATTCTAACCGCCCGATCGAAGCCCTTCATCTCATCTCCACCGTCGCTCGCGCTTCGCTCCCATTGCGACACGTGGTCGCTCCATGGCCCTCAGATCGCTTCACCCCAGATCTTATCCTACCGCTCCATCCCGCCTTCTTCTCTGCCGTTTGATCACAAGATCCAATGGTGGAGACTTCGTCTTCCACCTCCAGCGCCCCTCTCTCCCACGTTCTCCAGCTTGCGGGAGGGGTTGTCCCTTCCTATTCTCAGGCGTACCTCAGCCACTCTCGCCGACCACCAACGCTCCCACGTTCACCCCTACTCTTCCCTCATCTTCGCCAGCTACCTCACTACCCACGTCGACCACCGGAGACGCTCCACGAACCCCACTAACCTCACTTCATCACCAGCCCGACCGTCTACTTCAACCTATAAATACTCGATCACCGGTCGATTTCACACCCATCCGCCACCCCAGGGAAGTACCTCGAGCTCGGAGCGATCTTTTGGTGACAACAATCAAGCGAATCCTTGAGCGAAGATCGGTATCTTCTCCAGCGAGATCCTCGGCACCACAGCCATGTCGCAGCCACTCCTTCGCGTAGCTGCTTGAGCTCGGGACCTTACCGATCCCTCGAGCAATGACCTGGACCTCGACTTCGAGCTCCAAACCCCAGGTAATCCCCTCCATCTTCCTCAAATCTTCGTTTGATTTTTCTTTTACTCTTCTCCGAATTTATTCACGCTCCACCCGCATCTTCTCACTCCGCTCTCACCTCGTCGAGCTCCGTGATGGAGCTCTCATCCTCGCGGTACACTTCACACCCTCCAACACCTCACTTCCCATTTCATCAGCTCCAGCTCCGCCACCTGGGCGGAGCACCATCATCGGACCCTCTTCCCTCTGCTTTAGACCTCGTCGTCCATCGTTCACTTCTCCACACACCACCATGAGCTTCAGCTACTCCCCCTAACCCCTGCAGGTACCTACAGTTCATTGACCGGAAGCTCATAGGAGCTCCTTTTGAGCTTCGCCGCCAAGGAGCTTCGACGCCCCTCTCCAGCTCCTGAGACCACCAGAGCTCTCGCCGTACCGCCGCGCTTCTTCTGGGATATCTCTGAGTCCCCGGAGAGCCTCACCGACACCTGAAGGGACGGGCGGAGCCATGGCCGCCTCACCGGAGTCCCGCCAACTCCTCCGCAGGTGGCGGAGGACCGTTGAGGGAGAAGGTCTAGCGGCCGTTCGATCATCTTGATCGAACGGTCCAGAGCCGTCCACGTCACCTGTCATCCGGAGCAGCAGACGACCGTAGGATCATCCTTGATCCCACGCTCAGGAGTACGCCACGTCGCCCACGTCAGACAACCGTTGGATCGATCATCTGAGCGAACGGTCTCTAGCCAGCCACGTCACCATCTTCAGCAAGCATCGACCACCGTTGGATCAGCTTCGATCTAACGATTGTTGATCATCCACATCGACATCATCTGGAGCCAACAGCGACCGTCGATCTTCGCCAAGATCGCACGGACTTGATCACGCCACGCGTCAGCCCCGACAGCCTTTGGATTGATCCTAATCCAAAGGTCCGTAGTTAGCCACGTCGACGAGTGCGAGCCTCATCCCCGACCCTAGGCTCGGACCATCCGAGGCTACTCCGAGCCTTACTCCAGACCTCCAGGAGCACCCGAGCCAAGACCCGAGCCTCCGAAGCCGCCCGAGCCTAGCCCCCCACGTGAGGAGCACGTGCGGCCTAGGTAATTTGCACAGAGGCCATGGAAACTTTTCAAAATTACAAAAAGGTCTCTGTGAAGCGCCCCCACGTGAGAAGCACATGCCTAGTAGAGAAATTGCATTTCACCCCCCAGCATTATAGGTAATTGCATTTAAGTCTCTGTCAGCATGTTTCTTTTTATGTAATTTTATTTTCTGTATTGCAAATACACCCCTGTCTTTGCATGCATCCCTAGGTATCATTTTGCATCATTTTTGAATTCTAAAAATTGCATGTTGTTGAATAACTTGTCCTCAATCTGTTGTGTCACTTGTCACATTTTGTAATTGCAGTAGATTTTTAAATGAACTAATTGGTTGATTTCTGTGTTATTTTGCCCAGTTGGACCTTTTAATTGATAATTAATTCTCTGTAGCTCCACAAATTCTCAAAAAATCAAGTAGCTCTAGGATAGTTAACTCAACCTTGCATAAAAATTTCATGTCATTTGCACGCATATCGAGGCCTAAATAAATTCTTTAGTTATTTCCTTAGTTTAATTTTAATAGATTCATTTCACAGTAAAATTAAGGTTTGACAATTTTTCTAGATTCCTTATCATTAGATCTATCTAGGGTAATTTTATTTCCTTAAAATTTTGTGATTTGATATTTATTAAAAATAAAATAGTGAAAATCACCCTTCCTGCATTTTTAATTCACAGTAAATTCATTTAGTGTTGAAAAATTCCAAAAAAATTAGGGTAGCTTAATTTCATCATAGTTCATCATCTGGCCATTTTTTATAATTTTTCGACTTCATTTGACACCTTAATTGATTTAACTTTGAATCAGCCTGATTGTTGCATGTGTCCTGCATAATATAAAAAGAACAAAAAAATAATTCCTCGAAAATCCAACATTTGGACTTTGCTACTAATTCACCTAAGGAGACAGATGCCTCCCTAAGTTCGACCTTGGACTTAACCAAGTAAAAAAAATCTGCCGCTTGAAATTAACTCGAATCTAATTTAAGTGGTTTTTGATATTCCCTCTCGTATGCGACTGCAACGAAAAGTGATAATTAATCTGACCGAATTAACATAGGATGCGGGGGCGGCTATCAAAATGGTGTTGTTGCTGGGGAGGCACGACTTAGGTTAATTTTTAGTGAAATCCTGATTGTTTGATTTTCTCTACCCGGGTAGTCTGACCCTCGATTTTCTTGTAATTATTTTTTTTCTCTTTTTTTCTTTTCATTATTTTTCTGTGTCACTCTCTGACCTCAATCTTTTTTCTGTGTGAGGAACGCGAGGAGTTGAAGACGCTTCGAGGATCTAGCATTTAAATTTATTGAGTGAATAGAGAGGCTTTGTAATTTCCATTTTATTTCTTTATTTCTTTTTCGCATTATTTCCAGTGGTTCCCGTTTGGGTTCTCGCACGTGTAAATATAGTGGAACTGTGTCCCCGTGTGCTGTGTGGGTGAATGTAATTTAGCTTGCACTAGCGTCTCCCCGAGCCAATCTAGGAATTGCTTGTGCTCGTAATTTTTAGGATCACACAAATCACTTAAAAGACGCACTTAGACCGCAGGACTTAGCCAAAATAACCTGTTCTTCATGCTAATAGAACTGCTTGTCTAGGAGCGGCTTTTATCGTTTGCATTTGCATTTAGATAAAAGTTTTCAATTCTGTTTTGCATCCTGCACAAAAAAGCAAAGGGATCACTGTAAGTCTCCTGAACTCAGCATAACATCATTGTTTTATCTTGCATCGGCTTTTTTCGATTTCCCCCTCTGATTTTCACATTTAATTAAACGGAAATTGGGACTGTCCGATAGGCGTGCTGTGTGGTTGGACTTAATCAGTGTGAACTTAACTTAAAATCGGGACTGCTGAACATTATTGACCAAAAAAAGAGGAATAAAATTTGAAAATTGTTTGCGGGAGATTAATCCCCGACCTTGTTTTCAGGCTGAGTGAGGGTACTTGAGTGTGTGTGAACACCTTAAGGCAGAGCCCAAATCCCCGCCTTCCATATCACGTTCCAACTAATCCTAGCAATTATCACAAATCGAATAATTTCAGATTCACTGACTAGTACCAAGTAGCCTCTGCCTATCTCAGGTAGATAGGGGCGAAATAGCGGTACTTTGCGACAAGTTGCCAGCAACCCTCCGGGGTGAAGTTTTGGCCTTGTCAGCCTCCGCCTGCTTGCAGGTAGATAGGGGTGTGGTCTTTGAATCCATCGACTTGGGATAGGAGCGAAGAAAGGAAGGACTGGCGGTATCTTAGGCGAAAGGTTAAACATGGAAGACGCATCCGGCTCTAAGCCGACTTCCCTATAGGCCGCGTAATCCTTGCTATCTTGCTTGAAAATCACACTTAAGATTTACAAGATTAATTGGACTCGATTTCGAGTCCTTCACTGTGTTGAGTGTGAAACCAGGGTTTTGGATTGATTTGTTTGCTTCATGTAGGAGTAAAATCCTATCTTCTTCTCGCCATATCAAGATGAGTGACTGGGGAGATCTCGATTCTTTATTCACCGATCTCTCGATGAGTCCCCCATGTAACTCATTTTCATCGGCCCAAGCGCACCTTGGACCACCCATGACTCATGACCCTCTTGAGTCCTAGTTCCCTCACACCCAGGGTGGTTACTCTCAAACCAACCCTTTCCTCTCCTTCGAGATTACCGAGGAAGACCGTCGCCTAGGTAATCCCTTCCTTGATTTGTCCTCTGACATCGATCTTATTTCCCACCCAGGAATAGAGGACAAGATGCCGCCTAAGATGCCACCGGATGAGGAGCAATTACGACAGATTCTTGCTCGCCTTGCCGAAGCCGAACATAAGAATGCAGATCTCACGTCTAGGATGGGACAGATCAAAGTAGCAGGAGGTATCGACCGACCAATGGTCGATGCCTACAACCCAGCAGAAAACGAGATACACAATTGGTTGACCGCAGCGGTTCCTGCCAAAGCATTCGAGCTGAAGCCCCACTTCCTTAGCCTGCTACCGAAGTTTAACAAGAATGCACATGAAGAGCCATACACCTTTCTCCGAGACTTCGAGCTGGTTTGCAACAATCTTAGCCATCCCAATGTTGGCCAAGATTATATTAGACTGAAGGAAACCCCATTTGCCTTAGGAGATAAGGCAGCACATTGGCTGAAGAACCTAGGGGTGATTTGTACAACCTGGATGCAGTTCAATGACCTATTCCTGAAAAAGTTCTACCCTCTCAGTAGGACTAACCAGATGAGAACGAAGATCGCCAGCTTCTCCCAAGGACCGAGTGAACCTTTCCATGATGCCTTGGATAGGTTTAATGACTTAGTGCAGAAATGCCCCTGCCACGGCATTTCTAAGGCGATCCTAGTCCAGACCTTATTCTGTGTTCTAATCCCGGAGATGCAGGGGTTAGTCAGTGATGCCAGTGGAGGAAGCTATCTAAACAAGAACGAGCACGTCGTATGGAAGATCCTGGAGTAGATGGCGGAAACCGGCAGGTCGCAGGCCACCAGGGCCTATACGTTGTCTCCCTCAATCCTATCCAACGAGACAACCTGAAGGACTGTAGCGGATCTGATCGAGGACCTCATCCCCAGCATGGGGATGATTGCTGACAAGCTAACCATGGTCGAGCAGATCCACAAGAGGGTCATTGACCTTGAGTCTCTCTCACGTCTACCGAAGCAAGTGGAGGAACTTACTGAGAAGGTAGCAAAGATGAAGCTACCTGCACCTTCTGCACCACCTACACCTTTACATCGAGTCCATCTTGTACAGGAACATGCATCGGGGCCCCAGAGTGGCTGGGTGGAGGATCAGACTTACACCCAGCTGGACCAGCATGCACCCCCACAATTGGTGACTGGATACGAGGAGCCTCCGCAGGTGTTCGAGATCAACGGGCTGTGGTACAGCCGTGACCCCATCAGTAGACAGTCGGGGATGGGGAACGGTCAGCCTCACCAACCTTCCCCAGCTTACCAAGGAACCAGCTCCGTCCCCGCACCGCGCTTTCAGTCCAGGCCAGAACAAGGGTACCAGCCTCAGCAGCACCACCAGCAACAGCGCACATATCAGCAGGGTCCAGCACCATCCCACCTCCAGCAGCAGTACCGGCATGGCCAGCAGGGCCAGTATAGAACCTCGTCCGTGAATCAGCCAGCCCAGCCCACCGAATTGGAGTCCCTCACCTTTGCGATCCAGACACTATCTGATAGGGTCCAACAGATGTAGAACGATTATCTCGATATGAGAACCAATATTAATCGTGTCTCTCGTACCCACGACCAGCAGATGGCACCAAAGACCCCAATTCCCGCACATGTTCAAGCCAACCCGAACAACATAATCCATGGTCAGAACCGACCTCGTGATCAGGTGTATTATTTAGATAATTATTTATCTGAACATGAGATCTTTTCGTACGATAATGTAAATCATATGTCCCTCAGGAGCGGAAGGACCGTGACCATACCTGATCGGGCACGGGCACAGAAGGAAGGAGCCTCCGAGTCTCTACCTGAGGAGAACTTGGAGTAAGAGGAGGAGCATCACCACCACCATCGCCGGCAGAAGAAGAGGACATCTAAGTCCTCGAAGCAGCAGTCCCGCATCAGCATGGAGTCCGACGAAACCGATGAAGAGCCCGCACCTCCATCTGAGGAGGATCGTCCAGAAGTCGCGGAAGAAGCATCACCGGTTTCGCCACAACATTTTCTTTTCAGTCAGAGTCAGAGTCAGAGTCTGTCAAAGAGTCCGAGTCATGTAAAGAACTCAGTTCCTGATCTTAATGAGAATCTTTCAGTTTCCGAACATGAGTTGGAGTCAATAATCCCTTTCCCTCGAGCTCTCAAGGGTGGAAAGAAGAAAATGAAAAAAATATAAAAAAGATGACCCTGAGATGGCAGAGTTCTGCACAAAACACATCAAGGTCACAATCCCCTTTGACAAGTACGTGGAAATGACCCCTGCATTTCAAAAATACCTAAGGTGCGATGCACACCTACTAGGGTTAGCAGGAAGTCCAAAAGCCGTGTTGAGAAACACATTTTATCAGTAGCCATGACTTGTGCAATAAAGAACTCGTTTCCTAAGAAACGAAGAGACATGGGTGCACACTATGTAGTGAGTTATGTTGATGACATCGCGTTTGCACGCACTCTCCTGGATAATGGTTCCTCAATCAACTTAATGCCTACAACCCTCTATGAGCTGCTTAATCTCAGACCTCTTAGGAAATCTAGAGCCCTCTTGCAATTTGCTGATAAATCAACCAAGAGGTCCCAAGGAGAATTGAGGAACATTGTGATTAAAGTCGAGGGACAGGAATACATGGTGGACTTCACTGTCCTAGATATGGAAACCCCTCGTAATTGGAGAGACACCCAGATCATCTTAGGCAGGCCCTTCCTCCGAACAGCGAAGGCCTTGTTTGATTATAAGATCGGGAAGATCCAGTTCCAAACTCCAGGCGGAGATGAGGAACTCGAGATGAAGCAGACAAGATGGCAGAGATCGGATTCTGAATCCAGCACCGAGTACTCTTCAACCGAAGCAGACTACGAGCATGTAGACTTAGTTGGGCCATGGAGACAGAATCCAGCTAGCACCGATGAGTCCATCCCCTCCGGAGATGATCCAGTGCATGAGTTAGTTTGCGAGGTCCTCAAGAACGAGTACAGCTCTGAACCGGCGTCACCCTACATCTTCGATGACTTAGAGGCCCAGTTGGGGCTATCAGTCTTTCCCTCTTTAGGACAATCGGAAGATGAGGATGATGAGTCAGACGAGGCTTTTGCCGATTGCATGGAGACTTTTGACGATCCGACTCGTGAGCCGAACAACTTGGTGGCAGCTATCACAGAGAAAGATCCAGCCACTTCCAACACCGAGCCAGATCAGATTGAGCCAGATTTCTTAGACGATCACATCATTCTTGAGCTCAAACCTTTACCCACAACATTAAAATACGCCTTCCTTGCGGGTCAGGACAAGAAATTTCCGATCATCATCAATTCGCGATTGACCGAGGAGCAGGAATCTCGCTTGCTAAAGATCCTGGAGAAAAACCGCAAGGCGATAGGCTGGAGCATTTCCGATCTCCATGGGATAAATCCCGCTCTGTGTTCGCACCATATCTACTTGGAGAATGAATCCAAACCCTCTCGTGAATTCCAACGTCGTTTGAATCCAAATTTATGAGAGGTCGTAAATAAGGAGATAGAAAAATGGTACAACGGGGGTTTCATTTACCCAATATCCGACTCTAAGTGGGTGGTCGCAATCCATGTTGTCCCGAAAAAGTCGGGAACTCAGACGACCACCAACAAGGATGGAGAGGAGATCGTGACGCGAGTACCCACGTCGTGGCGCGTCTGTGTGGATTACAGACGCCTGAATGCCATGACGAAGAAGGATCATTTCCCCCTATCGTTCATCGATCAGATTCTAGAGAGACTAGCGGGGAAAGAATTCTTCTGCTTCTTAGATGGGTTCTCGGGCTACAATCAAGTAGCCATAGCTCCGGAGGACCAGGAAAAGACCACATTCACATGCGCCTTTGGTACCTATGCTTTCAGGCGCATGCCTTTTGGGTTATGCAATGCTCCAGGTACTTTCCAAAGGTGCATGATTGCTGTATTCGCCGAAATGGCCGGCGAATTCCTGGAAGTCTTCATGGACGACTTCTCGGTCCACGGCGATTCCTTCGATTCCTGTCTTAGGAATCTGGACCGAGTCCTCAAAGGATGTTGTGAGGATAATCTGGTGCTCTCCTGGGAGAAAAGTCACTTCATGGTGACGAAGGGCATTGTGTTGGGGCACGTAATCTCCAAGAGAGGAATGGAGGTTGACCCTGCCAAGGTGGATGTGATCAGACGACTCCAGCCACCAACCAACGTCAAACAGTTGCGGTCGTTCCTCGGGCATGTAGGATTTTATCAGAGATTTATTAAGGATTTTTCTAAGATTGCCCGACCGCTAACTGAGCTTTTAGACAAAGACATGGAGTTTGTTGTTGATCACAAATGTCTTGAGGCCTTTAAGATATTACAAGGAATGATCATGGACGCACCCATCCTACAAGCCCCAGATTGGTCTCTACCTTTTGAGATCATGACGGACGCCTCAGACCATGCTGTGGGGCTGTGTTAGGACAGAGAAGAGATGGCGTCCCGTTCGCAATTCACTATGCAAGCAAAGTGCTTGACACCGCTCAGCATAACTATACAGTTACAGAAAAGGAAATGCTTGCGGTAGTGTTTGCCTTGGACAAGTTCAGATCTCACTTAATTGGATCCAAGGTAATTGTGTTCACTGACCACACAGCACTACGATATTTGATGGAGAAGAAGGACGTGAAGGCGCGTCTTCTTCGGTGGATTTTACTTATCCAGGAGTTTGACTTGGACATCCGTGATAAACCTGGAAAGAAGAACGTAGTAGCCGATCATCTTTCTCGTCTCGAAGATCTTAATACTTCCGAGGATTCACCTATTCGAGACTCCTTCCCGAACGAGTCGATTTTTGTTGTCAACTCACTCCCATGGTACACCAATATCGTGAATTATCTTGTCTCTAAGAAAGTTCCCGAAGATTGGCCCAAGAGCCAAATTGACCGACTGAAGTCAGACGCTAGACACTACCATTGGGAGGATCCGATCCTTTTTTCGAAGGACCGGATTGTGTCTGGAGATGGTGTATTCCTCAGGAGGAATACCAGAGTGTCCTTTCTTTATGCCACAGCTTGGAGGCCGGAGGACACCACTCCGGGAAGAGGACCGCATGGAAGGTACTTCAGTGTGGCTTTTATTGGCCGACTCTATTTCGCGACGCCACCGCCTTCGCGAAGTCGTGCCCGGTATGCCAGAGAATGGGAGGAACCGTTGGTTCCAAGGTTGAGATGCCGATGCAGCCTGTCATCATTTGTGACGTCTTTGATGCCTGGGGCATCGATTTCATGGGCCCATTACCTGTTAGTCATGGATTTGAGTACATCCTTCTTGTGGTGGATTATCTATCTAGATGGGTGAAGGCTATCCCGACCCGAGCCGTAGGCAACAGGACTATCTGTAAATTCATCAGAGAACACATAATCTCTAGGTCTGGGATCCCCAAAATGATGATATCTGACAAGGGTAGCCACTTTGTGAATCGGGAGGTGAAGAGACTCCTGAAGGCCTACGGCATCGAACACCGTGTCGCTAGCCCTTACCACCCACAAACCAATGGTATGGTGACGAATCCAGAATTGCAGTGTTTAAAAATATGGTTTTTATCGTGAAGTGCGTAAAAATTATGTGTCGTGCGTTGTAGGCGGCAATCGGAAACGGTCAAGAAAATAACCACAAATATTATGTTCAATTTTTAATCGTGTGGTATTATGTTTATTTTACTTGGGCAAGTCCCAAGGTCGATCACAACGAGGCAAAGGAACAACCTAGAATTAAGTCTATCAAAGTTCGTGTTCGGTTTTCGAGGCGTTTTTTTTGGAATTTTCAATGCAATAAAGGGTGTAAAATGCAAATTTGGCCTTATTTTAGGGACTAAAATATATATTACGTTCAAACTATGTCCAAAAAATACGAAATTTGGCCACAATGTAAAATATGATGAAATGAGTGCACTGTAATTTTTTTGGAATTTTTGGATGCAATATGAATTTTTTATGGATTTTTAAATGCAAATAGAATTATTTTCAATATTTAATTATAATAAATACTAAACCTACTTATTTTCAAGAAATAAAATTATCTAAAATCTATCACTAGGTGACGGATCTCAAAAAAATCCTAAACCATGAAAATGTGGGGTTTAGTACCTATTAAAAATTAAATACTAAAATATGCAAAATAATTTTTACAGGGCAAAATATGCATGCAAATACAAATCTTTTTGGGCACAATGTCAATCATAATTAATTCTACAATATGTGATTTTTCAGGGATTTTTAGAGCAACGGTTAATCAATGGCAATTGTAAGAGCACACAGTGGGAAAACTATGCAAATTTCCACAAAATAAATCATTACTAATCAACTGATGATCACAAAATTGTCCACAATATATCAAAGCGTAGAGAATCAACTAACAAACATCATGCTATTTTTTGATTAAGAAAATAATGTAAAGGAGAGGTTTAAACTAGAGGGGGAACATAAGGGTACAAATGCAAATATAATATAAATAAATAAATATAAAATGCAATTGGGGGGGGGGATTCTATGTAATTACCAATAATAGAAGGGGTCAATGCTGCAAAATGTCCAAGTGGCAACGTGCCAGGCACGTGCCCTTGGAGGCGGGGGTTGAGGTGCGAATCTGGGGACTTCTGAGGGGTAGTCTGCAATTCCCCCACGGTCACGTGCGGTGCACGTGGCCTGGGGCTGACGTGTGGCTGACGTCGTTCCCCACGCACATGCAGATCACGTGCGCGGGGTCTCGTGTGTGGAGCATGCGGCCGAGTCGATCGGGGAAGATGATGCTGGCGGAAGTGGGCACTGGCTCTGGTAGGCTGTCCACGGCGGAGAGGGCGTCGTAGATGAAGGCGGTGTTGATGATGCACGACGGAGCACGTGAAGTAGCGGAGGCCTCCCTCTGGCCGACACACGGCCAAGAGAGCGGCGCGGTGGAGTGGGAGGAGGCGGCAGCTCAAGGCGTAGGTGGCGCTAGCGGTGATCGGCGTTGCGGATGTGTGGCGATGGACTTGGAGCAGTGGCGGTTGTCGACGGGGCCGGTAAAGCGAATCACTCGAGGCGGAGCGAGGGCGAGAGATAGAGATAGAGAGAGAGAGAGATAACCTACAGGGGTCGGGCTCAACGGCGAGTGGCCGGAGCGGGGCAGCGGCTCGGGGCGGAGCTGCGACGAGGGAATGAAACCCTCGGATCACGCCGGCGAGGGGGCTTGCTCACTGGTTGTCACTACCGGAGACGAGGGACTCGACGAAGATCGGCGGATGCTCTGGCGAGCGGGCGATGGCGAGTTTAAATAGGGCAGGGGTGAGTCACCGGAGAAGGAAGGTGAATCACGTGATTGATATGAGGAGATCGGAGACAGATTCGAGATGGCGGCGTGGAGGTGCGATCAGCCGCGATTTGCGGCAAAATCTGAGGGCGGCGGAGATACGCAACAGCATTGGGCGGCCAAAAGGGGAAAGCGGGGTCGCGAGGTGGACGACGCATAGATGCCGTCCGATCGCGCATGATCGGATGGTGCCCGTCGTGCCACGTGTCATCAAGAGGTGAAGAGGGGACGCGCGTGCGGAGCGCGTGCCTTGAAGGCACGTGCTATGCACGTGCGTCTATATTTTTTTTTATTATTTTTTTTTCATTTTTATTTTTTTAAAAACGATTTAAAAAGCGGAAAATGGCTGACACGTGGCGACACCAGGTGCAGCCACGTGTCAACACCAGATAATTCAGAAAAAAAATATTTTGTAAAATCAAAAATAAATAGTAAATGACCTCGGATCGAAAACGTTTCTTCACAAAAGTTGCTCGTCTCGATGAGATCTACAACTTTCATGAAGACATCAAAACCAAAATAGATCATTTGCACAAAGTGATATTTTTGGGGTATGCCATGTACATAGAATACCTTGATTTTAGGGTTTTGTATTTTTTATGTCATTTTTAGATCAGATAAAAATCCGGAAAAATTATGATAAATCAGAGATAAATAAATACGCATTAATATAATTTTTTGTATTTTTATTAATCAATAAAATATGTACATAAAATATTGGGTCAAAAACCGCTAAAATATACAATATACAGAAGAGGCCCAAAACCCAACTTTCACATATGAGCTTCAATTCACTTGAACTTGGTCTTGTTTTGAAGGTAATTAAATGTACATTAGTTCAAAAGTGAGTAGGATTAAATCGGACACTGGATGAGGAAGATATGAGGTTTTTAGTCCGAAAATCCTGAAATTAGGGTTTAGGTTTTTGGTCCGCTTATTTGGGTTAGTTATTTTTTTGTATTTTTCATTTATTCTTGTTAGTGATATGTACACAATGGAGGTGGTTTTGTGTTATTCGGAGTTAGCATGAATGGGTTAAAAATCCGGGAAGTTAGGCTATTTACAGGTCATTTTTGGCATGGATTTTTGGCTTCTTATTTTATGCAGAATTTTGTGCTAAAATGCCATTCTTATGGAAACATGCATGAATGCTAATTATGCAAAATAGATGCAAGAATGCTGTTGATTTTTAGGGATTTGAGCTTAATAAATGAGATTTAGAGTGATGAATACGAGATTCATCATCCCCCTATACTTAAACCATGCTTGTCCCTGAGCATCAAAAAGAAATGCCATGAGGTGAAATGAGATTGGGTTCCATACCAAGACCATGAGCTAAAGGTGAAAGTGAACCTAAACTCAACCTTTGGATTATTTGTGTGTCGGAACTTCTGTGAGACTTAGAATTTTAAAAGCAACAGCCCTCGTGTTCTACACATCATTGCTACAGTTTCGGCTCAGAAGTCATCTTAGATCAATCATCTTCCCAAAGTATACCCTATGAACATTGAAAAACCGACTCATGTGTGTGAAAGGATTTAGCTCTTCCCATCTAGAATGACGGACTACCGCACGAATCTCCTCTCCAGTAACTCGTCCTCGGGGAGTCAGGTATTTCCTTCTAAGGTCTGTCGCGCTGTGTTCACAATCGAATTGGGAGAAGAAGAGAGAAGAAGGGGAAAAGAACTGGAGGGTGGCCAGTGTAGTCACCTCTCCTTGTGAAGATGGCCAGTGTAGCCGAGTCTCCACCAAGATCTGCAGGTTTCTTGAAGCTTGGACCTTTTTGGTCAGATTTTATTTGGTAGTTGCTTCTTTGTATTTGGAATTTTTGGTGGTTCTGCTTGGATCTTGTTTTGCCCCTACGGTTATAGAATCTTTTATTTCCGTACATTTTTTGGGGTCTTAGAAAAAATTGTGCCCAGTCGTCCATCCCTTTTCCGAAGCTTTATTTCAACCCATACTCCGGTCTTTAGATTACCACGCTACCAGAAAAGAAACTCACACAGTCTTCCAACATCCCGTCTGAGTTGAGCTAAGTGCATGGTGCGAGAGTACAAATTAATTCCTTATTCCAGAGTTGTACCCAGAATGAAGAGACCAGGTTAGACACTAAGAGTCAAACTCTGTGCATTGTTATGTGGAACTCAAATAATTAAGTCATAGACCTGAAGACTCTAAAATCCTATTTCTCGGTGAAGTTCCTCTGAAAATTAGGTTGATTAAGGTTAAGTCCAGACCACTCTCGGTTTCGGCTCATAACTCAATTCAGAACCCAATGACTTTTCATAGATGCAAATGAATGTTGGATGAAGTGCAAGTGTGTGGAATGCAGACACAATAAATTTTTTTTTGCAAAAATGAATAAGAAGCCATTTTTTTCAAAAATTTTGGGCAAAGTCAGTGTTAGTGGCAAAACGTTTTTTTTATTAATCACCCACCCGTAAATACATATAGACTTAGGCGCAAGTACGAGATATAGATAAAATACATACAAAGTATATATACAGACCCCCCTATACTTAGCGAGTGTTGTGTCCTCAGAGCACAAGAAGCGTAAAGAAGACATAGCTCGGGCTAAGCTTAAGAGAGTGAAAAAAGGAAAAAGAACAAGATTTACAGAATCGCCCCCCTATACTTAGACTGTGAATAGTCTAAGTATAGAAGAAGAGCGGAAAAGAAAAGAGAAAAGAAATGAAGCGATCGGGGTATGTGAATGAGGAGAGTATATATAGGTGGGTGTCGATTCCCCCTATATTTAGGCTTTGGTCAGCCTAAGTATAGAAGAAGGGTGGAGGCGAGTCGATTTGGAGATGGAGTGTGATGGGGAAAATGGAATATACAGATGGCATCGGTCCTCCCCTATACTTAAGCCTAGGCCTAAGTAGAGGAAGAAGCTGTACAAGGAGACTGATGTGGTCGGGAGGGAGGGTGGGATTGATCTGATAAATCTTCAATGTCCTCGCTCTACGTGAAATAGATGACCTCAACTTGCATTGTATGCTCTTTGGATGATTCTATATATGGCTTAAGTAATTGTCCATTCACTGAGAAAGGTTGTGCATTATCTTTCAGTTCGGCAATATCCACACTTCCATTGGTATGCACATCGATGACAACATAGGGACCCGTCCATTTTGATTTCAGTTTCCCATGAAAAATCTTTAACCGAGCATTAAACAAACACACTTTCTCCCCAGGGACAAAGGTTTTATCTCGAATGTGTCTATCATGCCATCTCTTGACCTTGTCCTTATAGATTACACTGTTGTCATATGCTCGGTTTCAGATTTCAATTAGCTCATTTAAATTCAAGTCTCGACATAATTTCCCAAGTTGACAACTCCAATTCAACTTTTTGATCGCCCATTCCGATTTGTGAATCAATTCTGCAGGTAGATGGCATGGTTTGCCATAGATCATCCTAAAAGGTGAAGTACCGAGTGGAGTCTTATAGGCTGTCCTATAGGCCCACATAACCTGGTCCAATAGTTTTGACCAGTCCTTCCTATCTGGACGAACCAATTTTTGAAGAATACCCTTCACCTCTCTATTAGAAACCTCTGCCATGCCATTAGATTGTGGATGATATGGGTTGGCTATTCTATGCTCAAATTTATACTCTTTAGCCAAAGATCTCATCTCCTTATTCACAAAGTGGCTACCTCCATCAGAAATCAAAACTTTTGGTATTCTGAACCTTGCAATGATATTATCCTTGATAAACTTAGAGACGGTTTTGCTATCTGCGGTTCGGGTTGGAATAGCCTCTACCCATCTAGACAAATAATCAACCGCTAACAAGATGTACTCAAATCCATTGCTATTGGGAAAGGGACCCATAAAATCAATCCCCCATGCATCGAAAACATCACAGAAAATCATTGGTTGCATGGGCATTTCATCTCTATATCCAACAGTCCCTCCCATCCTTTGACAAATCGGGCAAGACCGTACAAATTCATTAGCATCACGAAATAAGGTCTACCAGTAAAATCCACATTGGAGTACCTTGTGTGCGGTTCTCTTTCCCGAATGGTGCCCTCCAGCCTCGAGAGTATGACAATGTGTGAGGACACTCTGGTATTCTTCCTGGGGAATACATCTTCTCCAGACACAATCCGCTCCTTCATAAAAAAGGAAAGGATCGTCCCAATGGTATTTTCTTGAATCCGACTTCAGTTTATCAATCATTTTCTTGGTCCAACCAAAGGGAACCTTCTTGGAGACAAGATAGTTCACGATGTTGGAATACCATGGGGTTGAATCAATAATGCAAACAGATTCGTCTGGAATTGTCTCCTTAATAGGTCTAGTATCAGGATAATCATTTTTCTCAATTCGGGAAAGGTGATCAGCAACAACATTCTTTATTCCAGGTTTATCTTTGATCTCCAAATTAAATTCCTGGATTAACAAGATCCACCTCAAAAGCTGTGCCTTAGCATCTTTCTTATCCATGAGGTATCTAATTGCCGTATGATCAGTGAAAATTGTCACCTTGGAGCTCAATATATATGATCTGAATTTTTCAAGGGCCCAAACAACCGCGAGCATTTCCTTTTCAGTCACTGTATAATTTTTCTGTGCAGGATCCAATACTTTGCTCACGTAGTGAATCGCATAAGGGATTCCATCCCGTCTTCGTCCAAGCACAGCTCCGATAGCGAAATCCGATGCATCAGTCATGATCTCAAAGGGAAGAAACCAGTCAGGAGCTTGTAATATCGGTGATTCACATATTTTCATTTTCAAGAGCTCGAAGGCCTCAAGACATTTGTGATTTACAATAAACTCGGTGTCTTTTCCTAAGAGCTCAGTCAGTGGGCGGGCGATCTTTGAAAAATCAGGGATAAACCTTCGGTAAAATCCAACATGCCCTAGAAAAGACTGCACTGACTTGATGTTGGTTGGTGGCTCAAGTTTCTTGATCACATCCACCTTGGCAGGGTCGACCTCCATTCCCTTTCTGGTGATGACATGCCCCAACACGATACCCTCAGTCACCATAAAGTGACTCTTCTCCCAGGAGAGTACCAAATTAACCTCCCTGCATCTCTTGAGGACTCGGTCCAAGTGCGCTAAACATGTATCAAATGAATCACCATGGACCGAGAAGTCATCCATGAAGACTTCTAGAAAATCACCCACCATTTCGGCAAATACGGCAATCATGCACTGCTGAAATGTGCCTGGGGCATTACAAAGCCCGAATGGCATGTGCTTGAATGCGTAGGTACCGAAGGGACATGTAAATGTGGTTAATTCCTGATCCTCAGGAGCAATAGCTACTTGATTGTAGCTAGAGTACCCATCAAGAAAACAGAAGAATGCTTTCCCAACAAGTCTCTCCAAGATTTGATCAATAAATGGCAGTGGAAAGTAATCTTTCTTGGTCGCAGCATTCAGGCGCCTGTAATCGACACAAACACGTCATGACGTGGGTACTCGAGTCGCGATCTCAACCCCCTCCTCGTTGGTGACCATCTGGATTCCCGACTTCTTCGGGACGACATGAAGGGGGGCCTCCCACTTGGAGTCAGAAATGAGGTATATAAAACCTGCTTTGCACCATTTCTCGATCTCTTTCTTAACCACTTCCCGAAGATTGGGGTTTAATCTTCTCTGAAATTCACGGGAAGGCCTTGCGTTATCCTCAACATATATTTGGTGCGAGCAGAGAGCGGGGTTGATTCCTACGAGATTCGACACTGTCCAACTGATGGATTTTCGATTTTTCTCAAGGACTTCTAGTAGTCTGGATTCTTGTTCTTATGTCAATGATGAGCTAATGATTATAGGGAATTTGTTTTTGGGTCCTTTGAGAAATGCATACTTCAATGCGGGAGGGAGGGGTTTCAGCTCTGGCAGATCTACATCATCAATCAAATCTGGCTGAATATCTTTTAAATCTGGTTCAGTGATTGTTGGTGGTGGATCATTCTGTGATATGCTAGCCACTGATCTTGAAGGAAAGTGAGTCGATTCGCACAAGTAGTGCGATAATTCAGCCAAAGCCGCGTCCGACTCGTCATTGATTTTTTTCGAAGAGGATGGGATGGACCAATCTGAAAGGAGTTCTGTGTCGTCAAGATTGTACATATCCAGGTGTTCAGATTTGTCTGGCAATAGCTCACACACTGTATGGCGCATTGTTTCTTCTTCTGATGTGATGGTATCCATGTGAACATCTGGCAGTTGGTCCCAAGGTCCGGTAGTGCTAATCAGATTACACTCGGATGTTTCAACTTCTTCAGTGGTGGATTCGGAATCGGGTCTTTGTCATTTTGTTTGTCTCATTTCAAGATCCACTTCTCCATCTAGAGAGCGGAATTTCATCATTCCAGTGCCGTAATCGAATACAGCCTTGGCGGTTCTTAAAAATGGTCTTCCCAAAATGATTTGTGACTCTTTCCAATGGTTCGGGGTCTCAATGTCAAGGACAGTGAAGTCCACTTTGTATTCCGTACCCTCGACCATAATGATAACATTTTTCACTTCTCCCTTAGGTCTTTTAGTAGATTTGTCAACGAATTGGAGTAAAGATAATGATTTTTGAAGAGGTCCTAACTCCAATCGGTAATATAAGGCTAAGGGAAGAAGATTGATGGAAGAACCATTGTCCAGAAGTGTGCGTGCGAATGCAATACTGCCAATGCGGCTTTCCATATAATGAGCACCCAGATCTCTTTTCTTTCTAGGTAAATGTTGGTTTCTCACGCATTTGGTAGTGGCCACTATCAGAATATGGGTCTCCACAAACTGGTTTGTTTTCTTTGTTCGGGTCCGGGTGGGAGTACATTTCATTTTCAAATATTTCTGAAATGCTGGATTATTGGCCACATATTGGTCAAAGGGAACTTTGACTGTGATATTCTGTTGGCAGAACCTTTCCACTACTGGGTCATTTTGAATGGTTTTCTTTTGTTTTCTTTTCTTTAGAGCATGGGGGAAAGGAATGGAAGCATTTGAGACAGGAGAAAGAGAGCCAGAATCATAAATACGAGCATCTTTATTGGATTTGGAGTTTTTTTTACAATCATAATGTTTTGGATCATAATCATGTTGTTGAAATGGTGACAAAGGTATTTTTGCAGCATCTAGAGGTTCAAGGTCCTCTGTGGTCTCCATAGATGCTTTTTCCTTGTTTTGAGCTGAAATCCTCGGGCGTCCTTCATCTTCGTCCTCAGAAGCATCCTCCGGTTGATCTTCCGAGTCATGATGGTTAGCTTCCCTTGCCCGGTCAGGTACGACCACGGTCCTTCTGCTCCTGAGGGACATGGAATTGATATTGTTAAACGAAAGGGTCTCGTGTTCAGATGTGGAAAAATCTGAGTAATATACCTAATTGTTGTATTGAGATGATTGAGATTTGTTCAAGCTATTGGGATTAGCTTGAACTTTGGTGGGAATGGTTGTGACTGGGGCTGTCTGTTTTTTCCTTCCAACGGGATAGACGATTAACATCTACCCGTAGGTCGTACAGTTCATTCCGGAAGCTGCGAATTTCCTCCAGCATTTGTTTTTGGATATCAACCGGGTCTTCTGGAGGTTTGGATGATCGAGATGCTTGATTTGGAGATTGATATTGTTGATGATGTTGTTGAGGTTGGTTCTGACGGTCGTGTGGTTGCTGCTGCCTCGAGGGCTGATTGTGTTGTGGAGCGGCATTGTAGAAGATGGGTGGACGCTGATATTGCTGACGGTCCCCGGATTACCCTGTCGGGTATTATCCTGTGTGTACCAGATGCCGTTTATCTCGAAAGTCAGAGGCGGGGCTTCTATGACTGTCTCGGCTGGAGAAGGTGACTGATGGGAAGGTTGGACGTAGGATTGGTCCTGAGTACATGGTTGCGGTTGTCCAGAGCCTGGCTGCTCTTGGACATGATGCACATGATAAATTGGGGACCGAAGGTGCAGTAGGCATCCCGATCTTGGACACCTTCTCAGTGAGTTCCTCCATTTGCTTTGGAAACTGAGAGAGCTGGTTGTCGATGTCGTTCACCCTTTTATTAATGTGATCCACAACTATTAATTTGTCTGTGATGATGTTCATGTTGGGCAGCAAGTCCTCTGCTATTTCTGCGACAGTTTGTTTCCCTCCTTTGGCTTGATAGTTGTTCAGTGAATCAGTGTAAGATTTACTAGCAATTTGTGAATGGCTAGTCTTCGCCATTTGCTCCAGTATTTTCCAGACGGTATCAGCTCCTCGGGATGTGTAGTTTCCTCCACCGGCAGCGCTGACTAGACCCTGAGTCCCGTGGTTAAGGTCAAAATAGAGGGATTGGACCAGGATGTTATTATCTAGGTCATGGCAGGGACATTTTTGTAGCAGATCTTTAAATCTATCCCATGCATCACAAAGTGGTTCATTTGGCATCTGAGAGAAGCTAGTGATGCGAGTCCTGGTTCGACTCAAGGGATAGAATTTTTTCAAGAATAGGTTCTTGAACCTATCATAGGTGGTTACCGTCACTCCCAAATTTTTCACCCAGTAATCTTCCTTACCCTTCAAGGCGAAAGGTAATGCAGTTAGACGAATGTAGTCTTGGCTGACTTGTGGGTGCCTCTGATTAGAACATACTAGCTCCAAATCACGCAAGAATTCATAAGGTTCTTCATCCAAATTACCATGAAATTGTGGTAATTGATTCATGAAGTGTGGTTTTAGTTCATGGTGAACCTCAGGCTGAGGTGGCTACAAGTAATTTATGACTCTATATTGCCCGATATTATATGCAATCTCCATTGGTGGTTCTTCCTCTGCATTCATTCTTTCTAGTTATGCTCTCATCAAATTCTGTTGCTGCTCAGATGCAACAAGTCTTGCGAGAATCATTTGCATCGGATCTTCATTGGGGTCATCTTCAGGATTGGTCTTCTTTGGAGGCATTTTTTGTGAGTTCTTCTTTTCACCTTCAGATTGTGAAAAATAGGAGTCAATAGTTTGAAGAGAATTATAAGATGAAGATTCCAGGGGAAGGTGTCCCTGAAACCAAGGTAGTTCTGAGTAAGAGTGGCTCAGAGTATTTGAGATTGAAAAGTTTGTGGTGGACAGAAAAGGGTTCGCTGAGTACGAACAGAAATTACCACAATTTTCCATTCTCGAATTTCAAGAGATTATCAAGAGATGAATGGATGTTGATCAGATCAAACACAATACAAAATTCTGTTTCACCAACTCACACAGTGAAGGTCGTAAGAGTTCGACCAATTTTCTTGTCAATTTTAAATGGTGAAAAGACAATCTTGTTAGCGAGCTGAAATTTCGGATTTGGGCTCTAGCCTTAAGTGTCGTCTCTCGCTCATTTAGAAAAATAGAACATCCAAGGTCGGGGTTGCTCTCCCGCAGAAATTCTTGATTTTATGGGTTCTTTAAGATTAGCTATATTTAGCAGTCCCGATTTTAATGAGGTAATCACTGAAAGATTAGATGAGCACAAATATACGTCTACCGTCCAGTCCCAATGTCCTTTAAAGTTATGTTATAAAACAAGAGAGAGGAATTCGGAAAAAGCCGATGCACGCAGAAAACTATGATGAATGCTCAGTTAAAAGACTTATAGTGAATCCTCGCAATCTCCATGTGGGATGCTAGACAGAATTTAAAAATTATTCTAAATGATATGCAAGCCGATGGAAAACCACACCTAAGCAGAAAGTTCTATTAGCGGGAAGAACTGATTTAAAGTTGTCTAAGTTGAACGATCTATGTGCGTCTCAATTAAAGTGCAGTGTGGCTTAAGATCCTACGAGCACAAGCAACAATATAAATGCTCTGAGAGCCGAATGTGCAGGTCTATCCTAATCGCCACTCAAGTCGGGCCCCACCCTCACCGGAGAGTGAAACAGGCCACGACACACCACATAATAAAGTCAGAGGACTTTCTACACACGCAAGAGTCCAAATGGACACCGCTGTAAATAAGCAATTAATTACAAAAATTTAGAAATTGCAGGAATTAAAAACCTAGACTCTACGCTCTCTCATGACTCGACTCGATCTTAAAATAATTGAGGTTTTTGCAAAAGTCAGTGAAGTTGCGTCGGTTTTTGAAAAACCGCTCCACGTACAAAGTACCTCGCAAGAAAAATAAGAGAGAAAATGTAAGAGAGTGACTCAAAAATATATGAAAAATAAGTGCTGAAACTAAATTGCAGGAAAAAAATGGAATTTACAATGCAAAGTTCGGGGGTCAGACTACCCGAATGCAGAAAACCGAACAAAAATTTTCAAGATAAAAAACTAAGCCGTTTGCCTCCCCAGCAACGACGCCATCTGACGAGTCCGGAAATGTCACTTTTAAGAAGTTGTTTTTATCGTTCGGTTTAAAGAATGATTAGTCGTACGTTGTAGGCAGCAATCGGAAACGGTCATGAAAATAACCACAAATATTATGTTCATTTTTTAATCGTATGGTTTTATGTTTATTTTACTTGGGCAAGTCCCAAGGTCGATCACAAGGAGGCAAAGGAACAACCAAAAATTAAGTCTATCAAAGTTCGTGTTCGATTTTCGAGGCGGTTTTTTTTGGAATTTTCAAAGCAATAAAGGGTGCAAAATGCAAATTCGGCCTTATTTTAGGGACTAAAATATAAATAACGTTCAAACTATGTTCGAAAAATATGAAATTTGGTCACAATGTAAAATATGATGAAATGAGTGCACTGTAATTTTTTTGGAATTTTTGGATGCAATATGAATTTTTTATGGTTTTTTAAATGCAAATGGAATGATTTTCAATATTTAATTATAATAAATATCATACCTACTTATTTTCAAGAAATAAAATTATCTAAAATCTATCACTAGGTGACGGATCTCAAAAAAATCCTAAACCTTGAAAATGTGGGGTTTAATACCTATTAAAAATTAAATACTAAAATATGCAAAATAATTTTTACAGGGCAAAATATGCATGCAAATGCAATTCTCTTTGGGCACAATGTCAAGCATAATTAATTCTACAATATGTGATTTTTCAGGGATTTTTAGAGCAACGGTTAATCAATAGTAATTTTAAGAGCACACAGTGGGAAAACTATGCAAATTTCCACAAAATATTTAATTACTAATCAACCGATGATCACAAAATTATCCACAATATATCAAAGCGTAGAGAATCAACTAACAAACATCATGCTATTTTTTTATTAAGAAAATAATGTAAAGGAGAGGTTTAAACTGGAGGGGGAACACAAGGGTACAAATGCAAATATAATATAAATAAATAAATATAAAATGCAACTGGGGGGGTTTCTATGTAATTACCAATAATAGAAGGGGGCAATGTTGCAAAATGTCTAAGTGGAAACGTGCCAGGCACGTGCCCTTGGAGGCGGGGGTTGAGGTGCGAATCTGGGGACTTTTGAGGGGCGGTCTGCAATTCTCCCACGGTCACGTGCGGTGCACGTGACCTGGGGCTGAGGTGTGGCTGACGTCGTTCCCCACGCACGTGCAGATCACGTGCGCGGGGTCTCGGGTGTGGAGCACCCGGCCGAGTCGATCGGGGAAGATGACGCTGGCGGAAGTGGGCACTGGCTCCGGTGGGCTGTCCACGGCGGAGAGGGCGTCATAGATGAAGGCGGTGTTGATGATGCATGGCGGAGCACGTGAAGTAGCGGAGGCCTCCCTCTGGCCGATACACGACTAAGAGAGCGGCGCGGTGGAGTGGGAAGAGGCGGCAGCTCAAGGCGTAGGTGGCGCTGGCGGTGATCGGCGTCGCGGATGTGTGGCGATGGACTTGGAGCTGTGGCGGTTGTCGACGGGGCCGGTGAAGCGAATCACTCGAGGCGGAGGAGCGAGGGCGAGAGATAGAGAGAGAGAGATAAAGAGATAGAGAGAGAGAGAGAGAGAGATAACCTGGAGGGGTCGGGCTCGATGGCGAGTGGTCGGAGCGGGGCAGCGGCTCGGGGCGGAGCTACGACGAGGGGTTGAAACCCTCGGATCACGCCGGTGAGGGGGCTTGCTCACTGGTTGTCACTACCGGAGACGAGGGACTCGACGAAGATCGGCGGATGCTCTGGCAAGCGGGCGGTGGAGAGTTTAAATAGGGCAGGGGTGGGTCGCCAGAGAAGGAAGGTGAATCAAGTGATTGATATGAGGAGATCGGAGACAGATTCGAGATGGCGGCGCGGAGGTGCGATAAGCCGCGATTTGCGGCAAAATCTGAGGGCGTCGGAGATACGCGGAGGCGTTGGGCGGCCAAAAGGGGAAAGGGGGGTCACGAGGTGGACGACGCACAGGCGTCGTCCGATCGCGCGTGATCGGATGGTGCCCGTCGTGCCACGTGTCATCAGGAGGTGAAGAGGGGACGCGCGTGCGGAGCGCGTGCCTTGAAGGCACGTGCTATGCACGTGCGTCTATATTTTTTTTATTATTTTTTTTTCATTTTTATTTTTTTAAAAACGATTTAAAAAGAAGAAAATGGCTGACACGTGGCAGCACCAGGTGCGGCCACGTGTCAGCACCAGATAATTCAGAAAATAAATATATTTGTAAAATCGAAAATAAATAGTAAATGACCTTGGATCGAAAAAGTTTCTTCACGAAAGTTGCTCGTCTCGATGAGATCTACAACTTTCATGAAGACATCAAAACCAAAATCGATTATTTGCACAAGGTGATATTTTTGGGGTATCCCATGTACATAGAATACCTTGATTTTGGGGTTTTGTATTTTTTATGTCATTTTTAGATCAGATAAAAATCCGGAAAAATTATGATAAATCAGAGATAAATAAATACACATTAATCTAAATTTTTTGTATTTTTATTAATCAATAAAATATGTACATAAAATATTGGGTCAAAAACCGCTAAAATATACAACATACAGAAGAGGCCCAAAACCCAACTTTCACATATGAGCTCCGATTCACTTGAACTTGGTCTTGTTTTGAAGGTAATTGAATGTACATTAGTTTAAAAGTGAGTAGGATTAAATCGGACACTGGATGAGGAAGATATGAGGTTTTTAGTCCGAAAATCCTGAAATTAGGGTTTGGGTTTTTGGTCCGCTTATTTGGGTTAGTTATTTTTTTGTATTTTTCATTTATTCTTGTTAGTGATATGTACACAGTGGAGGTGGTTTTGTGTTATTCGGAGTTAGCATGAATGGGTTAAAAATCCGGGAAGTTAGGCTATTTACATGTCATTTTTGGCATGGATTTTTGGCTTCTTATTTTATGCAGAATTTTGTGCTAAAATGCCATTCTTATGGAAACATGCATGAATGCTAATTATGCAAAATAGATGCAAGAATGCTGTTGATTTTTAGGGATTTGAGCTTAATAAATGAGATTTAGAGTGATGAATACGAGATTCGTCATATGGCTGAGGTGTCAAATAGGGAGGTGAAACTATATTGCAAAAGCTTGTCCGCCCGGACATGAAGGACTGGTCTCAAATCTTGGATCAAGTCCTTTGGGCGTATCGGACAGCTTACAGGACACCGTTAGGAACCTCCCCATTCCGAATGGTATTCGGAAAGCCGTGCCATTTGCCCGCAGAGTTACTGCACAAATCAGAATGGGAAATCAAGAAGGTCAACTAGAACACGCACCTTGGGCAGAAGAAGAGAGACATGGATCTGAATGAGCTTGTCGAAGTCAGAAACCTGCATATGACAACAGTTTGGTGTGCAAGGACAAGGTGGAGCGTTGGCATGATAGGTATATCAGACGAAAAACCTTTGTTCCTGGACAGAAGGTATGGTTGTTTAATGCTAGGCTGAAGATCTTCCCAGGCAAGTTGAAGTCCAAGTGGACAGGCCCATTTGTCGTCCGTACGGTGCATGATAGTGGATGTGTCGAGATCTCAGATCTCGCAGATGACGCACCGACATTCCTAGTGATCAGACAACTGTTGAAGCACTTCGTCGAATCCAATGAGCAGTTAGTCCATGTTGAGGAGATTGTATTCATGCACGAGACAGATTCAGCAGAGACACCACCAGCCGCGTATGAGACCTTGCAGCGGTGAGCCCTAGCCATCAGCAGCATCTTGAAAGATTCAGACCGACTCGCTTGTATATATCATCATCCTTTTTCCCGCGACTCTGGTAACTCATCCCCGCCTCATCAAATCACTATCTTGGACTATACTTAGGATAACCAGATCCTAAGTACAGGGGGACAAGCCACCTGAGTCAGTTTTCTGTACATTCTCCAGATCACATTGGTCCTCATACTCACTTCCGTCCTGTACTTAGGCTGACCTGAGCCTAAGTATAGGGGGGACCGATGCCCGCATTGTATATTCATCCACTTCTCTTCTTGACCTCGTCCGCCCCACTTTTTGATTTTCTTCTACACTTAGGCTGCCAGAGCCTAAGTATAGGGGGGCTGGTCGATTTTATACATTTTCCTTCTCTTTAGCTCTCCTACACTTAGCACGAGCTATGTCTTTTTCCTCGCTCTTTGTGCTCTGAGGACATAGCACATGCTAAGTATAGGGGGGCGTGTATATATTACATTTATACTTTACCCATAGCTCGTACTTTCGCGTATTTTTGTATATATTTTACAATAATTACGGGAGGGTAAAAATTGAAAAAACAATGTGTATATACTTGTATAATACCTACCTCTTGTAAATTGTTGTAAAATAGGAGGTATACCAATAAAAAATGAAAATAAAAATAGGCTTCTTATTTACTCTTGCATATCATCTCTGCATCTAAAAAGAAAAGAAAAAGAGTCTTGCATTTTCATTCATCTTCATAGCATGACATCTGCATCTCATCTGCATATCTTGCATATGCAAGGTGGAAAGCTAGTGGGTTCTGAACCAAGTTATGAGTAGATATTAAGGATGGACTTGATTTGACCTTAATCCACCTAATTTCAGAGGAACCTTATAGGATCTGGAGTTAAGATTTCTCAGGTCAAGTGACTTAATTCTTTGAGTCCGCAAGTCTATGTTCACATGTCATCTTGATTAGTTTAAGTAGAATATCTCGTGCATACGCATGATTCTTTTAGATAATGACCTAACTTGGACAAGCACAATACACGTAGCTCTTCATTGATGAGGTGGTGAGGAGGTAGAATCCTTTAGCTTGGAGTAGCACACGGGTGGAAACATCCGTCCTCCTCTAGGGAGGGTAGTGTATCTCAACCTAGTCTGGTGGTGTTGACATCTAAGGATGGGATGCTGTGGGTTGCAATAATGCTTCAAAAGAGGGATAGTCTACTGACTCAAGAGGAAAAACTCCTGATGTACATGCTGCACCTTGTATGAGTGTGAAAAAAATGCAAAAACTCCAAAAAAATCAGACAGGTCCAAGTGAAAATAAAATACGTGTCGGAGTTTGTATATTAGCAAAGAAATGCCGCTGGATGACTTGGCTACACTGGTCAGGCATCCCGGGATAGGTAGCTACACTGTCTACCGTCCATTCTTTTCTCTATTCCCTCCTCTTGGGTTGGTCGCACTTGAAGTTAGAAGGGAATACCCCGCTCCTCGAGGAAAGAGTTACTGGACCGGGTTATTGAGTTACCTTGTTAGAGGAGGCTGGTTCCGAGTCATTTCTGATGTGGAGAGCTATATCTCACTTACACAGTACAAGTAAGAATCATAGTCATCAGAAATTTGCGTTTGAGGATTTGTTCTGACCTGACTATTGAGGAGTCTTGAATAGAAGACTTGTGGAACTTGAAGTTTGTTAGGTCTTAAGTTCAGGTCCCAATAAGGTTCTGCCACACAATTAATCCAAAGGTCGAGTCAAGCTCCAATTTTAACTTTTGTTCATGACCATGGTATGGAACCCAAAATCATTTCACTTTTGCATTTCATTTAGTTGCTCGGGGACGAGCAAGGTTTAAGTATAGGGGGTTGATGAATCTGTGATTCATCACTCTAAAAGTTAAAAATAGAGCCTTGTCCCGGAATAAATAGATGCATATTTCCCTTTATAATGCATAAATAGCATTCATACATGCATGCATAAAACATGCATTTTAGCACTCCATTTGCATTAAATAAGAAGACAACATCATTTGTAAAATTTCCACTCATAAAAATAAGCTCTCCCTTATACTATGTACACCTTATTTAATAATATAAGGAAGAGAGACAGGAATCCCCTTTGTAAAAGCACCAATAAAGCCCTAAAGCCCTTGGATCTTAAAATGCCCATAGATCCCTCATACCACCTCCAAAATAGGTCTACTCGCTTTCAGATTAATACATATTAAAAGACCTTTAAAATGAGACTAATTTCATCCAATTCGGAGCTCGTATGAAAAGTTGGGTTTTTAGGCCTCTATGTATACTATGTATATGTATATTTGTATCCCTATATTTTTGTATCATATTTGACCTCATCTCTGTCTTTGGTCAACATGAAACTTGTAGATCTCATCGAGATCTACAACTTTCATGTTTTGAATTTTTCCAAATTCGACCTCCTTCTCTCTCTACATTCATTTTTTTATTTTCATCCAATCTCAGCTAGCCACGTGGCGCCCTCTGGTTGCGCCACGCGGCTCGCTCCCCTTGCCCTAGCCGCCGCGCCTCTCAGCCGTTGGATGGTCTTCTTGATCCAATGGTCAGATGCTCTCCACGTGCGCTTTTATCCATCGCCGTTCGATCACAACCCGCCTCAGATCTGGGCCATCCATTAGCGCCTCGCCCACAACACGCCACGTGGTGCACTATGCGCCATCAGATCTCGCCTTCAGCCCTTCGATCCGCACCGTCCATTGACGCTCTAATTCTAACCGCCCGATCGAAGCCCTTCATCTCATCTCCACTCGTGCTTCGCTCCCATCGCCCCACGTGGTCGCTCCACGGACCTCATATCGCTTCACCCCAGATCTAATCCTACCACTCCATCCCGCCTTCTTCTCCGCCGTTGGATCACAAGATCCAACGGTGGAGACTTCGTCTTCCACCTCCAGCGCCCCTCTCTCCCACGTTCTCGAGCTTGCGGGAGGGGTTGCCCCTTCCTATTCTCAGCCGCACCTCAGCCACTCTCGTTGACCACCAACGCTCCCACGTTCACCCCCACTCTTCCCTCATCTTCGCCAGCCACCTCACTACCCACGTCGACCACCAGAGATGCTCCACGAACCCCACTAACCTCACTTCATCACCAGCTCGACCATCTACCTCAACCTATAAATACTCGATCACCGGCCGATTTCACACCCATCCGCCACCCCAGGGTAGTACCTCGAGCTCGGAGCAATCTTTTGGTGACAGTAATCGAGCGAATACTTGAGCGAAGACCGGTATCTCCTCCGGCGAGATCCTCAGCACCACCGCCGTGTCACAGCCACTCCTCCGCGTAGCTGCTTGAGCTCGGGACCTTACCGATCCCTCGAGCGACGACCTGGATCTCGACTTCGAACTCCAAACCCTTGGTAATCCCCTCCATCTTCCTCAGATCTTCGTTTGATTTTTCTTTTACTCTTCTCCGAATTTTTTCACGCTCCACCCGCATCTTCTCACTCCGCTCTCACCTCGCCGAGCTCCGTGACGGAGCTCTCATCCTCGCGGTACACTTCACACCCTCCGACACCTCACTTCTTATTTCATCAGCTCCAGCTCCGCCACCTGGGCGGAGCACCATCGCCGGACCCTCTTCCCTCCGCTTTAGGCCTCGCCGTCCATCGTTCACTTCTCCACACACCACCACGAGCTTTGGCTACTCCCCCTAACCCCTGCAGGTACCTCCAGTTCATTGACTGGAAGCTCATCTGAGCTCCTTTTGAGCTTCGCTGCCACGGAGCTCCGACGCCCCTCTCCAGCTCCTGAGACCACCAGAGCTCTCGCCGCACCGCCGCGCTTCTTCTGGGATATCTTCGAGTCCCCGGAGAGCTTCACCAACACCTGGAGGGATGGGCGGAGCCAAGGCTGCCTTGCCGGAGTCCCACCAACTCCTCCGCAGGTGGCGGAGGACCGTTGAGGGAGAAGGTCCAGCGACCGTTCGATCATCTTGATCGAACGGTCCAGAGCCGTCCATGTCACCCATCATCCGGAGCAGCAGACGACCGTAGGATCATCCTTGATCCCACGCTCAAGAGTACGCCACGTCGCCCACGTCAGACAGCCGTTGGATTGATCATCTGATCGAATGGTCTCTAGCCAGCCACGTCACCATCTTCAGCGAGCATCGACCACCGTTGGATCAGCTTCGATCTAATGATTGTTGATCATCCACGTTGACATCACCTAGAGCCAACAGCGACCGTCGATCTTCGCCAAGATCGCACGGACTTGATCACGCCACGCGTCAGCCCCGACATCCTTTGGATTGCTCCTAATCCAAAGGTCCGTAGCCAGCCACGTCGACGAGTCCGAGCTTCATCCCCGACCTTAGGCTCGGACCATCCGAGGCTACTCCGAGCCTTACTCCAGACCTCCAGGAGCACCCGAGCCAAGACCCGAGCCTCCGAAGCCGCCCGAGCCTAGCCCCCCACGTGAGGAGCACGTGCGACCTAGGTAATTTGCACAGAGGCCCTGGGAACTTTTCGAAATTACAAAAAGGTCCCTATGAAGCGCCCCCATGTGAGAAGCACGTGCCCAGTGGAGAAATTGCATTCCACCCCCATCATTATAGGTAATTGCATTTAAGTACCTGTCAGCATGTTTCTTTTTATGTAATTTTATTTTTTGTATTACACCCCTGTCTTTACACGCATCCTAGGTGTCATTTTGCATCATTTTTGAATTCTAAAAATTGCATGTTGTTGAGTAACTTGTCCTCTATCTGTTGTGACACTTGTCACATTTTTGTAATTGCAGTAGATTTTTAAATGAATTAATTGGTTGATTTCTGTGTTATTTTGCCCAGCTGGACCTTTTAATTGATAATTAATTCCTTGTAGATCCAAAAATTATCAAAAAATCAAAGTAGCTCTAGGATAGTTAACTCAACCGTGCATACAAAATTCATGTCAATTGCACGCATATCGAGGCCTAAATAAATTCTTTAGTGATTTCCTTAATTTAATTTTAATATGTTCATTTCACAGTAAAATTAAGGTTTGATAATTTTCCTAGATTCCTTATCATTAGATCTATCTAGGGTAATTTTATTTCCTTAAAAATTTGTGATTTGGTATTTATTAAAAATAAATTAGTGAAAATCACCCTGCCTACATTTTTAATTCACAGTAAATTCATTTATGTCGAAAAATTCCAAAAAAATTAGGGTAGCTTAATTTCATAATAGTTCATCATCTGGCCAATTTTTATAATTTTTGGACTTCATTTGATACCTTAATTGATTTAACTTTGAATCGTCCTGATTCTTGCATGTGTCCTGCATAATAAAAAAAGAACAAAAAAAATAATTCCTCGAAAATCCAACATTTGGACTTTGCTACTAATTCACCTAAGGAGACAGATGCCTCCCTGAGTTTGACCTTAGACTTCACCAAGTTAAAAAATATGCCGCTTGAAATTAGCTCGAATCTAATTTAAGTGATTTTTGATATTCCCTCTCATATCCGACTGCAACGAAAACTGATAATTAATCTGACCGAACTAACATAGGGTGCGGGGGCGGCTATCAAAGATTAAAGCCAATCTCAAATAATAGGTTGATGGATGTCGTGAAGGGTGAAGTAGAGAAAGAGGAATATTCGGTAAGTGAGTCTTCCCGAATAGAATGTGAACGACTCAGAGTGTAGTATGAGTTTGCAAAGTCCGGACGAGAAATACTCTGATCAGACATCATCGAAATCAATAGGCAGGATGCGAGAGCACGAAGGTCAATGCAAGAGTGAAAGTGAATGAAGGTGCAAATTGCACAGAAGGATCTCTATCACTAGAAATCAAACACAATACAAACCCCTAGTTCACCAACTCAACGTAGTGTGAAGACCGTGAAGATTCGGTCAATTATCTTATCTATTTTTAGAGTTTGGCGAGAATACAATCTATCAGAGCGGTTAAAGAGAATTGTTTGGAAACCAATGCTCCCAGGAGACTGTCCTAATCTCACAAATAGTTTTTCCCAGCCAGTATGGGCGCGGACCGTTTACCGACTACCCGATTTGCCCACTCTGCTAAGGAAATCTCGGACTGATTACCGGCTACCCGGTAAAGTCCTCACTGGAGAACAACTAATCACAAGACCAGTATTCTGAAGAGACTTCAGGTTTGGTTCTATCCTAGAGTGTGGGCCGCTCTCTCGCAATAGATAAATCAAACAATGCGGGGTTACTCTCCCCAAAATAGTGATTTTCCTTACGTTTATTTTAGTTCGAGTTTTCTTTAGCAGTCATGATTTTTAGGAAGTTGTCACTTGGTTTGAATATTTTCAATGAATCCCCTACTGAGTGTCCAATTTCCTTTTTATCTTATGTGAGTGAAAACAAGGAAGGAGATTGGAATTGCCAATGCGTGATAAAACACAATGATGTATGTAGAGCAAGAGATGCATACCTTGTCGACAACACTCTACATGCAAAATGATCCATGCAGAATTTAAATAAAGAAAAATAAACTATCCTATATGCAAATGCAAGTGAACTGTCCTAACTATAGCTTCTATTAACGGGTAAGAACAGGTTAAATTTGACTAAGTCCAATTACGCTCAAACCTATAGGTACAGAAATTCTTGTATAGGCTATTTGGACCTAATTAATTACCTGGCTCAAGTAAATTAATTAAAGTGATCAATAGGTAGCTCACAAAATCCATGTGAAACAAAGAAAAATCGGTCAATGAAAATAAAACCGTTGAGGTCTCCCAAGTGCACCGGCACTTGGCAAAACAAACCCTGCAACAAATGAATGTATGTTTATAAGGGTTCAAATGCTAGAAATAAATAAAAAAAAGTCTAAATTTTTTGGTCTCCTTTAATTCTTCTCCTCCTCCTCTTACGCTCTCTTACAGCTTGGTGAAGAATCAAGCCTCCTCCACTTCGCTTGGGTGCTTCGACTCTGTTAGGATCGCCTCCTTCGCTCCGCAGACCATCGCAAGAAAAATAAGAGACAGAATGTGTAAGAAACACAATTTATATAAATATGAGAAAGAAAAATGAATAAATACTGTGAATATGAACAATGGAATGAATGTGGAAAAAGGAAAACAAATATGTACAAACAAGAATAGCAGGCTGAAAGAGAAACCAAACTACCCTCGCTGTACCTCCCCGGCAACGATGCCATTTTGTTGAGCGTATTTTCGGGGTTTTAAATTGTTAATATGAAAATAAATGCGCAGTGGTCGTTGCAACCCAAATATCTTGCAACAACAAAAAAGATCTTCTCAAGCCAATAATTAGTTAAAAGAATAATGAAGTGAGAGAAAGTTCTGCTACTTATTTACCTGTATAGCGAACAAGTTAGAACTCAGGGAGGCTACAATTTCAGAGGGTTATTCAAATAATCGAAGGGATCAATTAAAAGAAACAGAGAATCTCAAATGCACGTTATCTTATTTTTTTTTGAATTTTTTTGGAATTTTTTGAATTTTTTATTTCTATTTTTTTAGTTTATGAATTTTATTTTCAATTTTTTCGTCATTTTAATTTTGCATTTTTTAAATTTTAAAAAGTATGATTTTCAAAGAAAATTCATGTACAAAAGAAATATTTTTTTTGGATTTTTCAAATATAACAAAAATACTCAAAAATATTCAAATAAAATCTTTTTGTGTTTTTATGATTTTTTTACTGTTTTGTAATTTTTCAGAGATTTTTAGTTTTTTTGGAATTTAAAAAATGAATAAAAATAGGGAAAATGCAAACAGTGAGCAAGCAGGATTATTTTTCAATTTAAGAATACAAAATGAAATCAGAAAATGATGCAACTGTTTTTTCCTAAAAACTAGAACTGCATTATTAACAAACATGAACTGAAATCACTTTTTTTTAGATTTTTTTTTCTAGATTTTTTTAAGATTTTTTACATATTTTAAGTATTTTACATTTTTTTATTTTTTAAATAATTAATGCACGAAATTTATACATAAATCAAAAAGCAGCAAAAGAAAATTAATCTATTTTTTTGGAATTTTTGAGATAATATTTGAATTTTTATGATTTTTTAAAGTTCAAAAAGGAAAAAATGCTATGTTTATGATTTTTTAATAATATCAAATGATGATAAAATGCAATGCATATAACATGAGCCTACACAAATTTTTGTAGACATTTCAGAGCATTAAAAACATATATTTCAATGAAACGAAACTTGCAAAATAGAGTCTAGAAAAAAACGAACTGAAATGCAAATTTTTATTGTTCTTGCATAAATAAATAACATGAAATAAACAGAGGGAAAATAGTGCAATTTACCTAGTTGTGCATGCTATGCACACGACTTGAACTCTGGGGGGTTCTTCGTAATTTTTGAAACATTGGCAGAATCCACGCAATTTTCCCAACTATAAATGTGGCAAGAGCTCTTCTACAATATTCAGAACTTCTAGTGGGCCAGATGTAAATTTTCCAATTGTTATATTACTCCCCCTTAGGGTTCTTCATTCTGTTCTTCAAAAATAAAACAGGGGACACCGCCCCTTTCTTCAGAATGGCGGGGATGGAGCGATGGAGGGGCACGCAGTGGGCGCCCGGAGGTGAATGGTGGTCATGTCTAGAGATGACGAAAAGGGGAGCTGCTGCGGAGGTGCTGACGTCGGAGAATTCGCACGAAGGTGTGGAGGTGGGTTCCAGGATGATGGCACGGTGGCATGAGGATCTGACGGCGAAGGCGACGACGCTCGTCAGGGGCAGCGGCTGGAGAGATGGAGGGGCAACAAACGCCCAGGTAGGCGGTGGTGCCTCCGTGAGTTGGTGGAGGATGGCGCTGTGATTGGTGTGCATCAGCAGCTCGTGCCGCTCCAGTGGGTGGTTGGCGCTACTTTGCGCATATGACGGTAGTGGTTGTTGTTCAGGGAAGATCGGTAGTGGTAGCTCGAGATGGTGGTGTAGATGACACAAGGCAAAGGTGGCCTCACGCGTCGGGGGTAGAGGTAAAGGTGGAAGGACGATGGCGATCTGGGCAGCCGGTGACGGATGGAGACGAAGGGCACCACCTGCAGCTGGAGGGTGGTGCCCGCTACCCGTTATTATTTTTTTAATTTTTTTAAATTTTATTTTCAATTGTAAAAACATAAAATAAATAAAAAAACTTTTTATATTTGTTTAGAAACAGAAACTGTAAACAATCTTTTTTTATTATTTTGTTATTTTTTTATTTTATCCTGCAAAAAATGTTAGAAAAAGGAATATATATGTATTATTTATTTTTTTAATTCTACATAACAAATGAGGATGAGAGCACGACGACTCTGTCCTGACTATTCAAAATTAAAAAAATATAAAATAGATGTGTGAGCGAGTGTGGCTTCGAGGAAAATGAAGGATGGAACCAGAGCTTCGACCACCGTCCATGGTCGGAGGTGAGAGATCGTGCGAGGTAGAACAAGAACATGTAGAGATCGAGATGTGAGATAAAAATCTAGATCGATGGCGAATCAAATCATGTTGGTTATAAGTTATAGTGTAAAAAATGATAACGAAAAAAATGTGAGAAATAAAACTATGATTTTCCTAGGTTAAAAATTAGAAAAAGAAAGATGGATCTTACCTTAGGAGCAGAAAAGAGCGTGATCTCCTCGACGGAGGCCAACTCACTGTCATCGGACGTCTCGGAGGCTAGACGCCCTTCTGCGACAAGATAGCTCTCAGAGAATAGGCTCCTCTTACTAATGATTGATGAAGTTGAAAATGAGGGAGAAGGAGCCATATTAATAGAAAAAGATTAAGTTTAAATTTCAAAAAATGAAGATAAGAGATAAGAGAAAATTTTGGAATGAGATAAAGATAAGAAAGGATTAGTGTTAAAATTATTTACAAAAAATATATTTTTTATATTTTCGTCACTTAATTAAATTGAATAAAAAAGGTAATTTTTTTATTTTTTGGAGGTTATTTAAGAGTACTATATACATATACTATATACATATGGTACATTATCTAGATAGTTAAATATGGAAATTAGTTTTTTAGTTTAAAAATTTGTATTTTTTTATTTTTCTTTTAAATAATTAGTAAAAATGTTTAGAAATACAATATGTACAAACTAATGGTAAAATTACGCAAACCACCCTGAAAACTGACTTTTTAACCGTAACTCCAAAAATTATGAAATCACAGCCATTTTAAAGATAATTTAATTTAGAATACAATGGAAGTGAGTTTAATTCAATTTGATTTCATAAGGCATCAGAATTTATCTTTCAATTATCGCTTAATGGCTTTTCCAGATGTGGTTGCTTTTAATTTGTACATGATTATATTTTGCAAACATTTTTATTATTTCAGATACATTTGATTTACAACGTCTGTTTTTAACATTATTTAGTTTGTGTTCAATTTATATACACATAGAATAGTGTAAGTATACAAATATTTACAACACATATATTTTTTTGGATTTTCTGATTAAGGACCCTATATCCCCCTACTTTACTTCTAGTGGATCAGGTCAAGTCTTGACCTTCGCTCGATGTTCGGATCAACCTGTATTATTACAAATATACAATCTTCTTTTCTTTTTTTCCTTTCTATTCTTTTCTTTAATTTTCCTTTATTTATTTATTTATTTATTTTAGGTTAAAATAGTACTAAGTGTATAATATTTACATACAGATGCAAGTTAGTAATAATAAGGAGTTAGTATTATATACAACTATTTTATAAAGGATTTTAAGCTAAAATAAATGAATAAAGATGATGAAATGCAGATTAATCAATAACACTATCCACATTATTCATATCCACAATAGTTAAACAACATTTAATTATATTGGATTATCACTATCATGCATTCAAAATAATATGAATCAAATTCACATTATTCTTGATAATTATATCACTTTTAGTTGTCCATTTCTCAATGCTTAGATATAATTCAACAATGGAATTATTCTTGAACTCTTTTGAGAATAATGCGCTTTCTCCGCAGATACTTGGAGATAAGGGAAGGGCGATTGTATTGTTCCACGTATAGTGACTTGGATATTGATATTACATCTCGAATCCATATCTCATGGACCTCTCGGAGATGCTTGAATTAGTCAAGGTCGCAAATCTAATCTTCTCATTGCATCTGAATCTCATTCAGATCAATGTCCAAAACTTGGACCATGATCAGATTACTTCTCTATTGAGAAGAGTCACTAAAATCCAGACCTGTTTGATCACTCCCTCGGAACGGAAGCATCATGGTTATACAATCGTTTATGATCACATCACCCTCATGTATTCCTAATACCTGTGCATTTTGCATACTGGAAGACATATGATCAACCCGAAGATATAGATTAATTTTACACTGTCATCTTTAGGGCTTCATCATCAAGTTTCTCATTCTTGTTCAATGGGATTTGGTATCGATCATATGCTTTCCAAAAGCATATATCATACCTTTCAAATTCTTGTCACGCTTCTAAAGTACGACGACCATGCATGAAATTTGATTGGTCCCGATACCTCTTGAGTGAGCTCATGTCTTCTGATTCACAAGTGAACCTATATGATCCATTTGAGAGATCATATTACTCATATGCCCTTACATGCACACCAGCGCACCAGTGTATAGACCTTGGTTAGGTAATCAACCTATTGGTCTGCTAAATTACATACTCACACATATAGTAACACGTCTGTCTCCGGTCAGAGGGTGCATGCCCATATCATGACAGTTTACAATATAGTACTTTGGTTATATCGATCTCGTTAAGTCAACTCTTTAACCTAACTAATCTAACATCTCCGAAACTCTATTCCCATGTAGAGGACCTGCATCAAGAGGTCGGTCAGATATCAACCTAATAAGAAATGATTGCCTTCTCCTACACAGGCTGGAGATCATCTCTCAACAATCTTTTGATGGTGCTTGATGAGGCCTCAATCTAACTCCTTAGATATTTATCCAAACACCAGCCTCTATTATTCAATTACTGAATCAACAACTGTATGATTATTAAGATGGCCATGGTACATAATCGTAATTGTACATAGGGACCTTATAGTACATTCATTCATTTAATCTCAGAAAGGTAGTTAAAAGAATCAATAAGTTTTAGTGCTAAATCATATATTACAATAATATTTATTGTTGGAATGGTTCGCCTCGGGCTCACATGGCTAACAATCTCCCACTAGCCCTCAGAACCATTCGGATACAATCCTTAAATCCATACTCATTAAATGGTGGTCGAAAACCTTCTGTGTCAAAGGTTACGTAAGAGGATCAACAATGTTGTCAGCAGAGGCCACCTTGGTGATGATGATGTCACCACGCTTTTGAATCTCCCGAATGATGTGGTATTTCCTTTCCACGTGCTTGCTCTTTTGATGACATATGGGTTCCTTCGCTTGGGCAATGTCTCCTGTGTTATCGCATAGTAACAGGATGGGAGTATCAGAGGAAACTACGCCAAGTTCCAAGATGAAGTTGTGCAACCACACCACCTCCTTTGCAGCATTCGATGCGGCAAAGTATTCAGTTTATGTTATTGAATCTGTTGTAGTGTCCTGCTTCTTGCTTCTCCAGCTCATAGCACCACCGTTCAACAGGAACACAGACACTGATGTCTACTTTCTATCATCAATATCCGACTGGAAGTTTGAATCTGTGTATCCCAAGACTTGGAGATCACCATCTCCATAGACGAAGAACTTGCGTCCGTCTTATATACATGAAAATGTTCTTCACTGCATTCCAGCGTTATTCTCTATAGCATGACTAATAACGACTTACCAGTCCTACTGCATGGCAGATATCCATCCTAGTACACATCATGGCATACATTAAGCTTTCTACAGCTGATGCATAGGGGCATCCAGCCATGGCTTTCTTTTCCTCAACATTTTGAGGAGCCATCCCTTTAGATAGGTGTATACCATGTCTTAAGGGGAGGAAACCTTTCTTGGAACTTTCCATATGGAGGTGTTCAAGAATCTTCTTAATGTACCCATGTTGTGATAGCCCCAACATCCTTTTTTTCGATTTCTGAACAACATCAGACCCAAGATGTAAGACCCTTCTCCAAGATCTTTCTTCTCGATGGTATAGGATAGCCAAAACATACCACTGGTCATCATTCTTGTATCATTCGCAATGATAAGGATGTCATCTACGTAAAGCACGATGAATACAATGGCGCTCGTACTAAGCTTCTTGTACACACAAGGTTCATAAAGATTCTGCACAAATTCATAACTCTGTATGGTTTCGTCAAACCTGATGTTCCTGCTACGAGAAGCTTATTTGAGCCCATAGATGGATTTTTTTAGCTTGCATATTTTCCTTCCTCGGTTATAAAGGCTTGGGTCTGCTCCATATAGATATCTTCCTCGAGGTATCCAATGAAGAAAGTTGTCTTGACATCCACCTACCAGATGTCATAGTCAACATATGCAGTTATAGCTTGCAATGTCCTGATGGACTTAAGTATAGACATAGTAGAGAACGTCTCATCGTAGTCGATGCCTTCTCTCTGTGTGTATCCTTTAGCTATGAGTCGTGCCTTGAAAGTCTCTGCTTTTCCATCAGGTCCCCTCTTTCTTTAAATATCCATTTACACACTATGGGTTTTATCACTTGATGTCGATCCTCGAGGGTCCATACACCACTTTTATGCATGGAGTCAATCTCTGACTGCATTGCTAGCATCCATTCATCCTTTTCAAGATCCGCGAGTGCTTCATCAAATAAAGTAGGATTATTGTCATTCTCACCAGACACATGGAATCCATACCTTTCATGTGGGGAACCACCCTCGAACTCCTTCGAAGAGGTATGTGTATTTAATCTTTATTTATCTTTTCAGTTTGTGGTTCAGGAAGCTTAGAATCCTCGAGGGATTCAATGAGTTCCTCTACTTCAGTTTTATCTAGACCTTTAATGAAGTCATCCTCCAGAAATTTCACATATCTAGAGATGAAAACCTTTTGGGTCTCAGGGTCATAAAGCTTATATACAGTACCATCTTTAACATACCCAATGAAGTAGCACTCTCGAGTGTGAGATTCTAGCTTACTTGCATCCATGTTCATCTCATGGACCAAGCAACCCCAAACCCTCAAGTGATTAACACTTTATTTGGTTCCATACTAGAGCTCATGAGGAGTTTTAGGTACAAATTTGATAGGAATCTTGTTCGGGATATATATTGTAGTCTCTGCTACATATCCCCAGAAACTAAGTGGTAAATGTGCTTTGTTTATCATTGAACGCACTATATCCTTTATGGTCCTATTGTGTCTTTCAGCAACACCATTAAATTTGGGGGTTCCGAGACGAGTGAGATTGAAGACTATTCCATTCTCCTTAAGGTATTCTATGAATTCATCTGAGAGGTAATCGCCACTTTGGTCAGATAGAATCTGTTTAATCTTCTTATCGGTTTGGTCTCAACCAAAGCCTTGAACTCTTTGAACTTTTCAAAGGTTTCAGATTTATGATGTAGTAGGAAGATAAACCCGTATCACAAATGATCATCAATAAACATCAAATAATAGATATCTATTTCGAGTCGCGGTACTGAAAGGACTCCATACATCTATATGTATACGGTTAAGAATACCTTTCGCATCTTTTAACTCTATTTCGAAAAGGCATCCAATTCATTTTCCATCGAATGCAGTGTTCGAAGGTTAGCAAAGACTCAACCTGTACAAAATCTAAGGGTCCATCCTTTATCAATCTATTGATCCTATCCACAGATAAATGGTCAAGCCTTTCATGACAAATCATATTCAAATGATTTCCATCCTCCCTAGATCTTTTTGGGTTTTTCTTACTAGTAGTAACATTCATGACTTGTTCATCAATGCACAATTCACAGAGTCCACAAGAAGTCAAAACACCATCTGCAATATGTTTGTTATAACGATTTATGAGTAGTTTATTACATAAAAGGAATGAATATCCACTTCTAACAAGCTTAGATACATATATTAAATTCCTTCTGACTTCAGGTACATAAAGCCACTCTTTAAGTAGTAGGACTCTTCCACTAGATAATGATAGTCGGCTGGTCCCGACGACGACTGTTGCATCACTTGCATCAGATCCCACCTAAATGACTATCTCCCCTTCATCAAGGCTCTTAATTTCCTGAAATAGCTGCAACAAATTGCATACATGAATAGAAGCACCAGATTCTACAACCCAACTTCCTTCTCATCCAACGATAAAACTAGTTTCAATGATGAAAGTAGATTTCATATATGCTGGGGCTTTATTTTTGTCGACCGACTTCAGGTAATAAGGACAATTGCGCTTCCAGTGCCCTGATTTGTTGCAGTGATGATAGACATCAGTTTTCCTCGATGTTGTCATAGTTGATGCATTGGTAGATGAGCCGACTCCTTGACTCTTCTTCTTTCTCTTATGGGTCAGGCCCTTTCAAGAACCATGCTTCTGACTGTGCTTTCCTTTGACCTGTGCAACTCTTGCACTGCTAGAAGGGCCATCATTCCTCATTACGTCTTCAACAGACTTTAATGCAGTCAATAGCGCAGTGTTACTAAAATCAACTTTTCTTATGTGGTACGTAACCACAATGTTGTTGAAAGACTTAGGGAATGACAATAGAATGAAGTCAGCTTGCATATCTGCGTCCACATTAGCTCCCAGAGTTTCCTGTTCAGAAAGGTACCCAAACATTTTCAGCACATGTTCTCTAACAGAGGTCCCTTCCTGCATCTTACGATGAAGAAGTTCTTTCATTATATTATAACAGTGTGTGTGGTTTAAATCACCGAACATCTCTTTCAGATTCCGCATGATCTCTTGGCATGTGTCCATTTCCACATGTAGCTTCTGAAGCACATTTGACAATGAACCCATAATGTAACACCTTTCAAAATTATGATCTTCATCATATTTTTCATCAAAGTTGATTTCTTTCGAAGTCATCGGGTTTGAGTATGTATCCTTTGAAAGCACATAAGAGATGCGCTCAGCGGATAGGACAAGATCCAAATATCGGATCCTATCCGAATAGTTTGGTTCGCTCAACTGATTGACCTCCAGGAACTTGCTAAGTGAGTTCATGGACTTCATTTTCTGAAATCAAGAATGCACTGTATTAGAATGAATAAATAAATAATAATATATTCAATTTAAATTCTTTGATTAAGGAATTCGTAATCAAATTAGTCTTGCCTTTTCAACTTTGAAAGTTTATTCCCTTATTCATTTTCAAAGAAAGAGATATACTTACTGACATATCTCTAGCAAGAATTGGGATTTCCTCTTTACCTTTATCACATCCCAATAATATGAGAACTTGTAACTCTGATAAAGAGAAGTGAGAACACATTCTGCCTTTTAAGTCCAACTTGAATTTCTCAATTCAATCTTTAACACCCGGGCCAACCACCCCTAAGTTGATGTTGGCCCCTTGTTAATTGAACCAACCCTCAACAGGATTAGAACTCGCTATGCACAATCCAATATCGCCCCAATAATATAAGGACCCGATAATGGGGTCACTACGCATACGACCATACTCTTTCAAGAAGTAAGGAGCCCGATCCAGATGTGCTTGTATGTAGGAGCTGTCACTTTAGACAGGAGACTCCTACATACAATCCCTGGCGATGGAACCCTTTGCCTTAAAGGGAGACCATGGATGTCACTTATGCGATCTTCCACCTAATATTCAAATTTTTAATTAATTATCAAGAACCACTTTCATATAATTAATTCCTCCTAGGAAAATACACATCTATTCATAATAGAGTGTTTTAATTTTGAATATAATTATTTTAATCATATATAATCAATTATTAATCAGATTCACTCAACCAACAAACTTGATTGTTACTTGAAAGTATGGTATTATCTCAAAAATATGTATTATTTAGCATTTTAATAATTAGAAAATACATCATGATTTCTCAAGCATTATCCCTTCCCTACCCGCTGTCATGGCCAGTATCGACGAGAGTGGGACAGATCTTACATGGTGCAACCCGCTACCCCAACGCTCCCTGACTAACACCATATCTGCCTCAGGAAAAGATAATGCCAAATAGATCACAGTGTTCTTGAAATGATAATCAGTTTTTCAATCAAAGTTATATCATATAGTAATAATCAAAACCATTTTGATTATAAAGAAATTTGCTAAACAAATTATCAAACCTATTCAAGCAACATGTTTCTTGGAAAATGTATGATGTAACCAATTTGTGATCTAGATCATATCTAGTCAATTATTGGTTAAGGAAATGTCATTTAAGGGAACAATTATAATCAAATATTTCTCAAATATTTATCCATAACTATTCCAGGAAGTTAACCATTAATTTCTCTAATTTAATAAATGATAATCACAAGGTTATTGATTAGGATTTCAATTTCCAGTAGTGACCCTCACTTACTAAAACTAGCATATCTCATTCATTTTAAATCCAAATCATGAAAAATAAGTTTATAAAGATTAATAATTGATTTAAAATATAATAAAAGTGATTATAATGCATTTCTAGTCGTTTTAAAATAGTAACTAACTCCTTAATTAAGTCATAATTCGCCATCCCCGAAACAATGAATATATATTCATTAAAATGATCATAACTAGAGTTGTCGAATTCCAAATCACGCAAAATAAAATCCCACGGTTTCCTTAATTAATGTGGAACATTATTAAAGTGATAATTTTGTGTTTAAACGTTTAAAACAGGGACAAAAATAATCACAAAACAGGGCTGCGAAAATTGAAATGCGATAAAGTTTTCACAATCCCTAACGAGCCCAAGTCTTCCTAGGTTCATGGATCGTATCTAAAACCTCCGACCTAAGGCTCCAATACCATTTGAAAGATATGAAAGAATCCTTAAATGCATCATGGAAGCGTGATGATTGCATCATATACGATCAAGAGTAACTAGTCGTACTAGAAGCTAGGTGCAACAGAATGTTAAATTTTCTAAAACAATGAAATCACATGATCCAAGAACAGTTCTTGGATCGTTTCATCTAACCACATAATAGATATAGGAATGCCTCTTATAGCGTGGTTGCGATCAAGCCTCTAAGAGAAGAGACCTCCTGTCTCAAGTCCGATCCGTCGGAGGAGACACTTGCGAGCGTGGGGATGAGTCATGTGCTTCTCGCAATCCAAGTTGTTGATCCATGCAATTGATCTCCCAATCTCGTCTCACGAGATCGAACGCCTTCTTCACGAGAGAGATGCACCAAGGAATACGGAGACCCTAGAGTCGTCGAAGCGACGTCACAATGGCGGAGCGACGATGAAGGTGACCTTCTCTCTATGAGAAGAGTGGATGACTACTCAAGGAGAGAGAGAGAAGGGAATTAGCGTGAGAATGAGAGAGAGAGAGAGACGTCTCAATCATGTAACACGAAGAGAAAGGGGTGCCTGTTCTTATATAGGGGTTTGGGAATCCATGGATCCCAATCCTTTGACATCACCAAATCAATGGGTGAGATTGATTTGTGTTTCTTTCAATGGCCATGATGTTGTTGTAAAAACACAACAATAAATAATTTAATTAAAATTAATTTATATTGATAAATCAATATAGTTCATTTCAAAATTAAATCAGTTGACTAGTCTTGAGATAATGAGAAGACTAGCCTCATCCCCTAAAAAGGCGGGACAGTGTCCATCTCCTCGATTTCTCAGGATATCGCATTATCTCATGATATCTCTAAGATTTACAATAACTATTGTTGTAAATAATTTACAAAAAACATAATTATCTTGTGAATGTTGCAATCATGCCATTGAAAATAATGTGAATCACATTCACATCCCAAAACAAAATGTAAATTATATTTTTAATTAACCATCCAATGTGAATCCAATTCACATCAATAATTAATCAACAAATATATATTACAATAGTCTCTATCTAATATATTACAAATCACATTTATAAAATACAATAATAATTGGATAGTGCTATCCATATTACTCATATCTATAATAATTAAATCACATTTAATTATATTGCATTATGATTCTCATGCAATCAAATAATATTAATCAAATTCACATTATCCATGATAATTAAAACACATTTAATTATACATTTCTCAATACTTAGATATAATGAGGCAAAGCGAGGTGGAGAAGGTGTGGATTCGGCCAGTTAATTTCTGGAAGCTTGAGATTAGGATTGTTTTGTTGGAAATGGTGATCTTTGAGAGGTTTTTATAGGTGAATCGGTGAGAGGTAGTTATAGGATCAATGGTTGGCATGTAAGAAGGTTGTTAGGGGTAAATGATAGAGGGTTTAGAATGAAAGAAGAGGGTAGGAGTTGCGTGTGGAAAAAGGTTGAAGTCGGGTGGTTGAAACAGCAAACCGACCAACCTTCTTGAAGGTCCCAGGTACTGACACGTGTCAGCACCTGGATGGCCAGGTTCAAGAAGTACCTTAATAAATGTGAATTAAATAGTAAAACGAAAAATGTAGATAATTAAATTATCTATATTATAGTATAATTAGTTTTAATAAATAATAATTATTTTACGAAATATAAATATTATATTAATCAATAAGTATAAATAATATTTAATAAATTGGTTTTGGATTTTTAACTTAATAAATTACAAAATAGTATATTCATTTTATATTTCCTTAATTATTAGGATTATAAATAAAGTTTATACGAATTTTTGTGGATTTTAATAAATTTATTTAGATATATTAATAAATACAAGTATAAGCTATACAGTTCATTTATACCTATAAATTAGGGTTTTTGATTTGTTTACAATAATAAGTAATCTCCAAAAAATTATGAATGAAATTAGAGTTAAATTATAAGATGAAGAAATTAATTAGAAATTATAAAATCATTAAAACAATAAATAACATATTCTAAATAAAATAGATAGCCCAGAAACCCAGTTGTGAGTAGGTCCCAAAACTGACTTTTTGCAAACATACTCCAATTTTAATGAAATCACCTTTAAAGGTGAGTAGTGTTAAATTGCAGTTTGTTTGAGAAAGTTATGATGTTCGGAAGTTGGGGTTTTGAGAATTTGCAAGTTGGATTTCTTGGAATATATACAAGGTAGTATTTTTTAACTTATTTTTATATTTTTCTATACATTTGTAGAAATAAAAAGAAGAATTTGGTGAAAAATATGTTAATATGAATTAACAAAAAATCTTTGAAGTTTTAATTTTTATTGGATAATTAATAAAGAATGCCTGAGATGTATAATTAATTATTTTTATTTGTTTTCTTTCATATCTCCTCCTACTTATTTATTTATCGACCAATCCATGTTGACTTGGTCTCGGGGATAAGGCTATAAATATATCATTCAACGATATTTATTTTTACAAGTCATATTATACATATATACATATCTACAATTTTCCTTTATTTTTCTTTTATTTTTATTCTTTTATTTATTTATATGATTTTAATGCATAAAGTGCATTTTTTTCATGAATGAGGTTTTATTAAAAAGTGTAAATTAATGGATATTTATATGTATTTGTTAAGGGTTTAAGACAAAAATGCAGACAGAATGTTAATGAATCGTGGATTCACCAACCCCCTGTACTTAAACTTTGCTAGTCCCTTAGTAAACACTTATTTGAAAAATAAAAAAAAAGAAAGTAAGTTAGAAAGATTTTGTTTTCCTAAACCAATTCATGAAAATGGTCAAAGGACAAAGCTCAATCGGGCATGAAGCCAGCATTTTGTCAGAACCTTAACTTGGATTGGGATTTTATCCTCAACAGTCCTCAAGTTCCACAAATCCTTGTTTAGTTCACCTCAACAACCAGTTCAGATCTACTCATTCATTTTGCAATCTCTATCAACCTTGAAATCAATCTGTACTATGTGTGAATTGTTTTAGCTCTTCATGCTTTGAAAAAACAAAGAGGTTGCCCATCCCAGCCATACACTCCTATTGGTTCTCCATCTAGCTACTCTTTCCTCGAGGAGGGAGGTATTCCCTTTTGAGGTCAGTTTGTGCTATGTCCACAATCGAATATAGAGAGGAAGCTGAAGAATGAGAAAAGAATTGGAGTGTGACCAATATAGACGCATCTCCTTGTGAAGCCCAGTCGGTGTAGCTAAGTCTCCACTAAGATGTGCATGCTTTTTGGTGGATGCTTGGACCGTTGTGGTCGTAATTGTTTTTGATGCTTCTTCTTTGAATTGGCTTTGTAGTGTTTCTTGCACTACATTTATCTCTTTATGCCTCGACGGATATAGCATCTTTTCATTTCATCCATTTTTTGGGGTCTTGGAAAAATTATGTCAGTACATCATTCCCTCATCTGATGTGACTATCGCAACCCAATCTCTCCCATCTAAAGATGTCAATGCCGCAAAGACAAGGATAGAAACACACTACCAAGATGGATTGCCTTTCGCAGCATCATGCAAGTCGAGCTATGTGCAAAGTGCTTGTGTCCAATATTGGTTCACTGATGAAGAGTTATATAGATGACACAAAGTGTTCTACTTAGGTACTTTTCGAGTTGACTTCCCAAACATGGTCTCATGGAACTCAAAGATTTAAGTCAAAGACCTGAAGAGTCCAGATTCCAGTTCCTAACTAGGCTCCTAACTATGGAAGTTAAAAGCCATTATCAAGCTCCATCCTTTAGACTTTTCCCAATCATTAGTTTTAGAGATCAAACTTATTTTGAAAAATGAGAATGCAAATTCAACCATGTTTTGTGATATATATTTTCTGGATTTTACTCATTTTTTAAGATTTTAAGGATTTTGTAATTTTTAAGGATTTTAAACTTTACATTTTTTATGGATATTTTACAATTTTTTTAGGATTTAATAACTAATGGATTTTACAAGTTTTATATACAATGTATTTTACAATATTTAAATGTATTTTACACATATTTTAATATATAGGATTTTAAATAAGTCTTATACATATTTTAAATACACATTTTAAACTAAAGAATTTTTAAATAAGGATTTTAAACATATTTTACTTATTTACAAGGATTTTATAAATAAATTAGATAGATAGGTGGATTTTAACTTACCCTCACCCATTATTTATGGATTTTATATATATAGAAAATACATAAAAGTATGAGTTATGGACAAAAGTATATATACAATATATATCCACCCGCATACATAGCTTGTGCTATGTCCTTATAGCGTCAAAAGAGACAAAGGAGGGCATAACTCGTGCTAAGTAAAAGTTGGTGAAAAAGAATAAGTGAAGTGAAGTCAATCACCCCCCATACTTACGATCATATTATCATAACTATAGTGGAACAAGACTGAGGTGACTGAGGAAAAGAATATAAAAATCAAGGAACAAAAGGAGAAAGAAAAACGAAATCATCGAAATCACTCGGTCCCCCTATACTTAGGAGAAGGCATACTAAGTATAGAAAAGAGTATGGCAAAAAATTGGGGACCAGTGATTAGAGTAAAAAAAGATATACAAAAGAAAAGTAAAAAGATCAAAAATCGAAAACGAGAATCAGCGAGCAATCGCCCCCCCTATACTTAGGATCTGGTAGCCTAAGCATGGAAGATGAACAAAAGATGGAAACGATTGTGATCTACGAAGAATATACAGTTGTGTACTCCATAAAACCGAATGGCTTCACAGGTCTTTGTACATGATGGAATGAAGTGGAAAAGTAGTCATGCATCATGTACAAAGTAGATAACTCAAACCAGGGTCGTACTGAATATTCTGCTTTTTATGTGCATATTGATCTTTGGTTGAACATGTAGAGTCATCTCTGTGAATGAACTCTGTATGTGACATAGCTCTCTTTTCTGAAGTATGCATCTACGTAGTCAGACTACAGTAGGTGTCCATATTTGTAACCATTACACCATCCGACTCTCTATGATGAATAGTATGTACGATATGTTATATATAATCGGCTGACTCTCTTGCTGGAATATGCATATTTTCAATCTGCGACACTAAGATGTCTATTGCTACTAACTGCACATCTGGATCTTATGTACACTATGTATCTGTACATGAACAGTCATTTGAAGGATTAGGTACCATGTGATTTACCGTATCCTCCTATAGGATATCATGGGTATTAAGATACACTCTCAAGATTAAGAGACCGTGTCTCAACTATGTTCTGACAATCCTCTGTAAGATTGGAGTCCTCTTAAGTAAATGACAATATTGATCTAGGACTGCTACATTCTCTCACCATCTCAATGCGTATCTCTCCATTGTCTGTGTAGAATGATACTCTCCCACCATCATAGTCAAACAGTGTTATTGTTGTCTGCAAGAATGGTCTCCCAAGAATGATTGGAGCAAGATATAACTGTGTTGGGCAAGTCATGTCTAGGACGGTAAAGTCCACTGGAAACTGCAAGCCTTGAAAGGTTACGATGTTCCTCAGCACACCTCTAGGTCTCTTCACATATCGATTTGCAAACTAAAGAATCGCTCGTGATTTTTAGAGAGGACCTAGCTTGAGCACATCAAGTAAAGAGGATGGAAGTAAATTGATCGAGGAACCATTATTTAAGAGAGTATAATGGAATGTGGCGTCTTCAATCTGACATGTGACATAGTGAGGTCCAGAATCTCTCTTCTTCTTTGGTACCTTGTTCCAAATAGCACACGAAGTTGCCTTGGTCAATACATGTTTCTCAACTCGTGATTTGTTTTTCCTACATATTGTACATCTATTTCTTAACTGATTCTTGAGTGTAGGAAAATGATCCAAGGCATCGTGAAGTGGAATCTTCAGAAAGATGTGATCTTTTAATAGACGATCAGTCTCTGGAGTAACATCATTCTTTTTGGGCTTTTTCGTACCTTTACATACAAAGCATCGGGAAAAGGGACAATTTCAAGAAAAAAACAATATTTTTATTGGTATAAGTCCTAACTTGTACATCGAGAGTTTCAAAATTATCTACAAAACTCTCTAAAATAGGAAAAGGATACATCAGCTTCGGGCATGCCTTCATGGCTTGGCATGGTGTCATCGTCTGATTCACCTAAGTCCATATCGACTGTCTCAGCAATGTTCCATTCTCCCTGATCATCAAGTGGTCGATCCCTATCATTGTGGTTATCCTCCTCAGCCTGTTTATCATGGTCTGGCTTTCGCTCCTCTTCCTGTGGCATCTCCTCCTCCTGATCAGGTGCTTGTGGCGATCTACTGCTCCTAAGATGAGTGAAGTTAGATAAAAATTCAGGAAAAGAGATTGTACCTGTTTTGTCATCTACCTGATCTGGATGCCTCCTTTTGTTCTTCGGGTTCATGTGAGACTGTGTGTGAAGAGTGTTCTTGGGTGCAGTTAACTCATCCTGATGATGGTTAACCCGCTCCATCTCCGTCTTGTGCGTGGTATGGAGCGTGCTCAACATATCCATGATCTGATTCAGTGTCAGTGCTTGTGAAGATATTTCTGGTTCAGTGCGGTAACCCTAGCTCTCGGCTCTCTCCTACCTCTGCATCTATTGTTGCGGAGCGTACTGCTGAGGAGTTCATTGTAGTATGAATGGAGACTGCTGTTGCAGCTGGTGATAATTGGGTTGTGATTCTGGAGCAGGATGATGAACAAAAAGTGGTCTCTGGTAGACATTCTGGTGAGACTGTTGTTGCGTGTAATGTTATCGGTGCTGGTAATGTTGGCATCCATGCTGCGGATAGTGTTGCGGTTGTTGCTGATGATGTACGCTCTGAGAAGAAAACTGTGAATCTGGCTGAATCGTAGCATACCATATTCCGTTGATCTCAGGAGTGGCTTGAGGCTCAACATCAATAACTCCAAGGCTGATGATCTGGCTGAAATTGGTGTGAGACTAGTCCTCATGAGAATCAATCTGCGAAGTCTCCAGCTCACTCTAGATGAAATGGATCTATCGAGCGCACAGAGCATACAAAGATCTTCGAGCAGGTTGTGAAGTCGAAGAAGCTTGAGCCTGCAAATATTGAAGCTGCAGGTTTGTCTCCTTCTTCGTCAGATCGCTTAACTGCTGAGGCCGTGATGAGAGTTTCTCCAACTCTCGCAGGGGCTACAGTTCTTGAACGTGATTCTAAATCACGTCTACCAACGTTAATTTCTCGCTGATATATACCATGTTGATATTGCATTCAGAGCCTGAAATATTTGTTACCTTATGATGTTCTCAATGATGCGATGGCTGAGGGGCCTTTTGGAATACTCGAGTAGAGTCGACAACTCTCGGGGTGTCTGCCATACCCTCCAAGATAGTAGACTAGACAGACTTGGCAGCTTGATTCAAATAGATATTGCCACATGCGGAACTCACAAGCCCCTGTATATTCGGCTGGAGTCCTCCAAAATAGTTCTGAACAAGAACCTTAAATGGAATCTTATGATGAGTACATCTCTCGGTAAGATCCTTGAATCGATCCCACGCCTCGTGGAATGATTCGTTCGCAACTAAGTAAAGTTGGAGATCTGACTCCTCATAATGTCCATCCGTCTGAGATAAAGAAATTTATTTAGGAACGTGGACTTCAAGTCATTCCACGTAGAAATCTCTCTCCCCAGACAACTGAGCCAGTAAATTGCCTTATCTACTAAGGCGAAGGGGAAGGTTTTGAGGTAAATAGCCTCCTACATAACTCCAGGTAATTTAGCCAACAGATCATCTGAAATTGTTGCAAAAAGATAAACACATCCTCTACGACATTCCCATAAAACTTGGGAAGCAGTGAGATTAACGACACACGCAACTTCTATGGCCCCTGATTCGGTGGTAACCGAATCCAATGATGTAAAGTTCTGGCACCAAGGTCATACTCATATTTGAGAGTCGTGGGAACCATGGTAGGCAGCAGTGGGATCCCGGCTCCTGCTGTGAGTGCAGCGATCTCAGCTCGCAACTCATTCTACGTTCTGAATTGGTCTCAAATAGGAATATTCATCCGTTGTAATGTATCGAGAATCCCGGTTGTGATATATGCGGCTAGATCCGGTCTTCCATCAGCGTGTCTCTCTCCAGTCTGTTGGTCCTTCACAGCTCTATCCTCGACTAGTCCCTTCCTGCAAGCCATTTCCTTAGAATCATTTAAGAAGGAAAAATTCTCGTAAGAACTCAGTGAAAAATGGGCAGGAGAAAGCGACAATAAATTGAGGCGCGGGTATGCCTCAAAAGATGGGCTAGGAGGTGAGGGAGTCTGGGTCTGACACTCCTCAAGATCAGATGGGACCGACTCGAGAAGAGGGTCATCCCAAGCTTGTGAAGACATATGACTGACGGTGAATGATCGAGAGCACGTGGAGTCTAAGCAAAATAGTCGTCGAGTTTTCATCTTCGATATCAAGCAAATGATCGGGAGAGCACGATATCAAATCAAGAGAATGGGAGAAGGCGTATAAGATGCGGTAACTCACGCATCACAAGCAAACACAAAGAAAACCCCGTATTCACCAACACAACCCGATGATGACCGTAAGAGTTCGGTCATTTATCTTGTCAGTTTATGGTTAATTTGGGAAACAAGTATATTCACAAATTAACATAACATTATAGGTGCCCGATGTTTCCCCGAAACACTTTCCCGAGTCCCCGGCAATGGCACCATTTTGATAACGCGACTTTTGCTAGTGGATAAAATGTTATGGAGATGTCGGTTTTAGAAAACCGCTAAATTAAAAGCTGTGTTGATCAAATAAAAATCAACGAAATAGGTTAGGGGGAGAAAATATGATTTTTGTGGATTTTCTCTCCTATTTCGCCTACACTATGTTATTTATCCTAGTAAGTGTGCCTGGGTCGTGGAAATAAATGGGAAAAGGATGAACTCACGTGGGATTGAGGTTGAATGAACCTTGATTACTGCTCGACAAGCGGTGGTGGCCGGAGCTCCACACGGCAGTACCACGCGATGCAAAGCGACGATCGCCATAGAAACCTCCTCCGATATCCCTTCTTCCACACAGGGTACTCCTCGGGTGTTGTCACCATCGGGTTGAGGTGGAGAAAGGTGGAGAAGGTTGGGAATCAGCCAGTTAATATCTGGAAGCTTGAGCTTAGGATTGATTTGTTGGAAATGGTGATCTTTGAGAGGTTTTTATAAGTGAATCGATGAGAGGCAGTTGGAGGATCAATGGCTGGCGTATAAGTAGGCTATTAGGGGTAAATGATCGAGGGTTTAGAATGGAGGAAGAGGTTAGGAGTTGCGTGTGGAAAAAGGTTGAAGTCGAGTGGTTGAAACAGCAAGCCGACCGACCTTCTTAAAGAAGGTCCTAGGTGCTGACACGTTGATGGTCGCTAGGCACTGATGAGTCGCAAAATCGGCACTTTAATAATGCTAAATTAGCACTCGGAATTGTCGCAGCAGTCGGGCCAATTCGGGCTCATCAAAAAGATCATCTCATTTAAATATGTATATGATAGATCAAAATGAGATGATCATAAAATTTTTTAACTTGGTAAGATACCAAGGTCGAACTCAGGGACACGAGACTCTCTCATATTAATCGGATTTTAGTCTATTTGATTAAGCGTGGAGTTAAAGCATCTATAGGTAAAAGCATGCAAGACAATACAACAATGCATTAAAAATAAACATGCAATTTTTTTATTTATTTTATGACGCAAGTAAATGCAATGATATGCAATAAAATATGCCCTCAATCAAAATAATGAGCTAACTACACAAGGAATCAATTTCAGATTTTATTAAGATGATCAACTTGATTTGAACAAGGTATAAGTTAAGAAATAAGAGACACATGGCTATAAAATAATACATCAAAATTCATTGTGTCCAAAAACAACAATTAAGCATGCCATTAGAAAGACCATCAAACCAGCTTTAAAACGAAACTGAAATCACCTCAATCGGAGATATGAGGCTCAAGATATGCAAGATCAAAGACAAGGGCATAAATGAAAGAAAACATGAAATAAACATTGCAGACAGGTCCCTGGGTGGGACTAAAATGAAACTGAGTAAAAGAGCGAGACCTTCCCTGTAAATTGCCCACACGCACAGGGGCATTTTTACAAATGCTGAAAGTAGCGAGGTCAAAAGTGCAAAATGCCCGCCGTGCACGTACGATGCACATGCTCTGGACCTGCTTGCAATATGGAGAAAGTGGCAGGGTATCTCTGCAAATAACCCAGGGTTTCACGTGCCAGGAACATGCTTCCCCAGGCTCGGTGAATACGGAGGTTCGGTAGAGGCTCGTAGAGGCTCGGGTGCTCCAGAAGGTTCGGCATTAGGCTCGGGCCTCCAAGCCTGGAGGTTCGAGGATGAAGTCTCGGGGGTGCTCTTGTGGCGCCACGTGGCTGAATGTCGGCACTCTGATCACACGGATCGAAGGGCTCCTGGAGTCTTGTACGTGGCTTCTTGTAGGCCGTTGAATCTTCAAAGATCCAACGTGGCTGACGTTGATTGCGTGGCCTCATCTGAGCCGTTGGATGGTTGCTGGGAGTGGACCATCCAACTGCATCTGTGCTTCATCCTCGAGCATCGGCTGGCGGTGTGAACTGAACTCCGGCGAAGCCCACCGAGCTCCGTCGCCTTTTTAATCACTCGATGCAGATCCCCAGGGCTCCGTGAAGGGTTTGCGATGTAGCTGGAGCTTCACGGAAATCTTCCGTGCGTCATGGAGGTGACTGCGTGTCTGAAAAACAGAGGCGGAGCTGCTCGAAATCCCTCCGGCGAAGATTCCGATCATTGAGGAGTTGAGCACCTGCATGGGTATAAACCTATCCAAAACAAGGTGGAGTGCGTGCGTGGTTGGAGTGAGAGCTCAGGTGGGCGAAGGAAGCGGGAGCTCATAGCTCCTCCACCGCGAGGGCGGAGGATATGGGTCGATCGGCGACGAGATATGGAAGAAGGAGACTGAAGCTGTCGAAGGCGACGCGTGAAATAGGGAGGCGTGGTGGAGCTCTAGGAGCAGTCAATGGAGAGGGAAAGGGGGTAGAACGACCTAGAAAATTACGAGCAAATAAAAGAAAATATAAAGAGGGATCAGAGGAGCTTAATTGGTCGGAGGCGGAGCGGGGGGCTTGGGCTGGGCATCACAGTGGATGCCCGGGTCTTCGCTGGACATCGACAGCCGGTCGATGCAGCTCAGGCGGTCCTGGAGGCTCCGCAACTCCGCCGTGTGAGGCGGAGGGTCTCACCGTATGTGCGCGTCGTCTTCGCGCTCCATCCAACCTCCTTGCTGTCACCGAGAGGTGGAGGAATGTTGGGTGTGGCCCCGCGTACAAGTGGACAAGGGCGAACGGTGGGAGGGGAGGAGTATTTGAAGAGCGAGTCTGGCGGTTCCGGTGATGGAGACGTGGGTTTGGAGGGAGAAATGGGAGGACTGGAGATGGGTTCGTGGGTTGACGAAGAGGTCGCGAGGAAGAGGGATGAATGGCGATGGTCGTGGGGTAGTTGGCGAGTGGAGATGGTGGCTGGTGAGGTGGAGATAATGGGAAGGGAACGACGGGTCGACACAGTGGAGAACGTGGGGAGAGAGGGCTGACCGAGGTAGACGACGATGGTCAGCCGTTGGATCAGGAGATCCAACGGCGGACATTTGGGCGTGGAGCGACGGTACTGATTTAATCTAGGGCGCTGGATTGAATGGACTGTGGAGCGGCCACGTGGCAGGCTATGCGCGAGGCGTTAGCGGAATGCTTAGATGGGACGCTGGAGATGATCGAGCGGTTTGGAACAGAGGGCAGATTGAGCGGCTCAGATCAGAGGATCGATGACATGATCAAGCGGACTACAATGCGCCACGTGGCGCGCTCAGCTTGAGGCGCGAACGAGTGGTGCGGATTGAAGGCGGGAAAGATCTGATGGTTGGAAATTGAGGCGCGCGTGGAAGTCAGCTGGCCATTGGATCAAGATGGTGATCCGACGGCTGGAAGTAGAAGCGGATAAGACAAGGGAAGCGGGCCACGTGGCGCCCCCAGAATGGGCCACGTGGCCCAATCAGATATATTCGAGGGTATTTTTGATTTTTGGGGGTTAAAAATACTGAATTTGAGAAAACTCAAAACATGAAAGTTGTAGATCTTGATGAGATCTACAAGTTTCATGTTGACAAAAACTGAAGGTGAGATAAAACAAAGACCCAAAAATATTTTTTAGGTATTTCTAAGGCTAAAAGTACCACGAAATTTAGTTTTGCCATTTTTTGTGGTTTTTAATTTATTTGAGACTCTGTTAATTACAGGACATTAACTGGGTTTTATTGACAAAACTTTAAGCAAGGGGGTTAATAATAGAACATTAAGATGATGAAATGGAGTTTCATCACCCCCCTATACTTAAACTATGCTCGTCCTCGAGCATCAAAAAGAATGACTAAATTGGATTAACCCCCTTTTGCATGTGAATACATGATCCAATCCGATCAAGTTGACTCGACTTTAGAGATCCAAAATTATAGAGTTCATCCCACCCTTAATCAAGAGGCATCCAATTCCTCTACTTCTCCAGACTCTCTCTGATGTACATATAATCTAAAGGATATGACATTTTAGTGTTGACTGCGATTCTGAGAGGAGAGTCAGTTCATCACCCAAAGTCTTGGTCCAAGAAAATCTCCTAAGAACCCAATCCTCAGCACTAGGGAATAAATCAAATATTGCATTCAGTCCTCCGTCTCTTTAGTTGTCAGACTTAGAAAATATGGATGGCAGACCAGTAATGGAGGGCATGGGATTGTGTCATTTCTTCTCCCCCTCTCATTGGAACAAGGATTATTTCTAGTGCCATTTACGCAACACATTTTTTTGGTGTTGATCAGTGTGTCCGTCAAGAGAAGTTGGAGCCGTCTGCAGTTGTTTTCCTAGGAGTACACCGGGGTGTGTCTCTTTTGAGTACCTATCGTACCTTCGACACCCAGACTTGTAGCATTTACGATGCAGAGCCCTTTTTTGGTGCAAGCCCGACTCCTGGTCCTAATAGGGGTGGTCCAAGTGGACACTTTAAAAAGTTTGGGAGCGCTCGCCTTTGGTGGAAGCTCTTTGATATTTGACTTTGTGGAATGAGATCTTTTCTTTAAAATTTCATTGACTTGTATAATTTGTGGCTAGCTCCGCTGCTTTTACGAAGAGTTGGCGCACACTGATCAACATTTTTTATTTATTTCACACCCTGGCGCTTAGGTCAATGTCAAGAGATTAGTATAAGAACCAAGTTCTCATACTGGCTAATATTGCTGACACTCAGGTTTCATGAAGCCTCCAAAGATTTTATCCCATCCTCGAGCATCATTAGATCAAATCCAAACTCGACTTCCTCATCTCAATCCCTCAGGTGAAAAATCAACTCATCTCATCAAAACCGTAGTCGTGCATGTGATGTGCTGATCATATTCTTTTGTCTGAGACTAAGCATGGAATATAGCATGCAAATCTAGAAACCAAGGAGAATGTGGACGATTAAGTCTATGATCCTGATGGCTAAGGCTGGTTAACCTAAAAATCTCAAAGACCTCAAAAAGCTAAGTCTCCTTGACCAATTCAGATCCTGGGTGAAAGTGTAAGTGTAGAGGATTAATCCAACTTCTTCATTCAAAAACAAGATTTTTTTTGAACTTTAAGAGATATTAGAGCTGCCTAAACTCAATTGAGCATCTGCAATTCAGCTAGTATGGATGTAAGTACAGGCCGAAGCCCGTTGCTTGAGGACGTGGCCTTACGCGATGTCCTCTAAACCATCCAATCTGCTAAGGGCGAACCCTCACTGAATGCGGCTTACTTAATTGGGCTTAGTAGTCACTAACGGCTCCTAAAGGGTTTTGCGTTTTTCTCATTTTTATGGATTTTAATAAAGGTTAAAACATAAGTTAAACTCAACTTTCCTTGAAAAGACTTTCAAAACCATGTCACGCAAATAAAAAGTTTTCAAAACATTTTCAAAAGATTTTTTTCAAAACAAAGAAAAATCATTTTCGAAAATATTTTTATAAAAATAGCATAACATAATATCGAAAAGCCGCGAAATCATTTGAGTTCTCTTAGTCCAAAGAGTTTTACCTTGGCCAAAAAGTTTTGAATTTTTCAAATTTTTCAGATTATAGTTAAAGTAAGTATACGGTATATACGGTATACCCCCCTATACTTAAACTTTGCTATTTCCTCAGAGCACTAAATGTTACAAGTACATAGGTTCATTTAAATATAGAGAAATATACGGGAGCTAAAAGGGGCTCCCCCTATACTTAGGTTAGAAATAACCTAAGTATAAAGGCAAGGAAAGATGAGTAGAGAAAATCACTGAGATTAGCCTAAGTACACAGATGGAAATTGGTGTTGGGAGGGACCCAAGGTGAACGAAGAAGAGGAATGGATTTACAAGTGAGCGGTTTGAATCTGCGGAGATGAATGGAGTGACTAAGGTTTTAGGGTGTGTATCGAAGCAAACATGGCTCAATAAATCAAGCAAACCCTTAGTTTCACCAACTCATACATGAAACCAACCAAGGTTGGTTTATTATCTAGTCAGTTTTATTGGTGATAAAAACATTAGATTTTTACGCAAAGAAAAGATGTGAAGTGAAAATCATTGCGTAAGCGAGGGTATTGCTCTCCCAAAACCGAATTTTACTCCATTTTTTTGGTTGACTTGCAATTAACAGTCCCAATTTATTTTAGGTTATCACTGAATTATGGTTAGCACAAAATCAAGAAATCATCGTCTACCGTTCATTCCCATTTTCCGTTTATCCTAGGTGATCAAGCTAGGAAGAGAAAGCCGATAAAAACACGTATTCGATAAAAAACGCGATCTAGGCTAAGTGAGAAATCATGCAGTGATTTGGCGATAAATCTGTGAAAAACTCGGGCCATTTTGAAAACCAAAATCAATGTATGCAAGTTGATAAATGCCGCACCTAATCACACATCTATTAGCGGGAATGATTTTCATTAATTTTGTTTAAGTGAGGCAAGATTATGTGCGTCTAAATTTAAAGTGTGTCCTACCTACGAGCAAACACGTAAAAGATAAAAATGAAAAACCGCTCAAAGAGCCGCGTGCCTGGTCCTAGGTCAACAATCAAGTGGGGACGATCCCCATACAACCACGATCGTTCGATTACATTCGCGAGTCTTCGATAGAAGACCACTGTAAAAGACAAATTATTACATGGAAATAAAACTGCAAGACACACATTTTTTTCTTTCTTTTCTACATGCTCCAAGCAAGCTTCTGCGGCTCCTCGCAGCGGGGAGCGTCCTGCTCCTCGCCTCCTTGAACCATCAAGGGCCCTGCCACAAAAACAATGGTTAGATATCAAATAAAAAAGAAAAATTTTATAATGCAAAATATGCGATCAGTTGACCTATAAAAAGGAACACTAAATTAAACAAACAAAAATCCAAAAAATATAAGAAATGAGCCGTGTCCCCGGCAACGACGCCATTTGATGAGTCGCAAAATCGGCCCTTTGATAATGCTAGATTAGTACTCGGAATTGTCATAGCAGTCGGGCCAATTCAGGCTCATCAAAAAGATCATCTCATTTAAATATGTATATGATAGATCAAAATGAGATGATCATAAAATTTTTTAACTTGGTAAGATACCAAGGTCGAACTCAGGGACACGAGCCTCTCTCATATTAATCGGATTTTAGTCTATTTGATTAAGCGTGGAGTTAAAGCATCTATAGGTCAAAGCATGCAAGGCAATACAACAATGCATTAAAAATAAACATGCAATTTTTTTATTTATTTTATGACGCAAGTAAATGCAATGATATACAATAAAAATATGCCCTCAATCAAAATAATGAGCTAACTTCACAAGGAATCAATTTTAGATTTTATTAAGATGATCGACTTGATTTGAACAAGGCATAAGTTAAGAAATAAGAGACACATGGCTATAAAATAATACATCAAAATTCATTGTGTCTAAAAACAACAATTAAGCATGCCATTAGAAAGACCATCAAACCATCTTTAAAACGAAACTGAAATCACCTCAATCGGAGATATGGGGCTCAAGATATGCAAGATCAAAGACAAGGGCATAAATGAAAGAAAATAAGAAATAAACATTGTAGACAGGTCCCTGGGAGGGACTAAAATGAAATTAAGTAAAAGAGCGGGACCTTCCCTGTAAATTACCACACGCACAGGGGCATTTTTGCAAATGCTGAAAGTAGCGAGGTCAAAAGTGCAAAATGCCCACCGTGCACGTACGCTGCACGTGCTCTGGACCTGCTTGCAATATGGAGAAAGTGGCAGGGTATCTCTGCAAATAACCCAGGGTTTCACGTGCCAAGCACATGCTTCCCCAGGCTCGGTGAATACGGAGGTTCGACAGAGGCTCGTAGAGGCTCGGGTGCTCCAGAAGGTTCGGCATTAGGCTCGGGCCTCCAAGCCTGGAGGTTCGAGGATGAAGGCTCGGGGGTGCTCTGGTGGCGCCACGTGGCTGAATGTGGGCACTCTAATCACACGGATCGAAGGGCTCCTAGAGTCTTGTACGTGGCTTCTTATAGGCCGTTGGATTTTCAAAGATCCAACGTGGCTGACGTTGATTGTGTGGCCTCATCTGAGCCATTGGATGGTCGCTGGGAGTGGACCATCCAACGGCATCTGTGCTTCGTCCTCGAGCATCGGCTGGCGGTGGGAACTGAACTCCGGCGAAGCCCACCGAGCTCCGCCGCCTTTTAAGTCTCTCGATGCAGATCCCCAGGGCTTCGTGAAGGGTTTGCGATGTAGTTGGAGCTTCAAGGAAATCTTCCGTGCGTCATGGAGGTGACTGCGTGCCTGAAAGACAGAGGCGGAGCTGCTCGAAATCCCTCCGACGAAGATTGTGATCATTGAGGAGTTGAGCACATGCATGGGTATAAACCTATCCGAAACAAGGTGGAGTGCATGCGTGGATGGAGTGAGAGCTCAGGTGGGCGAAGGAAGCAGGAGCTCGGAGCTTCTCCGTCGCGAGGGCGGAGGAGATGGGTCGGTCGGCGACGAGGTATGGAAGAAGGAGATTGAAGCTGTCGAAGGCGGCGCGTGAGAGAGGGAGGCGTGGTGGAGCTCTAGGAGCAGTTAATGGAGAGGGAAAGGGTGTATAACGACCTAGAAAATTACGAGCAAATAAAAGAAAATACAAAGAGGGATCAGAGGAGCTTACCTGGTCGGAGGCGGAGCGGGGGGCATGGGCTGGGCATCAAAGTGGATGCCCGGGTCTTCGCTGGACATCGGTAGCCGGTCGATGCAGCTCGGGCAGGCCTGGAGGCACCGCAACTCCGTCGTGTGAGGCGGAGGGTCTCACCGTAGGCGCGCGTCATCTTCGCGCTCCATCCAACCTCCTCGCTGTCACCGAGAGGTGGAGGAATGCTGGGCGTGGCCCCGCGTACAAGTGGACAAGGGCGAACGGTGGGAGGGGCGGAGTATTTGAAGAGCGAGACTGGCAGTTCCGGTGATGGAGACGTGGGTTTGGAGGGAGAAATGGGAGGACTGGAGATGGGTTCGTGGGTTGACGAAGAGGTCGCGAGGAAGAGGGATAAATGGCGATGGTCGTGGGGTAGTTGGCGAGTGGAGATGGTGGCTGGTGAGGTGGAGATAATGGGAAGGGAATGATGGGTCAACACAGTGGAGAACGTGGGGAGAGAGGGCTGACCGAGGTAGACGACGATGGTCATCCGTTGGATCAGGAGATCCAACGGTGGACATTTGGGCACGGAGCGACGATACTGATTTAATCTAGGGCGCTGGATCGAATGGACTGTGGAGCGGCCACGTGGCAGGTTGTGCGTGAGGCGCTAGCGGACGACTTAGATGGGACGTTGGAGTTGATCGAGCGGTTAGGAACAGAGGGTGGACTAGCGGCTCAGATCAGAGGATCGATGACATGATCAAGCGGACTACAATGCGCTACGGGGCACGCTCAGCTTGAGGCACGAACGAGCGGTGCAGATTAAAGGCGGGGAAGATCTGATGGTTGGAAATTGAGGCACGCGTGGAAGTCAGCTGGCCGTTGGATCAAGAAGGCGATCCGACGGCTGGAAGTGGAGGCGGATAAGACAAGGGAAGCGGGCCACGTGGCGCCCCCAGAATGGGCCACGTGGCCCAATCAGATTTATTCAAGGGTATTTTTTATTTTTGGGGGTTCAAAATGCCGAATTTGAGAAAACTCAAATCATGAAAGTTGTAGATCTTGATGAGATCTACAAGTTTCATGTTGACCAAAACTGAAGATGAGATCAAACAAAGACCCGAAAATATTTTTGAGGGTATTTCTAAGGCTAAAAACACCATGAAATTTAGTTTTGCCATTTTTTTGTGGTTTTTAATTTATTTGAGACTCTGTTAATTACAGGACATTAACTGGGTTTTATTGACGAAACTTTAAGCAAGGGGGTTAATAATAGAACATTAAGATGATGAAATGGAGTTTCATCAGGAACGTAGTTTAATTAGCATTCGTTGTAATACGTGTATTTAGCTAATCAGTAAGAACCGAGAGAAGATCTCTGTGAAGAGTGTCTCAGCTTGAATTTATATCCCGGGCAATTCCGGGGTCGAACACAGTGAGGCAAAGGAACAACTTCAGGTTAATTCGAAGAAATTTGATCTAGGTTTTCAATGCGGATATTATACTTTTTTATGCAAAATGAATGTGAAATGCACAATACACGTGAATTGTGTTAATAGGAAAAGATACAACTTAGCCAAATTAATTTTTATACGAAATTAATCAGATTTAGCAAAATTATATTTTTCCTAGAACCCTAATCCAGAGATGAGTACAAAACAAAATTTTTTGGAATTTAGGAATAAAAATTAAAAATGCACACTTTTTATAGGTTTTTTCACAATTTTTTACACAAACATAATGCAAAATTATGAAAAAAATACTGGAACATAAAAATGATGCAGGGAGTCTATAGTAATTTTTTTGGAATTGTCTGACAAAGTATGATTTTTTAATGGAAACAGAGTGATAATGACTAATTAATTTCAACTAAATCCCCAATGTTAAATTAGCAAGAGAATAATTATCTCAAAACGATATGCAGATTAACAATCCAGGAGAGTTGAAATTTCGTAAAAATATTATGTGTGGATTTAATTAAAAATCAATTATACAAAACACTCTACAAATTATTTAAGGCATAGGACAACTCCAACTAATATGAAATTTGGATAGTATTTCAATCACAAGTCAAGGCATCATTCTTGATTTTTTTAAGAATTTGTGGAGCAACCATGAGTTAGATATGAATTTAAGAGATCAAATTGGGTAAAATATGCAAGTTTTCACTAGAATATTTGTAATTATTACCTAATGCTCAAAAAAATACAAATAAATATCCAGATGATAGAGAATTAGTTTTTCAACATAATAAAATTTTTCATTAAACAAAACGATGCAAAATAAATTTCCAAACTAACGTGCGAACATAAGGGTTTCCATTCAAAATAGAAAATAAAGGTTACAAACAAAACTAGCATAGGGACTATTATGCTATATTTAAAACATGAAATAAAAGAAATGTAATTTTTACAAGAAAATAAAATAAACAATAAAGACCTACTTCTTTTGCAGGTGGGCGATTAGGGCACCCAATGGGGACGACGAGTCCACACAGGCGGAGGTGGCTAGAGAGGGGGCCACGCGGCGGTAGTGCGCCACGAGGTAGCGGAGTGGTGGCAGGCTCTGCTGGAGGAGCGGTCGGCGTGGAGTTGCAGTGCCTCTTGGTGGAGAGAGTGGTTGTAGCCACGTGGAGTGGCAGTGCCGCTTGGTCGAGAGAGCAGTTGTAGCCGCGCGTGAGCGCGCGAAGGCAGCCGGCATAGACTGGGCGGAGGTGTAGCTGGTGGGCGGAAGATAATACCACTGCCCACGGCTTACGATGAGCAGTGGTGCCGAGTGTGGCGCCAATGGCGGCGACGGCTGGGGTGGGGGGGCCTGCAGGCAGCCGACCTCTTATTTTTTTACTTTTTTTTGAATTTTTTTCTTTACTATTGTGTTGTTCTTCTTTTTTTATTTCATTTTTTCTATTTTTTATGTTTTCTTATATATAGAATAAAAGAAAATAAAACTAAATTTATGGATGTGGTGATGGTGGTGGGAGTATTATAAAGTAGGTTAAATGGAGGAGTAGGTGTGGTGATGTGATGTGATAAAAAATGCAAAAATAAATAAAAAAGGACAAAATGAAAATAAAATTACCAACAGAGGAAGCGGACCGCCTAGGGAGTGCTCACAAGGACCACAGTCTTTGCTTGAATCACCTGCGAGCGATGAGCTCGAGCAGCACGCGGATGCGACTGTGATGTTGGCCAAGAAGCCAATAGATCTCACCGGAGAGAGGGTTGTCGTCGCTCGACCACGGCTGCGTCGCTGTCACCGATTCAACTCTGGGAACTAGGCTCTCCTCACAAAAAGATGGATCAAAGATAAAATTGAGGAGAATGGGATGTATATAAAGAGAAAAAATATGAAGTTATTAAAGTGGTGGACGGGAGGTTAATAAAATAATGGAGTTGAATTAGAAGTTAGAAAAATCAGTGGAATAATGGAGTTGAATGGGTGGTTATTGTAGAGAATGGAAACTAAATAAATAATAAATATTATAATAATATAGGGTACTAAAATACAATAAAATAAAGATAGAAAAAATAGTGGAGATTTTACAAAAGAAGACAAACAACGTGTACATTTTTTACTTTTCTATCTTTAACTTTTTTGTATTTTGAATAAGAGATATTTACAACCGAAAAATACAATAAAATACTAAAAATAAAATACAATACATCAATTATTTTTTAGATTTTTTAATAATAATAAAATAAATAAAAATCGAAGAAAGAAAGAATGTTTACATTATATACAATGTAAATCAAGGTCCCAGAACCCATATTTTACAAACGAGCTCCAATTTCAATGAAACCATTTCATTGGATAGATAATTTTCTAACTTAAACTTTAAAAGTGAATTTGGTGAATTTGGAGTTCATACAGAGCGAGAATTTGGTCAGAAAGGTTGGACTTTGCAGCTTTTTATCTTTGGGATCTAGGAGTATTTATTTGAGGTAAAGTATATTTTATATTTTTGTATTTTTATATACATTTTTAGCAACAAGTCAGAGAAAGAATTAGCCGAAAAGGATGTTGAAATGAAATTATTAAAAAAACATGAAGTTTTGGACTATTTACAGGTGAAAAACTCCTTTAATTTTGCGGCTTTTTATACTGAATTTATTTTGTACAATATAATCGACAATAATTAGTGTATTTTATTTACAAGGGCCATATTATTAATTTATTGATTTTGTATACATATATTTTAGATTTTACTTAGGGATTTTGCTAAGATCAATATATTGAGATGATGAATCGTGGATTCATCACCCCATATACTTAAACTTTGCTAGTCCTCGAGCAAATAAAGAATGAATAAGTTGGATTAACCTCTGACTGTGCATGTGAATACAAGACTTGATCTGTTCAAGAACTCTCGATTTTAGAGATCCTAAAATTCTAAGCTGAACCAAGCTCTAGTCAAAAGTATCCAATTTCCCTAATCATCAAACTCTCTATGTATACATATATAATAGGGATATGACTTTATGTGTTGATTGCAGTTACAAGAGTAGAGTCGCAACGTCACCCAAGGTTCCAGTCCAAGAGACTCTCCTAAGAACCCAATCCTCAACACTTGGAAATAAACCATTTCTTGTATCCAATCCATCGTCTCTTTAATTGTTAGACTTGAAAGTGTACATGATGGCCAGTTGATGGAGGGCATATGATTGTGTCATTTCTTATCTCCCTCTCATCGGAACAAGGATTCTCTCAAGTTCCTTATTACTCAAGCCATATTTTTGGTGTTTATCAGTGCGTCCCTCAAGAGAAGTTGGAGTTGTCTGTACTTGTTTTCCTGGGAGTACACCGTGGTGTGCCTTTTTGAGTACCTATCGTAACTTCAACACCTAGACTTGTATCATTTACGATGCAGAGCCCTTTTTTGGTGCAAGCCCGACTCCTAGTCCTAATACCAGTAATCCAAGTGGACACTTTGAAATGGTTGGGAGTGCTCGCCCTTGGTGGAAGCTCTTTTGATAATTGACTTTGTGGTAAGAGAGCTTATTTCAACATTGATATTTCTTTGCTTTATTTTTGGCTAGCTCCACTGCTTTTATCAAAAGTTGGCGCACACTGATCAACATTTTTTTTAATTTATCACACTCTGGAACTTAGGTAAATGTCAAGAGATAGTACAAGAAACATGTTCTTATACTGTCTAAGGTGCTTATACTCAGGTTTCATAAAGCCTTCATCGATTTTATCCCATCCTCGAGTATCATCAAATCAGGTCCAAACTCAAATCCCTCATCTCAATTCCTCAAGTGAAATTTCAACTCATCTCATCATAACTGCAGTCATGTATGTGAGGTGTTGATCATATTCTTTAGGTAGAGACAAAGCATGCAATATAGCACACAAATCTTTCAAACTAGGGAAATGTGAATAATTAAGTCAAAGAACCTAATGACTAAGGACAGTTAACTCAATATCTGAAGACCTCATAAACCAAGTGTTCTTGAACATCACAAGTCTTGTGTGAATGTGAATGTGTCAGGGACTAAACCAACTCATTAGTTAGGTTTGATTATATTTTTTTGTGACTTTTTTTTTGTTTTGTTTTTTTTTGAAAAAAAAGGAAAAGAAGAAAGATTTTTTTGTAGAAAGGTTTTTGCTTTTTTTTCAAAAGTTCTTTTTTGAAAAAGAAACTCTTTTTAATCAGATAAAGAAAGAAAAGAGAGTTTTTTTAGAAAGTTTTTTTTGAAAAAGAAAGGTAAATAAGAAAGGACAATTTTATTTTCAAAAAGTTTTTTAAGCGAAAAAAATTTAAGTTTGTTTTTTGAAAAGAGATTTTTTACCCACCCCGTAATTATTGTATAGTATATACAAAAAATACGTGAAAGTACGAGCTATGGGTAAAGTATAAATGTAATATATACACACCCCCATATACTTAGCATGTGTTATGTCCTCAGAGCACAAGAAGCGAGAAAAAGACATAGCTCGTTCTAAGCATATGATAGCTAAAATAATAAAAAGTATAGAAGTCGATCCGCCCCCTATACTTAGGCTGTGGTCAGTCTAAGTGTAGAAGAAGAGCAAAAATGGGGTGGACGAGGTCAAAGGGAGAAATGAATCATTATATACACATGGTGGGCATCAGTTCCCCCTTTACTTATGCTCTGGTCAGCCTATGTATAGGACAGGAGTAAGTGTGAGAACCGATGTGATCTGGAGAATATACATAGAATGGAGAATATACAAGAATAAATGAATCTTCTAAGCTGCTGAATCTTGATGCTGCATCTTCATGAAGAGTAATATGATGTATCTGCTCTGTTTTCACTCTGCATGAAGTTGATGACATCAACTTGGACTAAATGCTCATTCAAATCTACAAAATGCTTCAACAGTTGTCCATTTACCATATGAGATTATGCACCATCTGTGAGATCATCTATGTCATTCCCTAAGAGCTCAGTCAGTGGGCAAGCGATCTTTGAAAAATCATAAATAAATCTCCTATAAAATCCAACATGCCCTAGAAAAGATCTCACTAACATCACGTTGGTAGGTGGATCGAGTTTCTTGATCACCTCCACCTTGGCAGGGTCAACCTCCATTCCCCTTTTGGAGGTGACATGTCCCAACACGATACTCTCCGTCACCATAAAGTGACTCTTCTCCCAGAAGAGTATCAGATTCACCTATCTACACCTCGTGAGGACTTGGTCCAAGTGCGCTAAACATGTATCAAAAGAATCATCATGGATCGAGAAGTTATCCTTGAACACTTTCAAGAAATCTCTCACCATCTCGACAAATATGGCGATAATGCTCCGCTAAAAAGTGTCCGGGGCATTGCAGAGCCCGAATGGCATGCGCCTGAGAGCATATGTGTCGAATGGACATGTGAATGTGGTCTTTTCCTGGTCCTCGGGGGCTATAGCTACCTGATTATAGCCTGAGTACCCGTCAAGAAATAGAAGAACTCTTTCCCTGCGAGTCTCTCCAAGATCTGATCAATAAAAGGCAAGGGAAAGTGGTCTTACTTGGTCGCAACATTCAGGTACCTATAATCAACAAAGACGCGGCACGACGTGGATACTTGTGTCGCTATCTCTACCCCTCCTCATTGGTGACCATTTGAATTGCCGACTTCTTCGGGACAACATGAAGTGAGGCCACCACTTGGAGTCAGAAATAGGGTATATAAACCCTTCCTTGCACCATTTCTCAATCTCTTTCTTCACCACTTCCCGTAGATTGGGGTTAAGTCTCCTCTGGAACTCACGGGAAGGTCTCACATTATACTTAGTAAAAATGTAGTGCGAGCAGAGAGCGGGGTTGATCGCTAATGAATCTGTGATTCGTCACTCTAAAAGTTGAAAATAGATCTTTGTTCCCAAGTAACTAGATGCATATTTCCACTTATATTTCATAATTAGCATTCATGCATGTGTAAATAATATCTGCATTTTAGCATTCATATTTGCATTAAATAAGGAGTCAAATTCACTTCGAAATATTCATCTTTATATTAGCCAAATTAATCATATTTGTATCTATTTTATACTAACTCCAAATCTAATAAAATCCACTCTATTGTGTATATCTTAGTAACATTAATAAAGGAAAAATATCAAAAAAATACTAACTTGTAAAATTGACCAATAAAATACAAAATCCAAGTTTGAGACCATGAACCTTATATGTGCATATCTCTCTCACACCGTGTCTGATTTAGGTCTACTCACTTTTAAAGTAATATACATTCAAAGATCTTCAAAATGAGACCAATTTCATTAAAATCAGATATCGTATGCAAAACTTGAGTTTTGGGCCCCTATTGTATATCGTACATATTGACCTTTTTGCCCTTTATTTTATCTTTTTATTTTCTAAATTATTAAAAATCCAAAAAAATTTAAATTAAGTGTAAATATTTATTTCATATTTTGTATTTTGATTTTTCTCTTATTTAAAAATCACAAAAATGTGCAAAATACAAAAATATGGTATTTTATGCCTATAAGATACCTCCTAGAAATACACTTTGTGCAGATGATTTCATTTGATTTTTGGTCCTTCATGAATGTTGTAGATCTCGTTGAGATCTGGAGCCGCCACGTGTCACCCCCTTCCCCACTTAGTCCATTTAGCTCCTTCATCCTAGGCCGTTGGATGAAGGGGTATTTCACCAACGGTCCAGATCTCTTTCTTTCTCTCTCTTCCTTCCATTCCATTTCCTCCCATTCTATCTCTCTCCTCTCCCATGCACGACCCAACCGCGCGTGACCTTTCCCACCCCTCTCTCCCATGGCTAGCGGAGCAGGCCATCCCCAACGCCCTGCATCTCCCCCACTCCGCGCACCTCACCCACAAACTCCACCTCCTACGCCACTCCTCTTCCTTGCGTCACCTTAAAAGGTCGACGACTCCCACCTACCGATCATCCGCCAATAGGTTAGCGAGAGGACGAGAGCCCCTTTGAGAAGCTCTAGTAACAGTAGAGAGGCTCCAAAAGTTGGGCAACGACCATCCTTTCATCGATGAGATTTGAAGGACATCTCCTTCATTGATGCGAATCCTCCTTGTGCAGTCAAGCTCTGGCGAGCCGTGCCGTTGAGCGAAGACACGAAACCCTCCTCAAAGCTTCTTCCCCAGGAATCCATCTGCCACCTACAAGTAATCTTCTTGTCTTTCTCTTGTCCTCATTACTTTCCCTATCTTCACCACTTCATCAATCACTCATCAAATCGCAAAAGTAATCTCATTTCAACAGATAAATAACACGTTGCGAACACAACGGTGATTTTTATTTAATTTTCTGGGGAACTTTGTTCAACCGATTAATCTGTTGTTCGATCCCGCTAAGCAAATATCACATGTTCCCCTGTTCTGGGGAACTTCCCCTGTTTTACCTCCTTCCACCTCTGTACGCACACCCCTCCCCCCCCTCCACCCAGGCCGCCATTGTGCTTTAACTTGCAGGACATCCAACGACCCCGCACCTCCCTCCACGCAATCGTGCACAGCTACCCCTTCCTGCACCCCGTGCTTAGCGCCAAACTATGTCACTCGAAGCAGTCACACACTCCAACGATGGACGCACGCTGACCCTTCCAGTCCTGGAGAGAAACTCACAATATGCACGGCCCCTGTCGAGCACCATACTCAACCATCACGCAGCCTGTGTGTGGTAGTGCACGCACATTCACAGCTCACCACCTCCATCGACGAACGCACCAAAGTTGGAACCCAGCCAGCGCCCTGGAGTAGTATACACACATATACCCGTACGTGCCAGCACACCTCCTGGACGCTCCTCGCCACTGCCGCGAATATCCTCCACCTCGTCATCGAGCCCTCTAAAGATCACGCCCTTCTTCATGCCCCGTGCCTACACCGAGGATTGCCAGCCCCCATCGCATGCACACACCTTCGCCAGCGAGCCTTGGCCGCACTCACGTGTGAGTGCGCCCTCTCCCCGTCTCCTCCGCGAGCCGCAACACCAGATGCCCTCCTGGATGACTCCTCTAGCGGTCCGCTCCTCACCCAGTTGTGCCTGCCCTCGCGTGCCCCTGCATGTTATTTCCAGCTAACGGGCGAGGCACATGAGGTCGGGGGGTCATTTGCAGGACTGCCCTCTATTTTCCAGTGTATCACAAGCAACCCCCAAGCCTGGAAGCTCATGTACTGTGCACATGAGGAGTGGATAAATTTTGCCAAGCCCCCTGCAAATCATCCTTAACTAGCTATCATGTGAGGCACACGTGCTTTGCTGGAAAAATTGCATAAAACCCTCTCACAGTATAGGTAATTGCATAAATGTCATCTTCAGCATATTTCATTTTTATCAATTTTATTTCTGTATTGCGTTTTTGCTCCCTATCTTTGCATATCATTTTTGAGATACATTTGGCATCATTTTATCATTCTAAAAAATTCTCATTATAGAACAACTGCTTTAACTTTGTGAAGGCTTGTTATCTTTCTATGATCTTTGAAGAATTTAATATAATTCTATTAGTGGAAAATTGTATATTTTGCCCACTGTGTGCCTTTAATTGCTTATTAAATTGATTGTTGCTTTAAAAATATCCAAAAAAATCATAATAGGTCTATTATAGACATATCTATATTGCCCAAAAATCACATCATTTACACGCATAACGAGGCCTTATTAAATTAATTGGTGTTTTGCTTAATTGATTTTTAGTAGGTCCAAAATTCATCATTTTTAAGGTCTAATAATTTTCCAGGATTGATCTCACTTAGAAAGATATCTTTTATATATGAAAATGATTTAATTTGGTATTTATTAAAATAGATTTTGCAAAAATCGCCCTGCATTCTTTTTTAATTCGTAGTTAATTCATCTTGAGTCAAAAAATTGCAAAAAGTTTGCAGTATCTTAATTTCATTGCATTTAACATTCTGGACAATTTTCATAATTTTTGGACTTAATTTGACTATACCTCACATTTTAACCTTGGAAATTGGTCTGGATTGCATCGCCTTTTCTTTATTGCATAAAAAAATACCACAAAAATATTCTCTTGAAAACCTAACATTGGAATTGATTTCGAATTTATCTAAGGAAAAAGTTGCCTCCCTGAGTTCGATCTTGGGCTTGCCCAAGTAAAAAAAAAAATACTGCTTGCATTTAATTGACACATTAATCAAAGTGGTTTTGATAAGTCCGAGTTTACTTGACTACAATGAACAACTTAAATTTAATCATTAATCCAGTTACATTAAGAAGGGTGATATAGGCCTTTTCAATCCCCACGAGATCCGACATCATCCAACCTATTGCTTGACGGTTCCTCTCTAAGACCAATAACAACCTATACTCTTGTTCTAAAGTCAAGTCTGAGCTAATGATAGCAGGATATTTCTCTTTGGGTCCCGCAAGAAAGGCATACTTGAGTTTAGGAGGTGGTGATTTCAGTTCTGGCAATGTGATGTTATCAAGCAAATCTGGCTGAACTGAATTTGAATCTGGTTTCGTGCTACATGAAGGTGTGCTCAACTGTGTAGTACTCGCCACCAACTCAGAAGTATATGGAGTCGGATCGCTAAAGAAATGCAGTAATTCAGCCAAAGCTGCGTCCGACTCGTCATCTATGTCCCATGATCATTCCTAAGGGGATGAAACTGACAGATCCAGATGGATCTCTACGACATCATATATATAAGAAGATGCATCTCTAAGAATATCAGGCAACACATGGCAAACTGCATCATCCACTATGCACTTTCCAGATGAAAGGGTCTCGCTCTGTCTAGAAGGAATCTATCCCCAAATCCCAACGGTGCTAATCATTCTGAAATCTGCCTGTAAAGATGAGTACTATGTGCTACTCTCTGAATCTGGTCGCTGACAATTGGTTTGCTTCATCTCAAGGTTCTCTTCTCTGCATGGAGAACGTAACTTCATCATTCCCGTACCATAATCGAAAGCTGCACCTGCGGTCCTAAGGAATGGTCGCCCAAGAATGATCTCAGATTCTCTCCAATGATTGGGGGTTTCCATGTCCAAGACTGTGAAGTCTCAATCGAGAAAACAACATTCTTCACTTCTCTCTTAGGTCTCTTCACTGAATGATTTACGAATTGGAGTAAAGCTCTAGATTTGCAAAGTGGTCCCAACTCCAATTTCTGATATAATGCTAAGGGAAGTATGTTAATGGAAGAACCGTTATCCAAGAGTGTGCATGCAAACACAGTGTCGTCAATATGACTCTCCACATAGTTAGCACCCATGTCTCTCTTTTTCCTTAGCAATGTCTGATTCTTAAGACAATAAGTTGTGGCTACTTACATGACGTGTGTCTCTATATTTTGATTCTCTTTCTTCCTGCTAATCCCAGTAGGTGTGCATCTCACCTTAAGTTATTATTGGAATGCGGAATGGTTAACCACATACTCATCAAATGGCACCTTTATAGTCATATTTTCTGTACAAAATTGTGCCATATCGGGGTCATCTTTCTGAATACTTTTGATGTGCTTTCCTGCTGTAATAGCACAGGGGAAAGGGATTAAAGCTAGAGAAACAAAAGATGAAGAATCTGAATCTTGAACTAAAAGATGATTCTTGGTATTAACGGAAACAGAGTTCTTCATACAAGAATGTATTTAATGCAACATGGAATCAGAATCTACACTATCTACTATAGGTTGTAGAATAAAAGCAGGAGTGGTATCCACCATAACCGATTATGCAAGGTCCTCCGTAGGCTCAGAAGTGTATCCATGCTGTCGATGCTACATACGTGCTCACCTTCTCCTCTCGGCTCCCTGAGTAGAAAGTAGAAATCCTCGAATGGTGTTGATGGGGCTCCAGAGTATGCTGCCTCTCCTCCTCGTCATCTGAAGACTCCTCAGGTAGAGCCCTAGAGATGCCCCTCCTCGTGTCCCTCGCCCGGTCAAGTACGGTTACGATCGTTCTGCTTCTGAGTGACATGTGGTTAGCCTCGTCACGAAAGAATCTCATGTTTAGATCTAGGAGATGCTAAATAGTATACCTAACCAAAGTGTTGCTGAGACCTAGATCTGTTGAGGCTATTGGGGTTAGCCTGAACTTGGGCTGGGATCGAGATAGAAGTGTAGTCTGTTCGTCTCGCGATATAGATATGCAGTTGACATCCACCCGTAAGTCGTTAATTTTGTTCCTTTAGGAACGGAGCTCGTCGAGTATCTGTTGTTGTATGTCCACGAGACTAGACAAAGAAGGAAGGCGATAAGCCTGGGAAGAAGAATAGGAAGACTGAATCTGCTGGCCAGGGTACTGCCTCTACTACTGCTGATGGGGTGTCTGCTGAAATTGCGGGCCCCGCTGGCCTGCCTGGTAATGGACCTGTCGGCCATACTGATGGTACTATTGTCGTTGCTTCTAGGGTGGCTGGAATCTTGGTCACTGCTTGGAAGGAGGTTGTGTAGAGGTGAATGCGATGCTGTGAAAAGTCGGGGAATGATGGTTGGTCTGTCGGTCCCGCGTACTTCCCTGTCTAGCAGGGTCCTGAGTATACCATACTCCATTCACCTCCCAAAATGGTGGAGGCTCCTCCTGATCTGTATCTGCTAAAGGAGGTGGCTGCTGGAAAGAGTGGGCATAGGACTGGTCCTGCTCCTACGCCTGGGGTTGCCCTGACACCAACTGCTCCTGAATGTGGTGAACTCTATATACGGGGGAAACTGGTGCAGTCACGGCATGTATCTTTATCTTAGATACCCTCTCAGTCAACTCCTTGTTTTGGAAGTTTGGAGACACTCTGGTCCAATTCATCAATCCTCCTGTCAATCCTCTCGACTACAGTAAGCTTGTCCGCAAGAAGTCCCACGATAGGGATCACGTCTTGAGAGAGATAAACTATAACTGATTGTCCCCCTCTAGATGAGAGTGATCTGAGAGACGATGTATAGGCCCTGCTGGCCATTTGTGAGCGGTTGGTTTCAGCCATCTGCTTGAATACCTTCCAGACGTTATCCGATCCTCGTGATGTACAGCTACCTCCATAGGCAGCGCTCACTAAACCCTGCATATCACAGTTGAGACCAGTGAGGAATGATTGGACCAAGATGTTGTCATCTATATTATGACAGGGACCCTTCTAAAGGATGTCCTTGAATCTTTTCCAAGCATCACAGAAGGCTTCATGGGGTAATTGGGAAAAACTCGTAATGTGTGTCCTTATCATGTTAGTCCTACTCAAGGGGTAGAACTTCTTCATAAATATATCATTGAACTGAGCATAAGTGGTGACCGTAACTCCAATATTTTTCACCCAATAGTCGGCTTTTCCACCCAAGACAAATGGAAGGGCTGTGAGTCTAGCATGGCAAACATTAGGATGTCTATGGTTAGCACAGACGATCTCGAAGTCGCTTAGGAATGCATATGGTTCCTCAGACGCATTCCCATCAAAGTGTGGTAGCAGGTTCAGAAAATGCGGCTTCAACTCAAATTCAACTATTGGTTCAGCCAGACTCGAGTAGTTCCGAATTCTGTATTGTCCAGGGTTATATTCCGCATCCATTGGTTGATCGACCCCAACATTGAGTTGTCATAACTGAGCTCTGAGAAGTGGGTTTTGCTGCTCAAATGCAACTAATCTGGCTAGTACCATTCTCATTGGGTCTTTAGGGTGTTCTTCATCCTCTTCTTTCTTCTTTTGAGGCATTTTACTTGAATCTTCTTTTTGGCCTGAATCAGCAACGTGTTCTTGATGGAAGAGGACTTATGAATCAAGATATTATCACCGAGGCGAAGGTCTTCATCGGTGAGGTGGGAAGAGAGAAAGTGAATGGTTGGAGAGTAACCATCTCGAGAGTGGGTGACCCTGGGCTCAAGAGGGTCATGAGTCCAGGTTGGCCCAAGTTGTGCTTGGACCTTTGAAGACATACTTCTTGGAGGGTTCAACGAGAGATTCACAAAGTCTGAATAAATATCCCCCCAATTAGTCGATGTCAAAAGGCTCTAGTTCAATAAGGCTCTAGTTCTATGGTGCATGTAAATGTGTGGAGTAAACTCACACAATACAAACACAATTCAAACCCTCAATTTCACCAACTCAATGGCCGTAAAGGATCGGCCAAATTATCTGGTCAATTTTATTGGTGATAAATACAATCTTGGAAAGATTAACGAGCTGTTCGGTGCCGTATTTTCCTACAGACTGGCCTGGTTCTTATGACTAGTTGGACATACTTTCTACCAGTATAGGAGTAAGTACGGACCATATAAATATGACTACCCGTTCATTGAGGACTAAGGCATCCTCTAAATCTCCCACTCTACTAAGGAAATCCGGACAGTTTACCGGTTACCCGTATTCCTCAGTAAAAAGTAGCTAATCTCCTAAAAATAAAGAACCAGTAGTATGTAAGAAATCCTGGCTTGGCTCTATCCTAGGGTCATCTCTCTCTCACTTGCAAGTAAATTCAAACAATGAAGGCTTTATGCACCCATGAACAAGATACTTTTTATTCTATTTTTTTAATCGACCTGCTCAATTCAGTCCCAATTTTAGAGTTAGGTTATCACTTGAAATTTATCTGAGCACTAAAACATATCTACCGTTCAGTCCCAATTTCCTTTTTGACCTTGAGATGTGAAACAAGAGGGGAATCAAAAATCAAAATGCAAATGTGAAATGATGATGCATGCTCAGAAGAAAGTATACTTACAGTGAATCCTAGTACTCTCCATGCATTATGCAAAACTGATTTTTTAAAGTCAGACTAAATGCATGCATATCGATAAAACCACACATAAAGAGTATACTATTAGCAGGGAAGAATTGATTAAATTTGAGCTAAGTGTACGTGTTTATGTGCATCTCATTATGAATCTTATCAGATGTGTGAATCTTCTAAGATATGTGTGGCCTAAATTACAATGGGCATAAACAAATTTTGATTCTAAACTATCGTGTGCCTAACCTTAAATTCTCCACTCAAGTCGAGCCCCACACTCTCCAGAGAATGAAACAGGTCTCGACAAACCTCAAAATAAAGTCCAAATCTTTTTACACACGCGAGCTCTCTAACAAGAGCCGCTATAAATAAGCAAATTACCTAAATTATTACAACACAATAATTACAAAAATGCTCTCAAAAATAAATAGAATTTCCTCGCTCTTTAGTAGTTTGCGCGCGTCTCGTTCGTTGACCTCTGATGCACTCCAACTTCACTGGGCCCTTGCAAAGAAAATAAAATTTACATTAGATAGATCAAAAACAAAATATATACAGAAAATGAGAAGAAAAATAATTGAAAAAATGAATGGATTATTTACAAGGTGGCTCGGGGATCAGACTATCCGAGTATGTGAAAATCGAAATCTAATTTTTCAAATTAATCCCTAATCTGTTTGCCTCCCCGGCAATGACGCCATATGTTCGGCTTGCTTAATACGATGTATAATTTGCGTTCGTCGTATTACATGTACTTAGCGAATCAGTTAGAATCGAGAGAAGATCTTCGTGAAGAGTGTCTCGGCATGAATTTATATCCCGGGCAAGTCTGGGGTCGAACACAAGGAGGCAAAGGAACAACTTCGGGTTAATTCGAAGAAATTAGATCTAGGTTTCCAATGTGGATATTTTTATACTTTTTTAAGCAAAATGGATGTGAAATGCACAATACAGGTGAATTAAGTTGATAGGAAAAGTTACAACTTAGCCAAATTAATTTTAATATGAAATTAATCAGATTTAGCCAAATTGAATTTCTCCTAGAACCCTAATCCAAAGATGAGTACAAAACACATTTTTTTGGAAATTTAAGAATAAAAAAGCAACAAAGAAAAATGTACGCTTTTTATGGGTTTTTCTACCAAATTTTTACACAAACAAAATCCAAAAATTATGAAAAAACTGTAACATAAACATGATGCAGGGAGGCTATAGTAATGTTTTTGGAATTTTCTGACAAAGTATGAATTTTTATGGAATTTTTAACGGTAACAAAGTGATAATGACTAATTAATTCCTAATAAATCCACAATGTTAAATTAGCCAGAGAACGAATTATGTCAAAAAGATATGCAGATTAGCAATCCAGGAGAGTTGAAATTTCACAAAAAGAAAAAAAATGTCACAAAGGAAACTAGCACATGGACTATTTTACAATATTAAAAACATGAAATAAAAGAAATGCATTTTTTACAAAAAAATAAAATAAACGATAAAGACCTTCTTCTTCTGCAGGTGGGCGATTAGGGCACCCAAAGGAGACGACGAGTCTGTGCGGGCGAAGGTGGATGGAGAGGGGGCCGCATAGTAGTGGTGCTCCACGGGGTGGCAAAGTGGTGGCGGGCTCTGCTTGAGGAGTGGGGCAGCGTAGAGGTGGCAATGTCGCTTGGTGGAGAGAGCGGCTGTAGCCGTGCGCGAGCGCGTGAAGGCCGCCGGCATGGACTGGGCGGAACTGCGGCTGGCGGGCAGAAGGCAAGACTGCCTCCTGTGGCTGGCGGTGAGCGGTGGAGCCGAGGGCGCCGTTGCTGGCGGCGATGGCTGGGGCCGGCCTCTTTTTTATTTTTTTTGAAATTTTTTTCATTACTGTTGTGTTGTTCTTCTTCTTCTTCTTTTAATTTCAATTTCCCTATTTTTTCAGTTTTCTTAAATAGAGAATAGAAGAAAATAAAACTAAATCTAAGGGTGTGGTGATGGTGGTGGGAGTATGATAAAGTAAGATAAATGTAGGAGTAGGTGTGGTGATGTGATGTGATGAAAAATGCAAAGATAATTAAAAATAACAAAATGAAAATAAAATTACCGATAGAGGAAGCGAACCACCTGGGTAGTGCTCACAAGGAGGACGGTCTTCGCTCGAATCGTCGACGAGCGATGAGCTCGAGTAGCACGCGGATGCGGCTGTGATGTTGGCCAAGAAGCCAATGTTTCCCACCAGAGAGAGGGATGTCGTCGCTCAACCGCGGTTGCATCGCTATCATCAATTCAACTCTGGAAACTAGGCTCTCCTCACATAAAGAAGGATCAAAAACAAAAATAAGGAGAATGGTATGTATATAAAGAGAAAAAAATGAGAAGTTATTAAAGTGGTGGAGGGGAGGTTAATAAAATGGTGGAGTTGAATTAGAAGTTAGAAAAATTGGTGCAATACTGGAGTTGAATGGGTGGTTATTGCAGAGAATGTAAATTAAATAAATAATAAATAGTATAATAAAGTAGGCTACTAAAATACAATAAAATAAAGAGAAGAAAAAATAGTGGATAATTAGAAAAGAAGACAAACAACATGTACATTTTTTTCTTTTCTATTTTCAATTTTTTTTGTATTTTAAATAAGAGATATTTACAACAGAAAAATACAATAAAATACTAAAAACAAGATACAATACAAAAATGATTTATTTAGATTTTTTTAGTAATAAAAAATTAAGAAAGAACGAATATTTACATTATATACAATGTACACCTAGGTCCCAAAACCCATATTTTACAAATAAACTCCGATTTTAATAAAACTACTTTCATTGGATAGCTGATTTTTCTAATGTAAACTTTAAAAGTGAGTTTGGTGAATTTGGAGTTCATACGGAGCGGGAGTTTGGTCGGGAAGTTGGACTTTGTAGCTTTTTATCTTTGGGATCAAGGAGTATTTATTTGAGGTAAAATTTATTTTATATTTTTTATTTTTATACAGATTTTTATTAACAAGTCACATAAAGAATTAGCCAAAACGAAGGTGAAATGAAGTTATTAAAAAAATGAAGTTTTGGACTATTTACAGGTGAAAAACTCCTTTAATTTTGCGGTTGTTTATTGTGAATTTGTTTTGTACAATATAATATACAATAATCAGTGTATTTTAATTACAAGGGTCATTTTACTAATTTATTGATTTTACATACACTTATTTGAGATTTTACTTAAGTATTTTGCTAAGATCTAGATATTGAGATGATGAATCACGGATTCATCACACGTGTCAGCACCTAGTTTGCGAGGTTCAAGAAATGCCTTAATAAATATGAATTAAATAGTTAAAAGCCTTATTTTAATTAGGTATTAAAATGAAATATGTAGTTAATTAAATTATCGAAATTATAGTATAATTAACTTTTATAATTAATAATTACTTTACAAAATATAAATATTATATTACTAAATATGTATAAATAATACTTAATAAATAGATTTTGGATTTTTAACTTAATATATTACTAAATAGTATATTAATTTTATATTTTCGTAATTATTAGGATTATAAATAAAGTATATATGAATTTTTGTGGATTTAAAAAATTAATTTAATATATATGAATAAATACAAGTATAAGCTATAGAGTTCATTTATACATATATATTAGGCCTTTTATTTCTTTACAATAATAAATAATCTCCAAAAGTTATGAAACAAATTAGGGTTAAAATATATGATCAAGCAATTAATTAGAAATTATAAAATAATTAAAAAAAATGTGTTCTAAATAAAATAAATAGTCCTGAAACCCATTTGTGGTTAGGTCCCAAAACTGACTTTTTGTAAACAGACTTCGACTTCAATAAAATCATCTTTTAAGGTGAGTAGAGTGAAATTGGAGTTTGTATGAGAAAGTTATGATGTTCGGAAGTTGGGATTTTAATTTGTATGTTGGATTTCTTGGCATATATACAAGGTGGTATTTGTAACTTATTTTTATATTTGCTATACATTTTTAGAAATAAATAGAAGAAGAATGTGGTGAAAAATATGTTAATATGACGTAAATAAAAATCTTTGAAGTTTTGGTATTTATTGGATAATTAATGAAGAATGTCTGAGATGTACAATTAATTATTTTTATTTGTTTTCTACCTTATCTCTCCCTACTTATTTATTTATCTACCAATCCATGCTGACTTGGTCTCGGGGATTAGGTTATAAATATATCGTTCTGCTCTATTTATTTTTACAAGTCATATTATACATATATACATATCTAGAATTTACCTTTATTTTTCTTTTATTTTTATTCTTTTATCTATTTACATGATTTTGTTTCATAAAAGTGCATTTTTATTCATTAATGAGGTTTTATTAAAAAGTGGAAATTAATGGATATTTACATGTATTTGTTAAGGGTTCTAAGACAAAATGATTATAGAATGTTAATGAATCGTGGATTCATCACCTGCATCAAAATGTCGGTTAGATATCAGCCTAAACAAGAAAGGATTGCCATCTCCTACTCAGGTTGGAGATCATCTCTCAACAATCATTTGATGGTGCTTGATGTGTCCTCAATCTAACTCCTTAGATATTCATCCAAACACTAGGCTCTATTATTCAATTAGTGAATCAACAGCTATACGATTATTAAGATGGCCATGGTACATAACCCTAATTGTATAGAGGGACCTTATAATGCATTCATTCATTTAATCTCATAAAGGGAGTGAAAAGAATCAATAACTTTTATTGATAAATCAAACATTATAATAACAATTATTGTTGGAATGGTTCACCTCGGGCTCACATGGTTAACACCTCCAATAGGCATAGACGTCTCTATTCCATAATCTAAGTCACAAGCTAATCAAGGGTGTTGATCATCATAACCATCCGCCTCATACAGACAGGTTCACCATATTCAAGTAGAGCACATTCAACCACACTTGTAGTACAATTGCCACAAACACCTGCACCAGACACACCGAAGGTAGTATATAAGAGTGGTCAAACATTGGCATCCCTTCCCCCTCCTTCACACAAGCAGACAGAGTCATTGATGGAATTCAATAGGATTTGGTATTCCCAGTATTAGCAGTAGGCCTGTATTCGTCATGATTACCTGGGTTTCAGATGGTCCACTAGAGGTACTCAGTCCCAACAACAACCTCTGGCACAGTCAGGGCAGGGTACCCAACAGCAGCTGCCCCAGTACTCCCAGCACATTGTTCCTCGACCCCAGTTCCAGGGTCAATAGTGGAGGCAACACCTCACTCTTATTAGCAGCAAAGGCATGTCCAGCCTCAGCATTTTTAGAGAGGCAACCCATTCAATTCTCATACGCCCTTGTTTGAGAACCCAGCTTTAGATGATCTCGTCTGTATGCTTGCAGAACAATAGAACACTTTTAGGTGATAGATGTATGAGTTCATCCAGGAGATGAGAGAGATCATCAAGGGCAAGGCCATCATACCTGCACAGATCGAGCCTGACCTGAACAATCTAAAGAGAAAGTCTGAGCAGGTACAGTCAACAGAGTCCGACATTCCTAGTGAGGTACTTGATGACATGCATTATTTATTTGATGTTGATTTTGTTACACTTAGGAGCTGTAACAAGCCAGCCGACGACAACTCATCTAGGTGACATCTAAATGCAGACTCCATAGCGCCATATGAGCGAGAGAGCGATGATGATGCCGCTAATGTTAATGTTTATGGTACTGATGCGATCCATTTTGAGGATGATCTACTCGACGGTGCTTATGTCATCCCTTCTCCAGATGCTACAGATGGTGCTAGTGAGGCCACCGGTATTCCATATGATGGGCTGAAGCATGGTACTGATGCCCTACATTAGATGTTGTCGGTGGTGTTGATGCCACCAAGAGTATATATACATATCCTCCAGTTGTTTCGACTACTGCTCATGCACGTGAGGATGAATTTCATAGAAAAATACAAAAAATGGAAAAATTTTAAAAAACAAAAATATAAATAAAGGAAAGGTTTTTATTTTATTCCTGGTCTATCTATTGTGGTTGATGATGATTATATAGATTCCAGTCATTCGCATGCTCAGAGACCTTCTCCTACTCCTGACCCTCTAGTTCCTGAGGAGGGTCCCTCTATCCCCTCCCTCAAGCACTCCGCTTAGGGAAGGGTCACAAAATATAAAATCCCCAAAAGAGACAACAGTTAGAATTCAGCGAGCAGAAGATAGACATATTTCATATACAGCTTACTCTTCTGGAGGCATTAGAGCACATCCCTCACTTCTAGAAGTACCTTAGAGAAAGAACACAATCTGTAGGAAGAAGAGGCGCAACCAAAGTGTAGAAATCCATGTGCTCACTCGTGCCACGTACTTATCTATTCAGAATCGATTGCCAGCTAAGAGACCAGATGCAGGGGCTCCATATATCAAATATCATATTCATGAGTAGTTGTTCAATCGTAATCTATTAGACATTGTGTCTTCGATTAATCTCCTTTTAACAACCTTAATTGACGGCTTCGAGTTTGGTCCTCTTCGATAGAGAAGGCCAATACTTCAGTTTGCAGATAGATCTGTCAAGAGGCTGAAGGGGTTATTGAAGGACGTTATAGTCACCATTCAAGGTATGAAATTCCCTGTGGACTTTGTTATGTTGGACATGGAGATCCTTGAATGCGTTACCTATACCGCCATCATATTAGGCAGACCTTTCTTGGCGATAGCAAAGGTCATGTCTGATCATGATAGTGGGAAGGCATACTTTCACTCGAGAGCGAGAATATACAAATAGAGATGATTTAGGAGATGAGAGACAAATATTTATCTAGTTAAAATCAAGGATAGGAGTATATGACATATACAAAGCCTGACATCCACCATGAGTGTGATTTTGTGATTACATATGATGAGGCAACTTAGGCAGATCTTATTTCAGGAGCTCTTGTCACATCTTCAGACTCAGAAGATTCACATATGACAGTTGATGAGAGCTAAGAGAGCACACTTACGGCACATGATACTTTAGTGGCTAACGATGCAATTTCTCATAGCGAGGTTGATTTAATTTCATGTAATTTCGATTCATATCCCTCAAACTCAGACACACATTTTTATTTACAAGATTTTGATGAGTATTTATCGTTTTTGATATCTACAAAGCCTATATCTAGGATGGATATAGAGACAATGCAGTTGATAGAGACACCAGTAGGTCCTTCTTTGTCGAGTTCAATTGAGCAGCGAGAGTACTCAGACTCAAATCTGGTAGCCTTCACTCATACATTTCAGAGGCTAGATTTGCCAGCTCCCACGTGCCCAGAATTGAAGACCTTACCACAAAGTATAAAGTATAGATTCCTTGTGGATGGGCTAGATATGTTCCAAGTCATTTTCTTAGTGGATTTGACTGATGACCAAGAAACTCGTTTGATGGAGGTTCTTTAGAGAAATTGCAAGTCAATCGGTTGGTATGTAGCAGATCTCTAGGGGATAAATCCGACCTTGTGCTCCCACCACATCTATCTCGAGGATGATGTTAAGCCTTCGCATGAGTTCTAGCGTAGGCTAAACCCTAATCATCGAGATGTGGTCATGAAGGAAATATCTAAGTGGTGGAGCGCTGATTTTATCTACCCCATCTCCGACTCCAAGTGGTTTAGTCCATTATATGTGTTATCAAAGAAGACGGGTATCACTACAGTTGTGAGTGAGTCTGGAGAGGAGATTGCTACCTGTATACCCATTTCTTGGAGGATCTATGTGGATTATAGATGATTGAATCAGGCCACCAAGAAGGATCACTTCCTGCTACCATTCATTGATCGGATTATTGAGAGATTAGCTGGGAAGATTAATTACTGCTTTCTTGATGGGTACTCAGGATATAATTAGGTGGGCATTGTACCTGAAGACTAGGATAAGATGACATTCACCTGTCCGTTTGGGACATATGCTTTTTGTCGGATGACCTTTGGATTATGTATAGCCCCAGCTACATTCTAACGGCGTATGCTTTACATATTTTTGGACATGGTGGGTGAATGTTTAGAGGTCTTCATTGATGATTTTTCAGACTACAGTGATGGGTTTGATGCTTGTCTTTCTTACCTAGACCGAGTGCTTAAGGTTGCATCGAGGCCAACCTTGTTCTATCTTGGGAGAAGAGTCATTTTATGATGACTCAAGTGATGGTCCTTGGTCATATCATCTCCAACAGTGGCATGGAGGTCGATCGGGCCATGGTGGATATCATCTGGAAACTCACTCCACTGTCCAATTTGAAGCAGTTGCTGTCTTTTCTGGGGCATGTATGTTTCTACTGATAGTTTGTTCAGGACTTCAATCATATTTCCTGACCGCTTACTGATCTTCTCACGAAGGACACTGAGTTCATTGTAGATGATAAGTATCTTTCATCATTTGAGACACTCAAGGATTTAGTTGTGTAGGATCCTGACCTTCAGCCATCCGGTTGGTCTCTCCCATTCGAGATCATGATAGACGCTTCTGATTTTGCCATAGGGGTTGTTATAGGATAGAGGAGGGATGTATTGCCTTTTGCAATACACTACGCTAGTAAAACTTTGGATGCTGCCCAATGAAATTATACTGTAACAGAGAAGGAGATGCTAGCCATATCTTTTCTTTGGATAAGTTTCGATCTTATATTCTCCGATCTAAAGTGTCTATTTATACATATCACACCGCCATCCAGTACATAATGGCCAAGAAGAATGCCAAGGCATGCTTGAGTATAAGGATCCTTGTACTACAGGAGTTCGATGTTGAGATTAAGGATAAACCTGGAGTCAAGAATGTGGTGGAAGATCTCCTCTATCGATTAGAGCATCTTGAGGATTCTGAGACTACCACACCTATCACTGAGACATTTCCAAATAGGGCGATTTGGGCTATCACCTCTCTCACATAGTATGCTGACATTTTGAACTATATTGTTGCCAAGAAAGTTCCACAAGGTTGGACCTAGAAGTAACTTGAGACTTTCCCAACGAAGGTCAAGTCTTACCATTGGGAGGATCCAACCCTTTAACACGAAGGGGGGGATAGTTTCTAGCGTTGTTGTATTCCTCAGGAGGAGCACCCTACTGTCCTCACCTATTGCCACGATCTTGAGGCGGGAGGACATTACTCCGGAAGACGGACAACACAAAAGGTACTCCAATATGGCCTTTGGTGGCCAACACTCTTCAAAGATTCAGATGAATTTGTGAAGAAGTATATGGACTGTCAGAGGAGAATGGGCAGTTGTGGTCATAGAGACATGATGCCAATGCATCTCATTCACTTCTGTGAGGTTTCTGATGCATGGGCCATCGATTTTATGGTCCCATTCTCTACGAGTCAGGGATTCAAGTACATTTTGTTGAATGTGTATTCGATGAGTAAATGGACTGAGGCCATCCCTTCAAGAGCTGCTAATGCGAGGACGGTTTGTAGAATCTCGAGGAAGAATATCATTTTTTATTTCTAACAAGGGGACTCTTTTTATCTATGACAAAGTAAGGGCCCTTGCTAATGAGTTCACCATAGACCAATGAGTTGCCACTCCATATCATCCACAGATGAATGGTCTTGCTGAGGTTACGAACAAGGAGATCGAGACTATATTACAGAAGGTTGTACGCCCAAAATGAAAGGACCAATCACAGCTTTTGGACTCGGTCTTGTGGGCCTATAGGACAACCTTGAAGACACCTTTAGGTACTGATGAATCTGCATTTCGTCATCTTTATTCATTTATTTTGGCTTAAAATCCCTTATAAAACACATGTATATAATACTAACTCCATATTCTTAATAACTTGCATCTGTATCTAAATGTTGTACATACATTGTTATTTTAATCAAAAATAAATAAATAAATAAATAAATTGAAAATAAAGAAAAAAAGAGAAAAGACTGTATATATGTAATAGATACAGGCTGACCCGAACCCAAGAGAAGGTCAAGACTTGACATGATTGACCATGAATAAAGTAGGGAGAGATAATGTCCTTAATCAGGAAATCCAAAATAATGTCTGTTGTAAATACTTCTCATTTATTTTGTGTATACTTGTATAAAACTTACGCTATTTTATTTGTCCATATATTGACCTCAAATAAATTAAATTCTTAACAAAAACTGAATATAAAATTGTTTTGTAAATAATAAAAATAATTGCAAAATAAAATCATGTACACATTAAAAGTAACCACGCTTGGAAAAAGCCACTAAGCTATAATTGAAAGATCAATTCCGGCTACATATGATCTCAAATTGAACCAAACTCACTTCCTTTATATTATAAATTAAAATATCTTTAAAATGGTTGTGATTTAATAAATTTTGTTGTTACAATTGAAAAGTCGATTTTCTGGGGTGGTTTGTACAATTTTACTAGTTTTTATTATATTTTTTATTTTTTGTAATATTATAATTTTAGTAATTGCAAATATTATTCACAAGTAATTTAAAGTAAATAAAAAATTTAAATTAAAAATAATATTCTTATAAAATTATTTCCTTATTTGTACATGTGTATAATGTACTATATGTTTGTATCATATGTATATAAATTTTTTCCGTAAATAACCATCTCAAAAAATTAAATAGTTATCCTTTATTAATTAAATAAATAAAGTGATGGAAATAATTCATTTAATTAATTAATTATATATATAAATATACCATATGTGTATAATTCAATAATTGCCCTAATTAGCCACCATTAAGGTGGCTCTTTATTTTTTGACAATTAATAATAATAATAATTATTATTATTGTAATTACGGAAATTCATTATTTATTTAATTTGTTAATATATTTTTTAATTCCACCACTAAAAACCTTCCTCCTTTGTAAATATCTTCCTTTTTAGGATTTCATATTCTTTTAATGGGGCTCCTTTCCTTCATTATTCTTTTATCTATCTTTGGTGGAGAGGAGCATATTTTTCCGAGATCCATCTTGTTAAAGAAGAGCGCCCAGCCTCCAGGCCATCTGGTGACAGCGAGTCAGCCTTTGTCGAGGCCATCACGGCATTCCGTTCATAAGGTGATATCCACATTTTTTCTCTTATTTTTATCCTAGGTTAATCGTGGTTTACTTTTTGCATTTTCATTTCCTCTTCATTTTTTTCTAGATTTTAGAATCCCTCACAATTTGATTCACCATCGATCTTGATTTTTCATCTCACATATCAATCTATATGCATTCTTATTTTACCTGACGCAATTTCAAACTCTGGCTACGTACAGTGGCCGGAGACTCGGATCCATTCCTCATTTTTCGCAGGATCCTCATTCACGCATTCAATTTTGATTTTGGGACCGAGTCGTTATGCTCACATCCTCATTTATTTATAAATAAAAAAAATACAAAATACAAAATTTTTGTCTCTAACATTTGTTTTGCATAATAAAAAATAAAAAATACAACAATTTTTTTAAAAAAGTTATTTACAATTTATGTTCTAATAAAAAAAGTTTTTTCCCTGTTTCTGTTTTTACAATTTACAAAAATAAAAAAAATAAAAAAAACTAGAACACGGCAGGCGTCGCGTTCATCCCACCAGCGGTGCTCGTCACCTCCAGCCCCCCCCCCCCCCCCCGCCGCCCTCACGGTCACCGACACTAAACCGCTTAGACCACCGCATCCCATCACTGGTCGCCCTGATCAACCAGCCATTTCATCACCTGCGGGGAGCCAATCTCCGCCAACTGCGAACACCGTCGTGGCAGCCGCCGTAGTTCACCTCGCCCTGTTGTACTGTCCACCACCCACAGCACCTCCAGGCCACCGAGCATCATCGCCCATCGTGGAATGCTCCTCTGCGAGAGAGCGCCTCCACCGTGCCCCCTCATCCTTCTGGACTTCGCCGTCTAGAGCGCTTGGCGCTAGAATCCACCTCACCCCAGCAATCGTGTGCCACTCAAGCGTCATCCACCAATGACTGTGCCACCTCGTGCATCCCCACCGCCGCCGGCGGCATGGGGTTTGAAGGCAGAAAGTGGGCGGCAACATCCCCTTTCCCACTTTTGTGAAGATCAGCAACGAATAGAACCCTAGGGAGGGAAAAATAAAAACAAATTGGACAAATTATATATTCTCCCATAGAAGTTTCAGGAATTGCGCAAAAACCCCCCTACTCCAGCAATTCACGTGCGTGGCATGTTTTATTGGGTAATTTGCAGTTTTAATCCCTTGTTTATTTCTGTTATTTGTTGAATGCGAAAACATTGTATAATTTCCTTTAAGTCCCTGTTTATCCAGAGTTTATTTTGCTTGTTCTCTTCATTGAAATAAATAACATTTCTTATAAAATAATTCTCAAAAAATCACATTATATTATTGTTATGTTCCTATTTATAGCATAAACTTTGCGTTGCATTTTATTTCCATTTGTTATTATTAAAAAATAAAAAAATGTCATTTTATCTTCTTGAAATTCAAAAATTCATAAAATTTTGATTATTTATCTAAAAATTCCATAAAAAAATAGAATTGGCGTATTTTATTTTCTATGCAAATTTCATGCATTAATTATTTTTTAAACCCTCTAAAAATTGTAAAATATAAAAAAATCTTAGAAGAATTGTAGAAAAATAAAAAAAGTGATTTCAGCTCATGTGTGTAGATATTTATATATATTTTAGCATAAAATAATTTCCAGGAGTTTTGGGCCCTTATAGATTTTTTAAGTTGCAAATTACTCCAGGCTGTGCATGATTTTCCTTTGTTGCCACTGTTTGATTTTTATAAAATCATAAAAACATCAAAAAATTCTAAAACAATTCCCAAAAACATTTCAAAGCCTTTGAAACCCAAAAATATTTTATCTAAATTTACTTGCCATTTCTGACTCTTTTGAAAAATAAAAAAAGAGTGTGGTGTGTGTATTTCTTCACTTTTGCATATTGTTCTTATTTTAAAAAAAATGTAAAAATCAAAATTATCAAAAATTAAAAATCAAAAAACAAAAAATAGGAAAAAAATTAAAAATACAAAAATCTTGTAAAAAAGCTTAGAGTAGTGTACATTGAGATTCATTCATTCTTTCATTCAGTTATTTCATTAGATAAAATAACCCTCACGAATTGTAGCCTCCCTGAGTTCGATCTTGTTTCTATATAAGTTAACTAAATAGTAAAAATTTCTCTTTCTACATTTTTCTGTAATTATTTGGGCTTCAGAAAAAAAATATTTTTTGTTTGTGGTGGGATATTTGGGTTGCAACGACCACAACGCATTGATTTTCAAATCATTCTTATTTAAAACCTCAAAAAACTCGCTTAACAAAATGGAGTCGTTGTCAGGGAGGCATGGCGAGGGTAGTTAGATTTCTCTTTTGACCAGTTATTCTTGGTTGTACATTTCTATCTACTTTTTTTCGACATTTATTTATTGCTAATATTCACTGTATTTAATTTATTCTATTTTGCTCATATTTTCATATACTTAGGTCTTTTAAATATTTTATGTTTCCTCTTTCTTGCGAGGGCCCAACGAGCGAGGGCGATTTTTTTAGGAGAGTCGGTGCATCCGAGTGAAGTGTAGGCGACTTGATTCCTCACCGAGATGTAGGAGAGCGTGAGAAGAGGACAAGAAGAAATTAGGAGACTGAAAAGAAATTCAGAAATTTTCTTGTATTTATTTTTATTCAAACATTTGTAAAAGGACACTATAAACTTTGTTTGTGGGGTCTGTTTCTCCAAGTGCCGGTGCACTTGGGAGACCTCACCGGCTTTTCTTTTTATCTGTTTTTTTAAATTTGTTTCACGCAGATTTCGTGAGCCAACTATTAATTTCTTTAATTAGTTTGCTTGATCCATGTAATTAATTAGGTCCAAAACCCTAACGAGAATTTCTGTACCTATAGAGTAGAGCGTAATTTGGACTTAGTCAAATTAACTTGTTCTTGTCCTCTAATAGAAGTTATTGTTAGGATGTTTTACATGCATCATATAGGTTAGTTTTTTTTCTGTATTTAAATTATGCGTGGATCATTTTGCATGTAGAGTGTTGGTGACAAGGTACGCATCTCTAATCCCTACATGCATCATTGTATTTAATCATGCATTGGCATTTTCGATCTCTTTCCTTGTTTTCACTCACATAAGTTAAAAAAGAAATTGGACACTCGGTAGGTGATTTATTGAAAATACTCAAATCAAGTGAAAACTGCCTAAAATGGGGACTGTTAAAGAAAACTCGACCCTAAAATAAACGTAATGAAAAATCATTGTTTTTAGGAGAGTCGCCCCTCCTTGTTTGATTTATCCGCAGCGAGAGAGCGATCCGCACACTAGGATAGAGGCATGCCTGAACTCTCTTCAAACTATTGGTCTTGTGATTAGTTGTTCTCCAATGAGGACTTCACCAGGTAGCCGGTAATCGGTCTAGGATTTACTTAGCAGATTAGGCAGATCAGGTAGTCGGTAAACGGTCCGCACCCATACTGGGTGGAAAAAACTAGTTGTGAGATTGGGAAAGTATCCCGGGAGCAATGGGTTCCTAACAGCTCGCTTAAACTGCTCTGATAGATTGATTTCTCACCAAACTCTAAAAATTGACAAGATAATTGACCGAACCTTCACGGTCTTCACATTGTGTTGAGTTGGTGAACATGGGGTTTGTATTGTGTTTGATTGCTAGTGCTAGAGATCCTTCTGCGTAATTTGCACCTTCACTTATTTTCACTCTTACATTGACCTTCTTGCTCTTGCATACTTCCTATTGATTTCGAAGATGTAGGATCGGAGTATTTCTCATTCGGACTTTGCGAACTTATTCAACACTTCGGCCCATTTTTTCAACTTCTATTTGGGGAGACTTGCTTCTCAAATATTTCGCATTCTCCACATCACCCTTCACATCATCCGTCAACCCACTATTTGAGATTGGCTCTAATCTCGAACTAGTATATGAGACTCCATCATTTTTAAGGACTAATCGAGTGTCATGCACATTTTAAAAGTCAGATACCAGACATTTGACTCAACCAAAGGGAAAGGGAACCATGTCAGAGCAGAATGAGATCAACAACACCATGTTAGCCTCTATTCAGTCAATTCAAGCCCAATTAACAGAGCAGGCTAATTTTCAGACCCACATTGAGAGACGTA